>JACBOY010000017.1:0-504019 GCA_014706135.1 Phytophthora tubulina | reverse complement strand
CGAGCAAGTACTGGAAAAGCTCACGAAGATTCAGATCAGCCCTCTCGGGGCTGTACCAAAAGCCAATACAGACCCCAAACTCGAGACTAGACTGATTCACGATCTCTCATACCCAGCCGGTAAATCCACGAAGGATGCTTCGGACAAAAGCTCGTTCCCTGAAGTACGATACCGACACGTTGCAGCCATCGCAAGGCGAATTGAGGCCTTGTATGTCCGAGATCCAACGACTACTGTTTATATCATGAAGGGAGGCGTGAAAGGAGCTTTCAGGCATCTGATGCTAGTCGCGCGTAGCGTTAGGTGGATGGGGGCACGCCTAAAACAGTTAGGTGCGATCATCATTGACATGTCTGCCCCTTTTGGGTGGACGGGCTCGCCTGCCTACTATGGTTCGTTTGGAGGAGCGATTTCCTGGTTGTTAGGTCGCGAGAGCCCCGCGACGATGGGTGCGAATACGGCCGACACCACCCCATTCTTTGCCTACGAGTGGGTAGATGACCACGTGCTGGTAGAACCTGACACATCCGGACGGCTAGAAGCGGCAAACGCAGCTTTACGACTCGCGATGATGGCAATACTGGGACCACGAGCTATCAACGAAAACAAATTTTCAGAGTGGAGTACTAAGGTTGAGGTGCTCGGGTTAGAATTCGATACCATCGGTCGCACAGTGGAGATGCCAAAACCGAAGCTGTCGAAGGCTCAAAACCGTGTCCGAACTGCTCTAACGAAGGCAAAAATATCCAAGCACGAGATGCAATGCTTGTTAGGAAGTCTCCGACACGTTAGTACGTGCCTCCGAAGCGTTAAACCCGTTTACCAGCGACTTCAAAAGGCAGTGGGCTCGGTGTCGCGATGGGGCAGCATCAAAATTGACGATTCGATGCGGCGGGATCTCGAGTGGTGTGATGCTATCCTGACTCACGGTCGGTGGTGGTCACTACCAACATCGATGTTCTGTGTCGAACCAACTATCGATATCCACCTGTATATGGACTCGAGCAACCAAGGCCTGGTAATCCTCGATCCAGCGCGCCGCCACTACATTCAGCTCAAGTATGACGAAGGCGAACAAAACCTTATCGAGAGTTCTACGGGATCGGACGGATTCAATATCAACGCGCGGGAACAACTGTGCATGGCGCTGGCAACTTGGATTTGGGGTCATGTCTGGAAGAAGCACAATGCACCCTTAATTCACATCCGCTGTTGGACAGACAACACCACAGCAGCAGCCTGGACCAACAATTTGTACAGTACCAATCACTTTGCACAGGAGCTCAGCCGCGCCATTGGTTTCGCAGAAGTTACTCTCGGATTTCGCATTTCAGCTGGGCACTTGCCGGGTGCCTGCAACCTTCTAGCCGATGTCGGGTCACGAGCGTGGACGGTACCCTACGACAAAACCTGGACTAACTTTACCTCTTCATGGATACAGGATCCGATATCGGAACAAGCGCGCTTCATCTACAAAACATTCTCAACGATCTGCAAGCCCGATCCCTTGCCACTGACAGCCACCGCAAGTACGCTGGAACATGGAAGGAGTGGACCGACTGGTGCAACGAGCAAGGATTTGCACCATGGTTGGCAGGCGACAACCCCAACGACTCTCATCAGCTGGCCCTCTTTGCGGTCGCACGCTGGTTACCTCACAACAACCAACCCGGCAACGCCCCCTGTCCAAACTCAGCCAAGTCTCTTGGCATCATCGTCGATACCGAGGAATCACGGTCGGGTTACACGCGGGGCATCAACTCGCTGTGCAAGGGATGCTCCGGGTGTCACGTCCTCCAAACCAAAAAGAACCTGTCACCCCGCGAATCCTCCGACACTTCAGAAAAGTTGCAACTTCAGCACAGCCCACGATCGCGTCCTATGGGGGGGCTGCTCTCATGGGCTACTTCTTTCTGTTGCGCCGTAGCGAATATTTGGCAGACAAGGGACGCATGAAGGCATACACTCTACGATATGCTGATGTGGTGTGTCACACGCTGGACGGAAGACGAGCTCAACAGGAATACGAAGCGGCATCAATTCGTGTGAAGTTTCGCGGCAGCAAAAATGACCAGCAAGGCAAAGGGGAAACAAGAATTTTAGAGCGGTCCGGAGTTTGGTGGGCCTGTCCTGTGCGGGCGGCCTGGCTTCTGATCACGCACCAACAGCTAAACAGAATATCTTGTGACGAACCTATCTGCAGTGTAGACGAAGGCACGCCTATCACAGCATCCGACATGACGAAGGCTATAAAACTAGCTGCAGCAGCAGCGCGCGAGGATCCCAACCGGTATGGCACGCACTCAATGCGCAGCGGTGGTGCCGCTGCTCTCTTCACCGCCGGCGTCGATCGTCTGGCTATTAAGCGATTTGGACGCTGGAAATCTGACGCATATGAACGCTATACGCGTATTGACGGACAAACACTTTCCGGTCTAGCCACGAGCATGATTTCCGACAATCACTCAAATTCCATACTTCGTCAAGCACGGCATCACCTTCAAAACGGGGCTACTCCTGGCTGGACCAGCCAGGAGCGGCTTAACGAAGTCGAATACGAATGATTTGCAGCCCCCAGCCGTGAGCGATAGTGGAAAAGTATATTGACTTCTCTTAAAAGCAGGGTGGAGGGCGCGGATACCTTTCTCAAACAATGTATAGCGAAGTGACTGTAACCTGTCCGTAGTAACATCAGAAATTGAAATTTGCTTGATGAGCTTCATCCCAAACAACATAATCAGTGTCCCGCAATTGTGACCATCCGTCTGCTTCAAGTCTGGCACCAGTTCGGTGTTATAAGAAGGGTATTCATCCGCTAACACAACCTTGACGAACTCTGCACAAAACTGGTCAAGTCGATCATAGTAGTATTTGTTTTGGAGCGAATTAAACTGATAGACAGTCTTGGGATCCCTCTCCTTGTCTACTATGATCATACACCAGTGCGCATTTCCAAAATTAATTGGCAGAACAATAAATCTCTTGTGTCCTCTCAAAGCTCCCGTAAACTCAGAAATGTGATTAGCATCTTCCGGTTTCGTAAAATTTTGGAATTGTGTGTCGACCACAACTGTGTCTCTGCGGTGTCCAAGAGATATGTGCAGCCCCATCTTGATGCACAAGTCATTTAGCCATCTTGTGCCTCTAAAGTCAAAGAGCTCGTGGAAAAATGCTACCAAGATTGGAACAAAATACTGAGTTAGTGCCTGTTTGATCAAAAATGTTCCATTTACATTTCGTACATTGGGGCCGAACGAGAATTGATGGTACACTGATGTACTTCTGAAAATTGACAGAAATTTATCTCGAGTTGCGGGATCCATGCGCATTTCCACCGATTGCCGATGAAACCACTTAAAACAATTTTCTGCGGATTGTAGATACTGCAACGTTGGGCTTCAGCACCGACACAGGACCAGTTTCTGAGCCGAGGACAACACCAGGTGCAATTAGTCAGACACTGGAACCAAGGTATTTTTTTTTTAAAAATAACGCCCGTGAAAAGTGATTGCATGGCAACAATCGTTGATGAATGATAAACTTTCAATCCAATTTGAACGCTAATGGTACCGAGTCCAGCGCAGTCATCATCTAACACAATCAGTGTTTTCCCACTCGAGTTTTGTATATCTCGCCCTTTTATCAAAGACGCTTCCAAATCTATGATAGCGCCGTAGGCAGTTTGAACAGTTTTTTGGTCAAACACGAAATACAATTCCTGAGGTCGTACGCCCTGATTATTCTTGAGGGTTGTATCCAAAGCACGAACAACAAAATCAACTGCAACAGATTTGAAGCGAACAAATTCGTGGTAACACCCATCCAGCGTAAATTCTTCATACGGAAGTTCGATAAGGAAGGCAAGGGAAGAATTTCCCTCTAGTGGGAAAAACTGTGTCCGATGTAAAATAGGCGCGCTCGGCAAGTTGGTCTGCCTCTCTAAAGTCGAATAATCTGATTTCGTTCCAGAGTTTAATGCGGAGTCATTTTCTTTAGACAAAGTGGTCGTTTTCCCGAAGTATTCCGTCTTATCCAGGATCGTTGGACGATTAAGACGGTCAGCATTCTTCTTTTTTCGTTTTGGGAGCCACGATCGCACTGCCTTTGTCGCCCTTACACGTCCAGAAACTTTCACTTTTTTTTAGAGAACTTGAAATCGTCTGCCGTGAAATT
Organism: Phytophthora tubulina; assembly: GCA_014706135.1. NCBI lineage: Eukaryota > Oomycota > Peronosporomycetes > Peronosporales > Peronosporaceae > Phytophthora > Phytophthora tubulina. Next base: position 499,846 of record JACBOY010000017.1, on the reverse strand, counting down.
CAAAATCGAAGATGGATGTTGCATCCTAGCATCATTATCACGCACAGAGTTATGAATGTGACGCTGAAAAGACTCATTTCAATTGACATAACGTCGTCATCATTACCTTGTCTCTATAATGCAAAACTTCACGCGGAGAAGGCCAAGTAAACCTTTCGCTTTAGTCGTCGTAAGAGTTCAATTGCATCACTCCTTACGGTTTGTTGGGAAATGTCGAAGAAAACCGATAAGGAAGTTGAACCGCCCTGCGCCATGTCACGTATTGCCGCTTTGAACATTGCACTCAGTGTCAGGCGTATGAAAGAGGACGCTCGGTAATTCTCGTTGTTGCGCTTATATTGCCAGTCGCAATACTCGCTGATCGGACAGAATACAAGTAGGAATGACGCAATGACGTGGCGGGGTCTATTTGGCAGCGCAAGAATCAATTTCTTTTGCCTTGATGTTGAGGTTACTCACGAGCGGTGTGCAGGCTCAACACGCACGTTAAACCCCAAGTAACCAGCGCAAAACGTTGACCGAGCGCGTTAACCACCTCTACAACTCATCGCCAAACGTATTGTGTGTGTGTGCTCTGTCTGCTACTACGGCTAATTCTGATGATGTTTCATTAGTACGTGTACCGATGTCAAAGGCGCCCAACAACCGCGAGGACATCTACTGAGCCCGTCGGCGCTCCGCACAGCGAGCGAGCCATACGTTGCAGCATTACAGAGTACCTGTCGCTGAAGTTGTTCGCAAGGATAAACTTGATCACGAGGTTCAACTCGATCCTCGTGATGCGGACGCACACTTCGCAGTTGCAGTGTTGACTGCAGCGGAACAGACCTTGATCAATGCCTCAACTGACTGCAAGACCACCCAGCTCCTGTCATGTATCCACGTCGTGGTCGCGTGACACACACACACAGTCGTTAGTGTCAGAAAATGCTCAGCGACGGACAGCAAGCGCAGCGTAACGATTACTGCTCCGACACAGCTCCGACAGATAGCACCGTGTGGTGATTACTGCACCGGTACACACGAACGGCACTTTAAGATCGTGCAACCAAGATCGTCGACGAGCAGCAATTCACTACCCAAGCAGTCTATTTTCTCCTGACCCAATACTATTTCTTGCCTCATTCTAGGTGTTATACTATTTCAGGCGTAATACTATTTCGAGTCACACATGAACCACACACATGTGTGGCAATAATCACCCGATGACCTCACTGCACTGAGACGTGCCCTTCAAATCAAAACAGCATCGTTCCGCATAAACCCTGTTGTAATCAATGCAGTACAGTACACTATCAAGCGTTCTGCCATTATTGGAAAGAATGCTCGATAATAAACTCTAAACTTTTAAGGTAACAACCTAATAAAATGTTTCACAAAACCGTCAAGAGATTTCAATAATCGGCACTCTGAGTGTAAAAGAGCGGATATTTATCACCAGGGTAACACAACAAAGGCAGAATTTATCATTAGGGTACCACAAACCAGATCGTCTTCGACTTGGCTGGGAATACATGTAGTGGGTCAGTGAAAGGCTCATTGTAACTAATCAAGCGACGTGGTACGCAATAGAATCGATTTTGTTTTCAGTCGCGGCAGCAACTCCGCGCTTAAAGGTATCACCGCACCTCGGAGTTCATACCGTAAGTAAACCAGGCATCGTTTCTATAAAGAATCTTGCGACCGATGCTCTGGCCGCCGATGTCATAAATCTGCAGCGCCACTTGGCTGTCACCTATGCAATGCTCGACCAGTCAGCCAAGTGCTTTGTCCAAAAGACGTCAACGGCACTTACCTGGCAACGCCATCTGCTTGAGAAAGATGCCCAACGCCGATTGCCTGCTTGTATGTAGTGGAGAATTGTCTTCTGTGTGCCAAATTACGTGGATGTCTTGCTGATGGCACCATCTTCCAGGATGACAGTCTGTGCACCAGTCTGTTCTCTATTCAAGGCTGCAACCCCATCGCATACGTCTCTTGCAAATCCTACCTTTACAGTACTGGAGATGCTATGGTTCTGAATCGCTATCCGGCACCTCTACTCCACCAGTGCCTCCTGCAGGTGCTTGCAACAGACTCAAGCTACGCCAATCTGCGATGGCTCGGTGCGCTATGGTATGCCGCTATTTCGCTCGCAAGTTCTGTGAGTGTAATGGTCTCCTAGTCTACGTGTCCAAGCACCTGCTTCGGTATCCAGCTCGTCACGGCTCCTGAGGTCGACGTGGATATCAATCGGAGATCGCCCCAAGATCGGTCACCTCGCCCCAGAGACGTGGACCAGTCAGAGCTCAACTCCTGCCCAAGTCATGTTTCCAACCTGCAACACATCTCTGCATGTGCCAGGTTGAACCTGGTCTTCGTATTTGCATTTGCTGCGTCTCTATGGAGACTCCCGTCAGAGCTAGCTGTTGGTACTTGTTGCTAGAAGCTAAACTCAATCAATCTGATTCTGCATTTTACTCAGTCAAATGCAAGTGGTTCATTCCAATTGGTAGCACTTCTTCGTGGTGGGTGAGGGTTGCGACACATCTGCATCATCGTCGGCGTCGCTTCTCTACTCACAAGCTTCGAGAACCACTCGCCATTCTGCTATCTGCTCCGCAGTTTTCAAGTGATCGTCAACTCCATCTACCGTCTACGCTGCTATGGACGTCCAAGGACACGTGGGCCAGATGCCTTCCGGAGGCGCTGCCCCGAACCCGTTCGACCAATTCGTCCAAGCCATCGACCGCATCGCTGTTGGCCTCAGCCAGCAGAATGCCCAGATGTACCAAGATTTCCAATCTCAGATGCAAGCCTATCAGCAGCAGCTGCAATAACACGTGTCCGCTACGCAACCGGCTCGCGAGTACCGGCTTGAAGGCGTTTCGATGCCGACATTCTGTGGAAAGCCGACTGAGTCGGTCGACGAGTTTATATTCAGAGCGAAACTATTCATGGAAGGCAAGTGCATTGGCTACACGGCGGCCTCCAACCAGCAGCGTGTAATCGCTATCCTGGCTGCCAACTTGAGGGAGGGAGCTGCTTCGTGGTACCATGCCCAAGTCGTAATTGACCACATTCACTTTGCCGACGTCGACTCCTCGCGAACGCCCTACGTCGCGAGTTCGTTCCTGCGGACCAGCAATTTCGTTTGCGCGCAGAGCTAAAGTCTTGCCGTCAACGAAGTTCTGTCGAAGAATATGTTCGTGCTTTTGCCGTCTCATGGCTAAAATTCGCCACATGAGCGCTATGGACCAAGTGGATAGATTCTGCGACGGCTTGACGTCTGAAACGCGCAAGGAGGTGATGTATCTGAGGTGCGGTATGCTAGCTGAAGCTATTTCGGCTGCTCAAGCGTTCGAACGCACTCACTTCTAGTCGTCGTCAGATCGCAGTCGGACCTCGAGCAACTCGAGGCACAGCGGGTTCCGCATCGCGCAGCTGCGGAAGGTCCAACACCGATGGATATTTCTGCGGTCGACACTCGCTCGATAACCAAAGAGCAATGCCGGCATCAAAATATGTGTTACTACTGCAAGGGCAGCGGCCATCGCATCGGCCAGTGCCCTCGTCGCAAGTCTACGCGGGGACAGCAGAATCAGGGAAACGACCCAGCTCGGCTGATATAAATGAAGTATCCGTCGAGCATGTGGTGAGTTCTGAATCTCCTACTGTCCATATGGACATTGCCGTCGTTGAGAAGGCAGAAATCTCGACGTCGGAAATGACTGTCACGCCGCGAGCGGCGGCGGCGACAAGTCCCTTTCTGGTAAAAGTGGTGATCATGGGTCAGGAATGCTCCATGCCGATCGACTACGGAGCGTCGCATTGTGTATTGTCTGGGCGCGACTTTGACACATCAAAAATGGTGACTATAACATTGGTGGCGCGCGGTTTTGATGGACACGCGCAGCAGCGCACAGTTCCCATAGCTGACCTCGAGGTGAAGTGCAGCAGTTCGGTGGTGACAGTGTCTTTCGTATTCTGGCAGCTGCAGTATGACTACGATGGGATCCTCGTACGTCCATGACTCGAAGCAAACAATCCCTACATTGACTGGCCTACTCGCTCTTTGTCTTGGCCTTCTAGCAGCCAAGAACCACCCCCCGCCTCCAGAGGTTGATTGTGATTGGCTGGACTCCACGGACGAGCCCATACATGCTGTACTCAGCCGCAGTAAGAACGCACTAGCCCCGGTGGAGATTTCGCTGCAGTCTTTTCGTGAACGTCTGGCAAGCTACGAGAACGTGGAAATATTTCGGTAGGTGCTGGAGTCAGGCGTATTACCGAAGCCAACGCCACGGGACGTCGTCATTCTGCTAAACGAGTTCGATGACGTTTTCCCATCTTCGCTTCCTAACGAGCTCCCGCCCGAGCGAGATATTCAGCATGATACTGTGCTGAAGCCTGACACCACACCATCGGCACGAGCTCCATTCCGTCATGCACGCATTGTAGAACGAGAACTGCTCGGCAAGAACAACATTGAAGAATCCAACTCAGCCTGGGTCTCTAATGTTTTTGCTATTCCGAAGAAAGTGGCGAGAAGCGCTGGTCAGCCCACGAGAAAGAACTGTTTGGCATAAAGTTCTGTCTCGAGAAGTGGCGTGTGTACCTGCTCGGTACACTGTTCACCGTGTATACCGACAACTCGGCGTGCAAATGGTTCTTCAGCAAACCCACTCCCTCACCAAAACTTCTGCGCTGGTTAGACTTCTTTAACCAGTTTACATTCAAGGTCTTCGACAAGCCGGGTCAAGCGAACGTGGTCGCAGATGCACTATCTCGCCCGGTCGATGTTAGCGCCGTAGCTATCGCAGGTCCAGAACCTGCACTGGCAGAACGCGTCAAGGCTTTGTATTCAGGGGATGAATTTTGCGCTACTCTACTTGAGCAGCTTCGAGGAGAAGAGAGGGCCACGATGACCACTTACGTGCTGCAGGATGGTCTCGTGATTGTACGTGTAGGAAATCGGGTCGTCCTTCCTCGTGACGACCGGCTGCTGCTTGACGTCCTAGTCCACTATCATGACAACGCAGTGGTTGCCCACTCAGGTGCCGTGCGAACCTTTCTCGCACTGAGTCAACGGTTTTTGTACAAAGGAATGCGGTCCACGGTCGACGAGTACATTCGAACGCGCGAAACGTGCTCTCGCAACAAGTCAGGAGACCGTCGACGCGGATTGATGCAGCCTTTGCCAATTCCGATCGCAAGTTGGATGGACATATCGATGGGTTTTGTGACGGGACTCCCGTTATCAAATGGGTTCGATGCGATTTACGTCGTCGTGTGCCGTTTGAGTAAGCGCGCACGATATTTGCTAACAAGGAAGGACGCTACGGCAAGCGACGTGGTGCTGCTGTTCTTCAATAACGTTGTCGTTATCCACGGCACGCCTCGATCGATAGTGTCGGATCGCGATCCCAAGTTTCTCAGTGATTTCTGGCAAGAGATGGCGTGGTTTATGCGGATCAAGCTTAAGATGACGGTTTCCCATCGCGCCCAGACCGACGGCCAAAGCGAACGCCAAATCCATACATTGGATGACGCCTTGAGGTGCTCTGTGTCGCACTACGGTGATAATTGGTCGAAGCGGTAGCCGTGCATTGAGTTTGCGCACGCGACAGGCATTAACATGTCAACTGGAAGGAGTCCAATGGAGGTCGACACAGGCAGAAGTCCAATCCCAGCCTTTTGGGTGACAACAGAGCAATCATCATTTGTGACACGCGCAATGCAGCCATCGACGCTGCCCGTCAGCACCTCATCCAGGCACAAGAACGCCAGCGCAGATATTTCAATCGCGCACGTCAGGATGTGCACTTCAAAGTTGGTGATTTCGTCTCCGTCAAGGCCGGACTTCTGAACATTAATCGACTGGGACGGCCGGATTACGACCCTGAGCGTGACCCTACGGTAAACAAGTTGCTGCCGAAGTGGTTGGATTCCTTCCCCATCGAGAAGGTCCTTGGCCCAACCACATACCGACTCGTGCTTCCAGATGTGCTGAAAGCCCATCGCTCGTTCAACGTGGACCAGATAAATGTGAAGATGGGGTCAGAAATTTTCACGGTTGTCACACCGGATGAACCCTACTGGATCGAAACGGAATGTACTACTGGATGAGTGACGGTTGTGTGACCGGCTGACATGATGGAAGAACCGGGTGTTGCGAGTGATGAGTGACTGAGGCGACTGTTTGTGGTTGAGATGTGGACGTGGACGAACGGCCAAGGATGGGCCCATAGGTCGGGAGGTGTGCATTTGGTGCGGCCGCACTGGATGAGAAGACACACCCTGTCCGGACCGCCGATTCCCTGACTGCAGGATAAGCCCAAGGCGCAAAAGTGCACTCAGTGAATGTATCCTGAGTTGCTGCCTGCATTGACTTGGCCTGAGCGCCAGAAATACCCGCCAAGAGACTCCCACACAGCGTTCCGCCACCTGCTTGCACCGAACCAAGAACCATTTCCAGCCGAAGGACAAGTCGCAGTGGTGATGCCACACTGGATGAAGTCATACCGGATGAAGCCATACTGGACGACATTCATCATTCATTGTCACCACTACGCAGACGAACCCACACGAAGTACCAGACATCGACCCAGACCGAATCGAGTCCGACTGGATGAAGACACACTGAATGATCCAGCGGAGACAGTTCACAGAGAGACGACGTCCCATCCTGACTCAATGCCCGGTGGACCGCCGTCATCATCGTATGTGTGTCCGCTCCGAAGTGTCAACACCAAGACTCCCCATAGTGAATCCAAGTTAAATCAGGTCGAGGATCTGTAGAACATGCCAAATACAGTAGAAGACAGCAAAGACAGAAAAAAGAGAGAGAAGACTAGATAAATACAAACAGAGTTCAATTTGCCGAGAACAAGACACGTGCCTTTGACACCGCTCAAGAATCGTCCGTCTAAAGCCACCGCGGAGGACAAGCTGCCCGAAAAAGACAAGGGGGCCCAAAGCATCCGGCCCGTTCAGAGCCTCACTAGCACGCGAGCCTAGCTGAGTTGCTCTCCCGCGTATCAAGCCAAATTACCAAGGAGACTAGTGGCTCGCGCTGCTGGGTTTGATCTGAGGTATTCCATTTCCAAGTTGCAGCGATCCCCATCACTGGGTTGTACCGCATTTCATATTCCCTACTACTGTACTGGGTGGTTTGAAGTAGTTTGCCCCTAGCACTTGATTGGTTTTACTACTGTGTGAACGCGAAGCGTTATTGTGTGACTAAGTTTTGTCCCTCATCGAGGGTGGTGCGCTAAGTGGGAGTGCATCCAGGATCGACCAGTGTCCTGGGTGCGTGACTCCGAAGTTGTACTGGATTAAAGACCCACCGTCCAAGGGTCTGTAAGAATAAGTGGCGGTTGCATATTCAGTGCCTATCGGTACATTTGAACTCTGTATTTGTTTATATTTGTTTGGTTTTCTGAAGGAGATCTTTTCTGTGATCCTCATTCAGTCATACACCAGTGTCTCATTCAGCAAGGTTGGGAACACTTGGTGCTTATCTGTATTTGATTGATACATTTATACAACTCGTCCATTCGGTGGTACCTCGGTTCGGATTAAACGGACCGTTAAGGATAACACAAGGACGCACACGCCACACTGAGTGGGAATTTATTCTCATCCAGCGGTGCATTCGACGGAACTTCCTCATCCAGTAGGATCTTTTCGTCTGAGCATTGCCATACACCCGCCTGGGCGGCTAAAAGTGTTCACCCACTTCGCCTCATAAAACTCTCCGTCGCCTGCCCCACTGAATTTCTCGGACGCCCAATACGTCGTGTTGCACTTGTTTTTTTCGATAAACAAAGGAATCGAGTCTACGTGGTAGCTGCTCTTCTCGACAAACGTCGTTATCGTGGACGGGTGCAGTATTTGGTGCAGTGGGCAGATCTTCCGATTAGCGAAAATTCGTGGGAGTACGTTTCGAACATCAGTCACTTCTCACATTGGCGCGAACTCCTGGCGGCGTTCCGGCGTCGAATCCGTCGACCAGCGAATTAACCCTTTTGTTGCCAACCGAGGTAAAACGCTGCATAATGCATCGTTTTACAAATATTGTCCAATCAAATTTAAAGATACTTTTTTAAACCAATAATGGTGTTACCGGAAACTCGAGTAAAACGATGCATAATACCACGTTTTACAAAACTCCCCAAAATGTTATACTTGTTTTTTCGATATGGTAATAGTTGGGTTACCGGAAAAGGTCACAAAACGTGGCATTATGCATCGTTTTGCAAATTTGTATTGATTAAAGTATAGAAATCTAACAATAGGAAATGTATGGGCAACAAAAGGGTTAAGTGGTGGGGAATGTAATGGTCTCCTAGTCTACGTGGACAAGCACCTGCTTCGGTATCCAGCTCGTCACGGCTCCTGAGGTCGACGTGGATATCAATCGGAGATCGCCCCAAGATCGGTCACCTCGCCCCAGAGACGTGGACCGGTCAGAGCTCAACTCCTGCCCAAGTCATGTTTCCAACCTGCAACACATCTCTGCATGTGCCAGGCTGAACCTGGTCTTCGTATTTGCATTTGCTGCGTCTCTATGGAGACGCCCGTCAGAGCTAGCTGTTGGTACTTGTTGCTAGAAGCTAAACTCAATCAATTTCATTCTGCATTTTACTCAGTCAAGTGCAAGTGTTTCATTCCAGTCCGAGTTGAACTCAAGCAGCTTTTTGTATCGAAAGCCCTTGATCGACATGTCCTTGGGAGCAGTGTTGCACGAAATGCAGCTGATCAAGATGTTGCCGTTGATGTGTCCTAAGCTTGTTGTTAATTCCATCGGCGGAAGCAGTATCAGCACTCAACGGACTGTAGCATAGACCACAAAGGAATTTTTGCTGCTGGAGCAAAGTATTAAGGTGTTCTAACGTCATATTGAACTCACGCTTTGCATCCGCATCCTGACTCTTGTAGCCACTCATACGCTTTGCTGGGAATCGGAACGCTTTAGCACACTTCTTGTTCGGATGTTGGAGGCTTTTGAAGCAAGTCTGATACATAACCTTCTCCAATAAACCAGGTAGCGACACACTATCGGTAAACATATCCAGATCAAAACGCTTGAATAATTCGCGCTGGGCCTTGATAGCTTTAATAAATGGGACTACATCGAGATTGTTATACCAGATTAACAGATCCTTGACAGTCTTCATTCCATAGTGCTCCCAGACGAATTAAACGCACTTGTAATCATCATTACTGATGCTCGTACCACGAAGTTCGCTATCGAAAGCTGACTTTGGAGGGATGGTCGCTTCGTTAAGCACACTAAATGATTTAATATACTCGTACGGGAACAGACCCTTACCAAGCCCACATACACATTTAATCTTGTCATTACATTGGCATCCACCAAGATATGTCGTAAGGTACTTATCATAGCTGGTACCAGCGGGTACGTAGTTGCTAATATCGAGCATCTTCATGCCCGACGTTGCTATGCACATGTAACTGGGATTTTTGATGACTGATTTGATGTTGTCAGTATTGTGGATTCCGCCTAAATTTGTAGATGCTGACTGGCAACTAGCTTCACGGCATACAAAATCCAAGTCATGCATAAACCGCGCAATGATCAAATCATATGTTCTTGAGTCCAATCGTGACATGTGGCAACACCCAGCTATCGTACTTAGTCGAGTTCGATACAAGACCAAGTGCTTTGCTAGATTGCCTGCGAGCTTTGCCAATCTCGCAATCCAGTTTTGAGCAGAACCCACAATACCAATAACGGCAAACAAGTCCTTCTTCATTAAGTTAATATCGTATCGACCACTGTTAAAGCCAAATACGGGGACCTGGTCAAGCTGCTGCTTAATTTTACCGTAATCGGATCGTTGCTTCGAAAAACCGATACTACTGTGGAATTCGAAGAAGCTGGCATACTTCCCTTCCTGAATCCAGCTATCTACATCCTTCATTTCGTAGGTTTTACCAAGAGTAGCTCCGGGAACCTCCATACCTGTCAACCCGTGAGCATCGATGATTTTCTTCAAAAGCGCCTTATACTTATCAACATTGTACTGTTGGATCTTCACAGATACGTCACCAATGTATTTAAACATATCCGTATGCAACACTTCGGATCATCATTTACAAAGCAACGTACCTCCTCGGTTAAGCTATCTGCTACCGATACTGATACGGGAATATGCTCGTTTGTGAAGACAGTATTTTCCCCGTGTTGGACCGCTGTCGGCTTTAGAATGGCTTCAAAGTCATAAACCACGAAATGGTCGATGTAGTGGTCAACATCTTTGATCGAATACTTCGTAAGCAGAGATCTAATAACGTTTTGGGCAGGTTTGTAGATCGTTGGTTGAGCGGGGAAGCTTTTAATATTTACTCGCTCACACTTCTTAGAGTGGTCCTTAAGCTTAATGGAGCTGACAAACACCATCTTACACTTGGCGCATTGATACTTGCTTTGAAGCATATCAACATTCTTGATGTAGAGAGCATGGTTCTCGTGTGAAAGAATATTCATCGCGTCGTACTCCTTGTCTGAGCGCCGAATGCATTCAACTTTACCGCTAGTCACATCCATCTTATAAACGTTGATAGCGAGTTGAAAGCAGTCCTCAAGGTCATCGAGCTGTAGGAGGTCAATTGGCTTGAAGCTTTTGAACAGACTCAGAGTGTAGTAAATATCCTTAAAAGAGCAGTAGCGCTTGAATGCATCCTTCACTTGAGCCTGGATTCGACGCGGATCTTTCTTCGACTCCTGTTGGGTATGGTAGGCAATACAATGGAAGACGCACTTGTTGTTTGTCTTTGGGAAGTTGATTACATGCTTGTTGTCACGAATGATTTTTGGGATGACAGCAGCGCTATCGCCCAGAGCATGGTTGCGGTGGTAGATGTAAATCTTGAAGCCTGTAATCGCCTTGACCTTATAACCAGAGCTCGGATAATTTAGCTTCTCGGCCAGATCCATCGATCTGATCTCCGAAATAATCTTCTTGCGGATGTCAGCCTTGCTGTTAATAGCAATAGGTGAATTGAATACGAACGTATTTCCAATATTTGGGTGGAAGTAGCGAGTTTCACTATCATCGGCGAGACTGACAAGATCAGCAATATTCACCTTGAAGGCACTCTTTGACTAGCAAGAACGTTCTCAAGCTTGTCGTAGAACTCACCAGGCTGAATTCCCTCATACAAGTGAGATTCCATGTGCTTTCCATTGTAGAAGCGGTACTTGGGGTCGGACTTGAAGTCAGGAGACGTGTGCTTCTTGAGGGTCTCGACAGACCCTGTACTGCTTAGCTACCAGTTTCTGGTTGCTCAGGCGGGAAATGTTGCTAGCATAAACCATCTTACCCGTCCTACCTCGTACCTTGACCCGGTAGCTACGACCCCATTTGATAGCTTGAATATTCAATCTCTTTAGACCTTCGAGCTCGTATGCAAACATGTTGCCTATATATGTTTGACTATATTATTCTCGTGGAACTGACTTTATAACAAGGTTGCTTCGCTTTGGCTGGGAGACCATACCATTTTATTTGATTTAACAAGGTTGCTTCGCTTTGGCTGGTACCAACTTTTATGTAGGGCGTGTTCGCGACTGCTATAATTTTGCCAAAATCGCGATTTTCATGGCAAAATCGAAATCACGTTTTGCTGGCGACTTTACATGTTAACCTCAAAGCACTTGGGCGCGTCGACGACCGCAGCTTTGGTCATCAACCATCCGCGATTATATAAGATAATTCTCTAAAATTCTGGCTCTGACCTGGATTTTGGAAATCGCTATACCATATATACATGTACAGTATATGGTAAGCGATTTATCACAGAAACGATTTTTTTAAAACACAAAATTCAGGTAAGTTCCTGTTGTTTAGAGGTAGAACACGCAGATACATGTTGATTTAAGATGGATACATGGGTGCATCGCTCTTCCCCATCGATACAAATAACGTAACTGCTTCTGTTTCGAAGTCATTGACCCGGAATCGCTGATGATTACACTAAACGCAATCTAAACGACTGTTGTAGTACATTCGGTGCGCACTACATCGACAAATCGTAGCATCAAACCTTTGCAAAGATCTTGAAGGCGCTTGCAACGTCCAACTTCTTTGGAGATTTTCAACGAAGAAACCCAGACATATTCAAAATACGGCACGTTTAACTACATCTCACACATCGCACAGGTGTTGTCTTCCAGCCACTGATTGACTAAATTCCCACACGCAAGAATAATTAGTTGGTGCATAGCAAGTTGAGAAGGCATTTAATCGGTAATCGACTATTCTTCTTCTCAGATGGATACGTGTTGTTTTAGAGGTAGAAAACGCGGATTCAATTGGTTTAAAGTAAGTTCCTGTTGTTTTAGTAGTAGAACACGCAGACTAAGGCGCGAGCCGAATATGGCGAGCAGCAATGCGAATATTACGAGCGGTAGGTAGCACAAGGAGGCTCTGAGAGTCGAAACCAAAATGGATGGCATCAGCCTACGCCAAATTCTGGATAGCTTTGAGTATATCGCAATAAAAGTGGCTGCTACTTATGAACTACCGCGTACCCCCTGATCAAAGAAATTGCGTGTCGTGCAGTAGCTTAAGATGTTTCAGGGTTCTGTTAGCAAACGCTGCTGATCATCATCATAGTACTTGTTGCTAAGCTTACTGCTGCTCTAGCAGCAAGAAGCTGTCCCAGTAAGGTCGCACCATGCTCACGCTAGCCAATAGACACTCGTACCGGTACCAGTCACCATCCAGAGCTTGAAGCACGGCATTGGTCTCTAAATAGTACTAACTTACCAGTAACAATAGTGAAGTAAGTAATAAAAGTACAATCGAGAGAATCGTCGGTGGAATAAATGTTTCGCGTGCATTGGGAATACATTTCGGCGACGAATTAAAGTTTGTGAGGCTGTACCACCAGCAAGCTGGTCTCCCAGGATAATTGGATCTTGTATCAGGATGGACTTTATATCATAGTCTTCTACAAAAAAAAAAATCTGAAATTAATTAATTCAGATATTTGGCAAACGGGCCGTTGATACCTTACAGGATGTAGGGGTGATCGCCTATATTGGTCTTGACTTTTTATCTGAGTTAAAAACAATTTAATTAATTAAGTTCGGTTTCCCCGTTAAGTTCGCTTTCGCGTTGGTTAGGTTCTATTTTAGTCTTTCGCTTGAATCTGCTCTCTATTCTTGTCGTCGTACCCCTTTTGATAGGATAAACGAGCTTCGCGAGTGTGCTGGTAGTAGCGCTTCTGCGCCGCCTTAATGCGCTCCTTGTTAGCTTGGAATTGTTCGGGTGAGTACGCCATCTTACTATATTACTAACTTTATATTTATCAGATTGAAAAAATAAAATTTGAAGGTCCTTGCGACTAGCGAATTGAATGCATGCCACAGTCTCCGACCGTTGCTTTATACTTAATTTCACCCAGGTACAGGTACTATATAGTGCATACTCGCTGTCTCTAAAGGTGTCTAGGGCACTCTACATGTACTCTTATATGCGAAGGAAGAGCGGACGATGTGACAAAATAATACATCCGTCCGCTAGCGTACTGGCAGATGAGGGACAACGCGAATGCCATCTATCGATGAATGAAAAGATTTGATTAGGATTTCTGACACGGCGATTTTGATGAAAAACTGACGAAATGGAAGCTTGATTATCCATAAAAAACGACATCACAAATTGAAACAAAGACTAAAACGACGCACTCATGCAGATTGCGACCATCTCTAGTGATTTGAGGACGCTTTCTTGATGCGCGACATCACCTCCTGAAGAGCTTCTGTTTTGAAAAGCTGGTCTACAGCGGGGGAATACACGCCAACCAAGCCCATCGTACATACAAAACGAGGCACTCCATCCATCACACATTTTTCTTGGTCGCCGGGATTTTCTCCATAACAAAGAACGATAGTAAAGAAGACCAAGCTGATGAGATAGTAGAAGTATGATAGTACTGGGAGCCATCGTGCAAATGCTGTTCTGGACAAATAAGAAAAGAATGCGTTGGTGATAATACACGTGCAACAGCTCGGAAACGATAAACATACCTTCCAGAAGTTCAACAACTTTCTCACCGCGAGTTTTTTCCCCACCAGGTAGCAGACGATCATTCTCATTCACAACAGCCGACGTCGGCGCGGCCGTAGCTTCTTTCGCTGGTCTTTCAGGAACCACCACCAGCACGTGAAATTGCCTTGACTTTGGAGCGCGCCGTTTGGTCATGTTGTTGGCTATCAAAACATCCTCAATTGTCCACGTAGCCTTCAGCTGCTCTTCAGTGGTCACCTTTCGAACGTCATCAATCTCCCCTTTTGTCCAGTCGCACAGCAACAGGATCGTCGTCTTTCAACCACGCGTCGTCCTTCTTCGCCAGGAAGAGCTGCAGCTGGTAGGCTTCACAAGTGATCGTGACAGGATTCTTCGCTTTGATCGCGTCCTTCAAGTCCCCCACCAACTGACTCGCGTCGATGTCCACAGGGAAGGCGCTTCCCGCCACACCAACGATTGAACACAAGAGCTTTACCATCTTTCCTCGAGCCGGATGAGAGAAAAAGAACTTTCTGTTTCTGTAGCGGGTCTATTGGTCAAAAGTCCAAGACAAATTCTGACCAATAGAAATGGCTCCAAGAGGGGAATTTCCACGAAAATGCAGACCTAACCTTAAAAAAAAATCACTGTGATGTTTCATATCGATTGGCGAGAAACTGTGCGGACGCTTGAGTTGCAACAGATGCCTCCCCACGCTCTCAGCTGGTCGCGTCGTTAGAAATAGCTCCTCTCGCTTAGAAATGCTCGAAACCTATTCTCCTTGTAAAATACTGCCGGTGGATTGTGCCGGCATATACTACTGATGGTTGCCAGAAAACATGGTTCAGTTTGTTATGGGGCGAAGTACCGGTAGCTAGTGGTCTACAGGGCTGGAAAAACAGTCCTGTTAAAATACGATTGCGATCCGAAATGCTTTGTTCGTCATGAAAATGCCAAAATGTTTACGAAAGACTATACTCCATTAGAGGAATTAGAGGCAAATCACAGACTGTGCCTGCAGAACTTACACAAGAATCCGGGAGGAATTTCCATAATCCAGTAGAAAAGTACTGGATCTGCCCCAGGGCAGTAGCGTACTGTCACAGTAGTTACTAAGTGCGCATTTATTTGAATAAAGCTACGAACTTAACTAACTTGTACTGTATTTTGGAAATACAGGTATTGACTCGGGGCAGATCCAGTACTTTCCTACTGGATTATGGAAATTCCTCAGAATCCGGATTTCAAATCCTAGGAAAGGTCCAGGAATGGACTATGAGCCATGTTGTTTACCGTATTACCAGAGGAAGTGCATGCCGAGGTGCTCCGCCGATGTACTTAAGCAGGGAATGTTCTACTGAGGTGCACAAATGTGAGACTTGAATCCTAACGCGATATGTTCACTATCGACCTTTTAATTAAACGATTTGTACGTCGCGGCGAAGACTTTCTACGGATATTAAACGTATGCGCCAGTTGTACACTATTCAGTATTCGACACTCGCGGCATACATGCAATCAGTCACCCCGTTGTCTTTAGATCATTATGATGAAGTTTTCACAAAAGTGTGGCGGTTGAGCATGCTTCTGGCTTGCGTGACAGATAAAAAGCCTTCTAGGCGCGCTGGACAGCCAACGAACACGTTGATAGATCCACACTGCATGTCTTCGTGCCATAGCTAAAACGTTTCTAATGGCAACTATATTTTCTATCGAAAGCAGAGCAATATTGGTATTTTCACACCTATCTAAAACGTTAAAACGATTTCCCGTGCATCGATCCGCGCCAAGCCGTGTCTCTGGCGCTGTTATTTACTTCTGCAGTGTACGAGTGTTGTACCAACTTTCATTTGTGCTGAAGAAGTACCAGTTGCTGACCCAGCATAAGTTTGAACTTGTGCTGGGACTATTAAAATAGTCCGAATGATAATCATATACCCTTTTTACACTGTGATCGAGGTCTTATCACAGTCGATCACCAATGCGCCTCTCCTACGCTTTCCTAATAGTTGCCGCTGCGACCACCACATTTCTGGCAAGTGGTAACGCCGCCACTATATCCTCTGACCGCGCCACGGAGGTTTCGACAATGACATCTCCAGACGTGATTGCTTCAATTGGAACAGGCGAGACCACTAGTGGCGGAAAGAGGTTCCTGCGCTACCACTGCACCGAAGATCGACGTGAAACGGAGGACAAGGAAAACGGAGATGGAGAAGAAAGAAGAGGAAACAACCTTTTCTCGACGTCCAAACTCGATGAAATGCTCAAGGGGACAAAACGTTTGAAGAGGTTCGCGAAGTGGAAGGAATTCGGTTACAACCCTCAGAACCTTCCTTCCGCCGTGAAAAGCAACACGTACGACGAACTCCGTAAGAAGTTCCACACCTGGTATTACTACCGCAGTGGCTAAGGCTCGATAAGAGTCTTCAGTGACCAGTGAACCCTTTGCGGAGGATGATCTAGCTTGTTGTCGAATGCGTAACTTTTGAATACAACTGTTATTAATACTTCATCATAAACTTCTTTTAATGCTGTGCTCGATAGTGAGGATATGTCTTCCATTGTGGAGTAGTCGACACTTTGCACTTACTGGTGCGGCGATGTAACACTCTGTGAAGAGGATTAGCTCTTAATAAAGCATACCTTAACTGGGGTCTGGATGCCCGCAAGGCCCATGTATCTGAGAGTTTGCCAGGTCATGAGCATGTCTTTCTTTTGTGCACCTCAGTAGAACATTCCCTGCTTAAGTACATCGGCGGAGCACCTCGGCATGCACTTCCTCTGGTAATACGGTAAACAACATGGCTCATAGTCCATTCCTGGACCTTTCCTAGGATTTGAAATCCGGATTCTGAGGAATTTCCATAATCCAGTAGGAAAGTACTGGATCTGCCCCGAGTCAATACCTGTATTTCCAAAATACAGTACAAGTTAGTTAAGTTCGTAGCTTTATTCAAATAAATGCGCACTTAGTAACTACTGTGACAGTACGCTACTGCCCTGGGGCAGATCCAGTACTTTTCTACTGGATTATGGAAATTCCTCCCGGATTCTTGTGTAAGTTCTGCAGGCACAGTCTGTGATTTGCCTCTAATTCCTCTAATGGAGTATAGTCTTTCGCAAACATTTTGGCATTTTCATGACGAACAAAGCATTTCGGATCGTAGACACCTGCATATTACTCTTGCTTCATGTTGCACAACGAATCCTACCCTCGTCACATCAAAACCTAATTCGTATGGTGATGAACTGGCTATGACTACACCAGTCGAAATTCGCGAACGAAAACTGCAATTGTATTTTAACTGGACTGTCTTTCTAGCCCTGTAGACCACTAGCTACCGGTACTTCGCCCCATAACAAACTGAACCATGTTTTCTGGCAACCATCAGGCAGCTGTAGGACTTGATAATGAGATCATGAGTTCCTGAAAACCTCGCTTAAGCTAGCAAACTTCGTGTGGTTTTCTTCTTGAAGGCGGTACATAGTGAATCCCCCTAGCTGAGACTTGGTTGTACTCTTTCTACACTAATTGGTGGGAAAAGGATGCACGAATCGACATGTTCAATTGCCAGAAATCGAAGAATCTCGGCACAAAGCTCGTACATATTCTTCAGGCATTTTTTACTCTTGTGAAGTCACGGGGTAATGATCTCGCGCGACGATGGACCCTCTACGAAACGTAACAGCATGGTTAAACTGGATTTTGGATGCCCGAAAGTTACAAGGCATGAAACTCTGTGCGATGTTCAGGTCGACATCTAAAAAAATCCTTCTAGTATCGCCTCGTAAAGTTGTTACGAAACGGACGGTGTCAATTCAACTCGACGCTGCTAGAGTTCAATCGAACTAGCCGAGCGCCACCGCTACGCGGCGGTAGGTTTTGTGTTTGTCCCAGTTGTGTGGACCGGCGGGCTTGAGCGAACCATAAATAAAATAAAAAGGCTACACAATAGATAATCTTACATACGAAAAAGTCTTTTCCTAACGGGGATCGAACTCTTGGCCTCCAGAACGAAGAATCGGTGATCGACGACTGCACCAGTACAATCTTACACTTTACTGAACTGAAACTAAAATTATAGCGCGACATAAAATAAGCAAGTTAGACAAAAGGCAACAGCTAGCGGACTCGAACCCTCGACGTCCCACGCGCTACAGACGACTGAGCCAAAATGTAGTGTTGTTTCGTACTTAACCAAACTTGGTACTTTATCTGTTAAAAATCTGAAACTGGATCAGGGGCCGAAAATGTTAGGGGGGTGGGGGCAGAGAAATATAGGGGAGCAGGGGTGGGGAAACCGCTGAAAATCGTCCAAAATCAGGCGAAATCGCTTGAAATTTGTCCAAAATCGGGTCGGGGCATGCCCCACCCCCTTTTTGACTGAAGATCCGCCCCAGAAATCGATAGCTTTCACCATCCATCTTTGTTTTTTTTTACGAAAGTTCTACGATCTGTGTGTGATAGTGGCCATGTGTGAGGTGCTACAAATATATCAATGTTATTATCCTCTAACGATGTAACAGCCAATGTAGACATCATGTACACATACATTCCCTGCGGGTAAGCAACAAATAGCAAGGCTAAGAGCTTACCTACTTCGAACTCACTACCTCCCTTGACTCAAAACAACTATTTTTGCTATGTGACTCTCTCGCTTTCACTCTATCTCTCACTAAATCACTCACTTACGAACTCACTCACTCACTTATGCACTCACTTAGGCACGCACTCACTCACTTACACACCCACTCCCTTACGCACTCACTTTGTCAATACGGTGTATCTCGTTACCCCTGTGTATATGTAAACAAACGCGTATTTAAATGCGGTGAAGTTATTCTTACCCAAGCAGTCTGCCCGCCTCCGCTTCGCTCCGGCGGGCTTACATCTCAAACAATAAGACTCCCGGTGGGAATCGAACTCACCGTCTACAAATCGAAAAGTCCGTACAAAACGGCTAGGCCAATACGCATGCTTGTATTTCAGAATAACATCATTGAATTTGTTAGCTACGTAGGCTTACTCACTCACACGAATGCGTACAAACACTCGTTAAAAACTAAAATAAAGTTGTACACGCGCATACAGAAATGTAAAGCAATGTATTTAGCGTGTATACACCTATTCTCTTCCAAAACTATTGAAAGATCTGCCTATAAACGACATTGTTTGTGTAGACCCCGTCTTCTTCCTCCAGCTCGGGGTATTCGATGACTGTCTTTAACCTTAACCGAGAAGTCACTCGCGATAGGGCCACGTAAAGCTGCCCGTGTGAGAAGCACGGTGTAGCAAGATACAGTCCCAGATTCATTACTGTTTGTCCTTGCGCCTTGTTTATTGTCATGGCGAAGGCTGGTTGTACCGGGAACTGCTTGCGGCGCAGTTTAAACGGGAATTGCGGATCGCCGTCGTCACTCACAAAAATAATTTTCGGGATGAGAACGTCTTGTCCCCTGCGCTCCCCCGTCATAATTCTCGCGTGGATAACGTGAGGCTTCAGATCAACGGTCCGTAGCCGCGTACCATTACACAGTCCAAGATCAGGGTTTAAGTTCCGCATCAACATGATAGGAATGCCCTTCTTGAGTAACAGTGTATGGGGTGGAATTCCGTGGATGTTCACCGAGTGCAGTACCTCTCTGCTGCGTATCTTGCCTCTCTGCGCGCGCTTTTCAACTTTGGTAATGGCGCCAAAAAAATGTTTTACATAGTTAGTGTAGACCACATAATTATGTGGTACACACCAACTGAAGTACTCCTACGAAGTATTACCAAGAAGTACCACAAAAGTAAAAACAGTTTTAGCCAATGGAATGCCTTTATTTTGTATCCATCTACTTTTTCTTCTTCAGGGCTGCGACCTTCGCGCGTTGGCGCCATACTGGGCGCGAGTCACTCTGGAGCTGATTGCGGTCGTGGCTCACGCGAGGCGGTGGCGGCGGCACCGGGCCCATGGTGTCGGACATCAGGGCGGCGCTAAGCGCCCGCGGGTCCACTGGTGGAAATACCCGGGCACCACACGTCGTACAGTCGAAGGCGTCCATTTGGTAGAGTGGAACAGTTTGACTAATTTAATATAAGCCAATCGAATTTTTCATCGTTTTGGCCTATCACAGCCGCCTTCGCTACACTCGGCAGCATTTATCGGTCAAAATAAAATGGCTACATTTTCATCACACTTATTCGTCACAGACTGACACCTTGCTCGAGTCGATAGTTTAGGATTCTAGATACAATAGCACCGAAGTTTGCTCATGTCTGGGAGCAACACCAAGTGTACCGAGCCGCGAGGGTTTGAGCAAAGACAACTAATTCCAAACCTTTTATCCCAGGACTTTAGCAACCGCGAGAAACCCTTGTACATTTCTACATTTCGTTGTAGTATCGATCATGTTTTTACAAGCCGACACTGCTGCAACTATTAATACATGTAGCAGCTCCAATTTTCAGATACACGCGTCATTTAACAGGGATATTGCCAATATCAGCGAGCACGGGGCTTGGCTAGTACTTGCGCCAAACGAAGGAATCTCGCAAAGCATTGAAGCGGTGGGCATTCACTCAGCGAACCCAACGTCAACAAATACCCTGCTAACAGAAATTATACCGAAAGCGCTAAATCCTATCCGGCAGACTATTAATCCAAACACTGTGCATGTAGCCTCGAAGGAACATCGCCTCTAGCACATCGACCAAAAGAACAAAATCTCTTCGCTTCGTACCTGTGGAAGACCACGCGAATCAAAGATATTTCAGCCACTACACAGATGGAAGACTTCCACTGGGAATCCATTCCTGGTCTAGCTTATCACCAAGACTCCAGACATTGCTGAAAAGCAAGTGCATTCGGGACACAAGCCCCAATTGGCCATCTGACCCCAACAGCTCGATCAGGCATCGCCTCCAACAATTACAGGACTCTATAGTTAAAACTTGACAAAATAGAGGATCTCGTAACCCCCCCCCCTCCGCCAACATCAGTGAGCTATTATTCATCCAGTTTCATTGAAATGTGAGTCTACATAGTGTGTTTACTTTCAGTTGAGATCATCTGAATAATAAAATTTCCTTGTGCTTCAGGGAGCAAGACCAAGTTCAAGTATCATATCTGCCGTCTTGTAAACGACTTATTATCTTTCTCCTCAACGCTTCGGACACGTCCACGTAGTATTGGTAATACGGGTGCAATGGTTTCTCGAGGAGTTTATCTCCTTCAACCCCAACATTTCCTTTACGTACGCGTCGGGTGTTTCTTTTCCGCCCCATATCTGGGTCTTCGCAAACACTTTTACACGCGGCACCGCCTTATCAATGAACTCAGCCGCAGAATACCCAGAGCTTGATGTACTAACCATGTTGTTGTCAAAAATGCCGCCATAGTGTTTGTAGGTCTAGAATACTTATACTGGTTGAGCTGAGCCAGATTGGTGACTCCATTAAGACCACTCTGTTTCGGGACGTGGTTGGTGGAAATCCTCCCCGAATCTTCTCCTGTAGCCTATGTGTCTCAGCCGTGGCCAAGCACTTCATGAAGTGTTGATATTTCTCGTGGTTTTTAAAGGCAGACCCCCTCCAAACCTTTCAAGCCCATTTTGTTCTTGTCGTACTTGCCCAAATTAATCCACCAATTTGGGATTTTGTTGGATATCTTGGATAATATCGACGATATACCACCCACCCGCGGTTGGATGTCCGTGGAACCACCGCCGCCGTTAAACCCGTCGATTGCTTTGTGTATTGTAGCAAAGCTCAGAGGTCTCGTTTGGTTGGTACCGACGTGTCCTGGAATATTGTATTAATAATGGCCCTCCGCTGACGAATGAGCACCAATATTGGAGACAACGCAGCCACCGCTAGCATACGGCGGAGTAATCGTTTTTTTTTCCCGGTTTACTGATGAGCTAACAGTATCCGCACATTCTCAATCTTCATCGTCTGGAAACTCTTCCACTTCATGAGTCTTCAATACGATTGAGTATTATCGACGAGAACATACTTCCAACATATTTCGGGACCACTGTTCTTACTTACTTACTTGTATCGGTCAGCAGCGGTGTAGTCTCACCTTGAAATCCGCGTGCAATAAATAGAAGACATGGAAGTAAGCGCCCAATCATGCATGGATATGAGCCAACGAGCTCATCGACACTTGGAACCCCGACTACTACACGATAGAAGTCATATTTTCCCTGTTGAGCCCAGCATTACAACAAGTTAATGTCGAAGTACCAGTTGTATTCAAAAGTCACGTATTCGACAACCAGCGAGGTCGTCCTCAGCAAAAGGCTCGCTGGTCAGTGAAGACTCGTAGTCGAGCCTTAGTTACTGCGGTGGTAGTACCAGAAGTTGTACTTCTCACGGAGCTTGTCGTAATTGCTGCTTTGCACGACGGAGGGGAGATTCTGAGGGTTGTACCCAAATTCCTTCCAGTTCGCGAACCTCTTCAAACGTTTTGTCCCCTTGAGCATTTCATCGAGTTTGGACGTCGAGAAAAGGTTATTTCCTCTTCTTTCTTCTCCATCTCCGTCTTCCTCGTCCACCGTTTCACGGCGATCTTCGTTGCTGTGGTAGCGCAGGAACCTCTTTCCGCCACTCGTAGACTGGCTCGTTCCAAGCGGAGCAACCACGTCTGGCGACGTCATTGTCGATACCTCTGTGGTGCGGTCAGAGGATATCCCAGCCGCGTTACCACTTGCCAGAAATGTGGTGGTCACAGCGGCAGCTATTAGGAGAGCGTAAGAGAGGCGCATTAGTGGTCGGCTGTAGCTCTTGATCCGAAGGGAAGACTGTTGCGTGCAAGGCAAATTGTGTAATTGCTTACTTACAAAAAAAATTCCCCATCGACAACTCTCACTTCACAAGAAGGGGAAAGAACCTCTTCTCTACGGCGAAACTCGATAAAATGCTCGAGGGGCCAACACGTTTGAGGAGATTCGCGAAGTGGAAGGAATTCGGTTACAACCCTCACAACCTCCCTTCCGCCGTGAAAAGCGGCACGTACGACGAACTCCGTAAGAAGTAATACAACACCTGGTATTATCCAGGGATCGGAAAACTAGAGGATTGGGCTGGTAGTTGAAATGATGAAATGGTTAAACAGCATCATAATTAGCGTTAAAACTATTTTCTTAATTATATATGATCGTTCGTACTTAAGTGGATATAACGTGTACCTTTATTCAAACGTTAAGTTAAGCTTACCGTAAGTACGAACGACTAACTGTAATGTCATAAAACATCAATTGTTCTCTGTCAAAAAATCTCATCATAACGTCTTTTGCTTCTTGGAACCGGGGCAACCACTCACCCTACTCGAGCCTATATCGCGCTGCCGTGGTACCATGAAACAAAACGTTCTCAATGAAATGAACATGTTTAACGCAGCAACGAATCAACGAATCAACAAATCAAAATATCTTGGCGAGCTTGATCGTCGCGACAGCCACTCACCCTATTCGGGCATATATTTCGCTGTCACGACGCCATGTAAGCATTGTTCTTCGTATCTACGTATCTGCGTATCTACGTATCAACTAATCAAGTAACCTATACCGATTCCGTGTGTGCAGGTTGAAGACAATGCGGCCCTCCAAGTGAGCAGCCCGAAGAGGAAGCGCGGCGTCAGATCGTTGCCCACCTACAGTATATCGGTCGCGCCTACGTCGTAGTATCTAGTGCTGGACATGCGCGCGAACAGGAGGCCGACCCGATGGTGGCCGTCCACGTGGAGTCGGTGTTCGCGCGTCGTCCTTCGACTTGAACTCTGGTTGCATCGCTATCTCTGCGCAGCTTCCGTGGTGCCCTTGTGCGGTAGTTGGCGTTAAGCATCTCAATCAGTTCCACCTCGATCAATGATGATCTGGGTGGCGGTGTTGTCGTGTCCAGGTTATTCAAGCTGTAGGCGCAATAGAACTCTGCGGGTGCGTCGCGGGTGGGAAGGGTAACTACGTACTCGATGCGGTCATTCAGATTTGACAGCTCGGCGTAGGCCACTGACACCCGGGTGGCACATGAGCGCCAGCTTGCGGTAAGCTTAGGCCATTTCTCATCCGATTGAGTAGTTCGGATGCTGGTATCCTGGTTGCGCGTTCCAGTTGCCAATCTACGCAACAGCGCTGGAGAGCATAGTGCAACCCAACCACCTAACGTAAGATACCGTTCTAGAACATGTATGCACTAAACCGATTTATCACGTTATGTGGTAGGTTGATTGGCTAGTACCTAAGATATTTGCGTGCACAGTAACGTAACCGAACAAATTCTTGCTCCCACTTGATGTGTGCCACACAGTTTTTCAGAATTTATTGATTTCGGTGTAAAAACCTGCTTGACCCACTAAACCTTGGGATTTCGATGCGAAATCTGAAATTTATAATGTCTCTTATTTGAAGTTTGTATATGTCCAAACTGTGTACGGCACCACCGATGCGATGCGACGTGCTGAATTAATCCCTATTAGTAAGTAACACAAAATAGAAGGCCACTTTACCACAGTGAATTAATCCCTATTGGGCTGTACGTAGTACGTATCCGTACCACTACCAGGATAACTATTGATATTGTAGAATTGCAACTATTGTCCCCATACAATATTGATTGTTCAGGCCCTGCCAATATCCACTACAAATTGATCAATATTGGCAGGAAGGATTTCGCATCCCAGGCTCACTTCTATAGTTCTACTCGTAGCTATCGCATTCCTCCCCCCCTTCTTCATCGTTTTCTCGGGCTGTCTGGACCGCCTGTGATGTTACCTCGTTCGTAACAAGATCCCAATTCATCCTCAAGTATAAGATTGACTCGAGAGTTTCTGCGCTCATCCGTTTGCGCATGTACCCAAGCATGCACTTGACAGCGGAGAAGCGTCCGGCCAAATGCGTTTGGATCACGAAATATCATGGAGATCACCACCTTCGAACCCAGCTTCGGGGCTTGTGGAAGGAAACCGGACCGGGCATCGTAGCTGAGTGAGGCTTGCGCGAGTACGTTTGGTCGGCGGAAGGTAGCTTGAACGATTGCGGGGAGGGCTAGTGGGTCTGGGCTTACAAGAGTTGATTCAAAAGTGAGGACTGCGAAGACTCCGTGGCTGTAAAAACCTCGAATCACACTCTCCCGTTGGAAATGGGGTTATTTATGCCTCTGCCAAGACGCGGAGGACAGCTTCAACGTAAGATACACAATTAAATCGCCTTATTGCAATGTTTTGAGCTGAACATTAATATTGTCACTATATTGATTGGGACGGCAGTCTCGCCGACAATCAATTAACAATAGAAATTGTCCGATCTCTGGGTATTATCACCGCAGTGGCTAAGGCTCGATAACGAGTCTTCAGTGACCAGTGAACCCTTTGCTGAGGATGATCTAGCTGGTTGTCGAATGCGTAACTCTTGAATAAAGCTGTATAACTGATACTTTGGCATCGACTTTATACTAACCATGTTACGGTGCTCGACGTGAAACAATGTCTTCTACTGCGACGTGGTAGGCAGCGGGAGAGGTCCAGCTACTGTCAGTGTCACCCCATGCAGAGTTAAACGCTTGAGGAACAACGGTGGAAACCTGGCGGGTATGCGTTTGGAGGACAGGTGGTTGGCACTTGGGCTCGCAAATGGTGGAAATCAAAATCGTTTGACAGTTCGGGTACACGCACCCGCCCGACGACAATTTCTGGTACCCTGACTTACCCGGTTCGTTTCACTACCAAGAAATCAAATCTGAAGATGTACTGTAGTAAGCGAGGTTACAAGTCGAGAGTCTTCTGTGGATGTCTGTGGGATGTTGCCATGATCCTCTCAGTTGACGATAGCCATATTTGATCGTTCTACTAGAACAACATCCAGCTAGTTTGTCAGCAAAAACTGGGCCGAAGTCGGCACCAAGTTTAATAAGAACTTAAAACACGATGGCAGCAAGAAAGTGAGATAACGTTAGGATAATTCTACAATTCTACGCCATTCGCACCTAGCAACGGGGCGTGTAAGGCGACATGCGCCCATCGTGCGCCACATCTTCGAGAGTCCACACGCCGAAACACCTCAAGATCCAGCTCTTTCAGACCATGATCCCGAACCTGGGTTTCCTAAAGCACTATTGCAATAGTATGGAGGCTTATCCATGCAATATCAAAATGACATATTCCAGAAATACATTACCACATTCTTACACTTGGAAATACACCTTGCATATTTTCGTGTATATGATTGGCTGAAATAGAAATCTGGTTGGTGTAAAAATAATTCTTCTACGTTTGCAAAATAAATTATGGTTCGGAGTATTTCTGAAAATGTATTATTGTACGGTAAACGTGGCAATTATTGATTGCCATATACCATAGTATATTTTTAGGGAACGCTGGCCCGTGGGGCAAGATGCATGCTGGCGGTAAGGTCGACGATAATATCAAGAAGACGGAGCGGATTGCCCTTCGGTAGCGCGGTATTCTGCCGACTCCTTGGATGTACATCAATATGCTGGGCGAGGACAGTTTCGAGCAGGCTAAGCCCACGCCTTCTTTGCCAAGAAGGTGGAGAGACACTACGAGGTGGTACTTCGCGGTGCCAAGAACGTGCGTACAAGTTCATCATCAGTTTGGGCTTCCTTAGCCTGCTATAATTAATTGCCACGGGTGCACACTACATGCAGACGGTGGGTCAGGTCACGACTCGTGTACGCATCTACATCTACGTGTAGATTGGAGTACGCGTAGGAATACGTAATGTATGTGTATACTAAAAAATTACGCGTTTCTTGCTCACAAAAGTCACTTCGACAGGAACCATTGTCGGGGCCAAGAACAAGATGTTGAAGGTGAAGCTCGATATATAATCTGACCAAGAAGACAATGACAACAACGATCAAGGATCCCAATAGGAACATTCAAAAGACGACGGCCAAGAGAATCAAGAAGTCCAAGGTGAATACAAAGATGTGTTTTCTCTATAATGTATAACAGGTTTGATGCTGTTAATAATATAAGCTAACAGTCCTACGGCATGTAGATGTATACCAAATTGCTTCAACGCGTATCCTGCGCACCCCGGGTGGTTACTCACGACCGCACGTACTCGTGAGCCCTCCCCAGCAGCAAGACCAAGCCGCACTGGACGTGGGTAGCAGTGTCACTTCGTGTGCAACTTCCCGCTCCTCACGGACTATGAGTAAATCAAGATGCTGTCTCGACGTATCCAGTAAGCGGCCTGCAAATGTGCTGAATGATACTTTAACACTCGGCCCATGTGCAGTTGATGCTGTTGCAGTAAGCTGGCTGCAAATGTGCTGATCAAACTTACACACTCGGCTCCATAACTACGCGTGGTCCCAATGTCTCCCTCCTGCTGGTGTGCTTCTCGTAAACTACGTCTCGACACAATAACAAAGCAAGCTCAACTCAAAGTGAGATATCTGTAAGTCATTACACAGTATCCAGACTAAAAAATGCAGCAGCCTTGCATAAAAAAGTCATCATCACCAACATCTTAAATGGTCTTGATCTGAGCCATAGGCGCCTTGTATCCCGCACCCATGGCCGTGTACACCGTTCCGTTCGAGTTGCCCGCATAGACGTTCTCAGCTGGTGGCGGGTTCCTCATGAGCTCCGCTCGGTACGCGTGCGAGCGCTGGATGGCCACGTACGTGACAAACAGCTGCACGCCAAAGGAGAGCGTGCCGAAGATGAGGACGCCCCATCCCCAGGCGTCAAAGTCCTTCCACTCGCTTACGAGGATCAAGAGAACTACAGTCGAGATAGCCTGCAGTAGCAGCATGAAGCAGTTGCCGAAGTAGTACTGCCATCATTGAGAAGTTAGTGGCATGGTAAGGTACAGAATAAAGCAGGATAAGATACGTACGAACTGGATGAAGCTGACTTTGCTCTGGATAACAGGCTGCACGGAACCATAGTAGCCCATGGACGCCACAATGACACCGAAGAGACCTGACCACCACACGGTATACGTGAAGAAGAAGGACACAAGCGTCACGCCCAGCTGCAGTAGCGCGATGGCGTTGCACGGGTCGCGGTTCTCGTACAGGAAGCCAAACTGGTCGTCGCGCTCGAGGTCGGCCATCTCTGTTGGCTACGGGGGTGTTGCGCTCGGTCGTTTGAAAGGAGGAATGACGCGCTTCTTTGGATCCTTTTGGCCCCCGACGTTTCGTGGAAGATACCAATCGATTTGTGCAGGTGACACTATCCGACAAAGTACGATTTGCTCCAAAGTCACTTTTAGCGGATTGTACTTCTGGGTTACGCGAACACGTAAAACATTACATTACTTCTGAAGTATAATGTTTAGTACGATTTGCTTCAAACTCACTTTTAGCGATTGTATCACTTTTTATTTTTTTTAAAATATAATACCTCCAATCGAATATGACTCGAGTACTCGTATCGCTGAGATTTTCACGTGCGCAATAAAGGTGTTCGGATAGAAGACTTGGCAGTAAGCGTCCAAATCCTTCATGGGGCTGAGCCCATCAAGCTCGGTGACACTGCTGATAGGGCTGGGCCCTCTCTACCTACCACGGCGCGATAAGCCCAGCATTACAACAAGTTAATGTCGAAGTACCAGTTGTATTCAAAAGTCACGTATTCGACAACCAGCGAGGTCGTCCTCAGCAAAAGGCTCGCTGGTCAGTGAAGACTCGTAGTCGAGCCTTAGTTACTGCGGTGGTAGTACCAGAAGTTGTACTTCTCACGGAGCTTGTCGTAATTGCTGCTTTGCACGACGGAGGGGAGATTCTGAGGGTTGTACCCAAATTCCTTCCAGTTCGCGAACCTCTTCAAACGTTTTGTCCCCTTGAGCATTTCATCGAGTTTGGACGTCGAGAAAAGGTTATTTCCCCTTCTTTCTTCTCCATCTCCGTTTTCCTCGTCCTCCGTTTCACGGCGATCTTCGTTGCTGTGGTAGCGCAGGAACCTCTTTCCGCCACTCGTAGTCTGGCCCGTTCCAAGCAAAACAACCACGTTTGGCGACGCCATTGTCGAGACCTCCGCGTTGCGTCCGGGGGATCTGGCGACGCCATTGTCGAGACCTCCGTGTTGCGTCCCGGGGATACGTAGGAGAAGCGCATTGGCGGTCGGTTGTAGCTCTTGATCCGAAGGGAAGACTGTTGCGTATTAGGCAAATTGTGAAGTGAGAGCAACGGTGTTAGTGGAATGAGAAGAAGAGTTGTCGGCAGTCATCGTGTGCTTCTTGGGGGCGGCCTCTTGTCCGTGTAGTGCGAGTAGGTAGGTATGTCCAGTATCGTCATTTCGTGACATCTTGCAAAATCGCGGTGAGCGGATCATCGGTCACTCTCCTATCAGTCTACTATCGATGATAGCATGTAAGTAAGATGCTCTAAGAGCATCTAAGTGAGTAAGTTTACGGGTGATGGTCATTTTGATTTCTTTGAGTATAGTCTACCGCACGCACCACTCGACGATACATGTAGGAGGAACAGGCATTGTTTGCCACGTACAGACACATGTACCGGACGACGACGCCGGCGGTCCAGCGGACCACGCCATCACAGCAACAGCGTAAACTACAACGGCAACTGAGGGCGTGTGCCGCATCAACAGCTACATCCATAATCAAGAACGAATGGTTGGTGCAGCACTGTATTCAAGCGCTCAAGACGTCATACTGTACACGTTTACATTGATGAAGAGTGTTCCCGCATTGCTCATCTCTTGGCGGTGCCCGGAAGCCGACGAACAGAAACGTAGGATGATGCAGGAAAAGGGCCTACGAATCGTAGTACGATAGTAATGTACTACTGGTGAGTTTCTACCGTTAGCTAACATTAGTGTGTGTTCACCGCCATAGATACAATAACATTTTTTTTACTACAGATCATCCTACCCTGATTGATATTTCCCGTAGAAGCAACCTCTATCGGATGTAGCAATAATATCAAATACACGTAGTGAAGTACGACCTGTTTTGTCGTATTCTATGGTTGAAAATGAAGTAAAAGGGTGCTTTTTCGGCGCAATGGACGCGCTTATAGGCAGAAATGCTTTATAACCCTTCTATACTATTAAAAAATACTCTAATCCGTAGGGATCCAACCCTTTTAACCCTAATTGTCATTTCATTCTAAAAGGGCAATAAAATAGCCCTTTTAGAAAATCACAGTATAGTGCTTTGCCGTGCTAATTCTGGTGATTAAGCAAAGCACGATTTAATGTAAAAAGCGAATGTTATCCGTAATATTAGGTTAGCATATATAGTAGTAACCTCCCTATGATGGCTAGTGGTAAGCCGCGAGTTATCTTGCTAGAGTGTCGCGAGTCGTCCCTGGTTGGGACTGTCGGCGCTGTATGGAAGTAGACCGATCAAGAGCTTTCTGCTAAAAACAACGAAGTCGAATACTAAAAGCAAACAACTTGTTGGTTCCAAGGTAAATTCACGACTGACCTAAAACAAACTTTTGTCCGGACGCTCTGCTCCGCGCCTTCTTTCTCTCTGTATTCTCCTTGGGTGCACTACACCCCGTCCGTCTTGGCTCAGACCGTTCCTTCACGTCAAGTCACTCCACAGTCCATGTCCTCCGTCCTTGTCATCTTCCTTGGTCTTAGAGCTTGAGTGACGCCAACGCTTCCATTCTTGATCAGGCACCGCACGGCAAACCGTCACTGCCTTTGTTAGTGTGACCTGAGTCTAGACACATCATCTCACAGAGGCGTCACAGTGATCTATCAGGTCATCTTCATCCAGCTGTTCCGCAAGTAGTAGCTCACTCGTAGATCTGTTATCACGGGGAGGACGGTCGCAACCCTACCCGAGACGGTGTCCACCGTTCTTACTCGTGACAGGCTCCCTGGCTGAAACCCGACGTCCTCGTCGAGCTGCCTCCAACTTGTCAGCTCGTATCTTCGCACGAAGAGCTGAGCGTTGCTCTTGCTGTTCCCTCAACGACTTCACAGGGACCGGATCTCCTTCGTAACCGTCCACTTTCCAGAATGCTGCACTTAGGCGTTCTGCCTGTTCGAGTTCTTCGCCGTCTCGTAACCAAGTAGCGTACCAATCTTCTGCCATCTTGTATGGCGTCCGTTTCCCCGCAGAGGCCTCATACCACCGAAGCAAGTGGCTGGCGAACCCGATCGCCACCACGAAACAGTTCATCTTCGGCAAGTCCTCGTCCATGGCGAGCTCACCATCGTTGGTAAACTCACCGTCCACTAGCCAGTAGTTCATCATAGCGAGAAGCTCCCCAACACCCACAAGTCCTTGACAGAGCCATCCCACGATTTCATACACGTACACCACCGTGTAAAACACTGCGTAGGTCAGCAGTAATACGACGGCCCATAACCCATAACACACACAGCGGGCACGGTCAGCTGTCCGTCGACATTCAGCTTTAGATCCCACGTAGTATTTCACGGTTGATCGGCAACCGAGCTCCGACACATCAGGTAAGAACACGCACCATAATTCGTGATAAGCTTCCAACCACTTGAAAAGTAGACGGCCCAGACCGATGTCATGCTCGTTGCGAGCCTCGTGGACGACCATGGGCGTAGCCCATATTGCTTCATACATCTTCCATCTCCGTTCAGCGGACGGCTTGTCCAGCTGGGACGGACCGTTAACGACTCGGTGGTAGCGCTTGATGCATACAGTTACAATGGTAGCCCACTTGGACACGAACCCAATCATCACGCCTATCCGTCGACCTGCCACACTCCAAAGAGGCATCGCAACCACTTCAAAGACGGCGCCTATGACCAGGCATACCATCATCTGCCAATTAGAACTCACTGTAGGCCACACGGTACGCCACCCAACGACAGCGTTCCAGAAGCACCATTCGACCTAGAGGTCGCAAACGGCCAGCCGTAGCCGTACGGAAACGTTTGGCCGTGGTCACGGACGGATTCGGCCAACCGAATTCTATTACTAGCTTACCAACGGATAGTCACGGCTATCCGACCAGACGGCACGGATGGCTACGGATACCTGGAGTCCCCGTGAGAAGAATTTCCTATCAATAGATCACTACCATTTACAGTTCCGTCGTGCCCGCGCAAGTATCTGGTCTTTGCTTCGCTCCTGTTTCACGTAGTTGGTGTCACTGTGCTGGCCGTCTCTAGGTGAATGGACTCGTTTGTCACTCGATCGGCACCTTCGCGTGCCGATGAAGTTGAAGATGGACCGGTTGTGGCTAGTTCTGGTGTCCAAAACGATACCTCGCGGAAACTACAGAAACTACGCTCGCTGGATCTTAATGCGCTTAAACTCGGAATTGAACACGAACTCCGAAAGAGTCAACTTTGATTTGCTCAAGTGGTGGAAAAAGGTGCCCAGTCCTAGTGAAAATGGAGAGCCTCCCAGATTCCCAGCTTTGGGATTCGTAGCCAGATCGATTTTGGCTATTCCCGCATCGAGTTCTATGTCAGAGAGTAATTTCTCAGACGCTGGCAATCCATTTGGGTTAAAGCGAAGTATGTTGAGCCCCTCGGGCTGAACGACATACTTGTCGCTCGGTCAAACGTAGATGTCATGATGAAAAGCTAGGTAACCCACTGAATGCTAATAAATACAATCGTTCTTTTTTCCCCCGGTTAACCGAAGTCAACCATTCGGCCACCCACGGTTGACCGAACAATGGGTACGGACAGCCACGGATATACGAAACCTGTCGGCAAGTCGGTACGGACGGATACGGCCACCCGGTTTTCAGCGTTTGCGATTTTCGACCACTTCAATAACCAGCTCCATGTACACCGTAGCGCACAAGCGATAATGAGTTCCCCGCTCGTTCCATAAGACCGTTTCATCTCGACCGTAGCCCATCAGGCTTGTTAACCGTGCTGTAATGCAACCCTTAGTCAACATCAATCACTTGAGACTCGAACCATCAAACTTGTCCCACGGCAACCGTAACTACGGCTTGTCGTTCGTTACCGTTACTCCACAATCTTGCTTGTCCATTTCCCAGATGAGTCCATGCCTTGCAATCACGACTTTGACGTACTCGAGTCCCCCCTCACTCTCGCTTTTGCAGTAAAGCGAGCCCCAAGACTTCCAAGACAACTGCCGTGGCCAAGTCCGCGACGACAACAAGGCGGCCCTCATCAGTCGTCTCCGTGCTCGCCTCGCGAAGAAGGCCAAGGCCACAGACGCCGACGCCAAGCATTGCGCTCAAGTCGACTTCTACGCGCGCTTGCGCCCGCTCTTCACTGTCAACAGCGCGCAACTGGTGTCCCCGCGCTTGCCGATTTAGGGTTGTCCGTTCTGGCTGACGACGGGACGGTTCCGGCCGTACTCAGCCAGACGGTGACGTTGTTTCCGCCGCCGGACTCCATATAGTCGAGTCATGCTCCTGCCCACGATCTGTTCTCACTGCCTGCAACTTTGACGCGTTC
Organism: Phytophthora tubulina; assembly: GCA_014706135.1. Taxonomy (NCBI): domain Eukaryota; phylum Oomycota; class Peronosporomycetes; order Peronosporales; family Peronosporaceae; genus Phytophthora; species Phytophthora tubulina. The sequence continues at coordinate 466,455 of JACBOY010000017.1, read as the reverse complement.
TTCCAAGTGTGCTGCAACGAGAAACGCTGCCAAGACGGCTCAGCCGGGCAAGAAACAACGCACCGGCAAGAACACCAAGCGCCGTTCCAAGTACAAGTTCTCGGTTCCTGATGATGTCCCCAAGGACATCAAGGAAGGTATCTCCAAGCTCGAGAAGGCTGCAGCCCAAGAAGGCAGTACTCTGTCACGCGTGGTTTACACTTGTGTTGGGCGGCGCGCGTGGTATGATCCCAACGAATTCCCACGGCTCCACTTGCTTCACTATCGCATTTGGATGCGACATCGTTCAACTTGCTTCAAGTTGGCGTTGTACGCACCGACCGACGACGCAGGAGCCCGACGCAAGCGCAAGGCCAACGCCATTCAAGCTCAGCTCGAGTTCCTCAGCGCAAACATCGAGACGTTTGGCTACTATGGATTCCTGGACCGGTTCGAGAACGGAGCCCATGACGCCTTGTTGCAGTTCGGCGGCAAGGCGGCATTGAACTCCGTCGCTGCGAAGGCCAAGGCCGATTCCCCGAGCCCTGCTCATGTTGACCTTGTTACGATCTTTCGTCGGGACCCAGCCCGTTACCGTGACCTTATTTTTCGTGCTCAAGATCTGATCCGTATTGACGAGGAAGGGTACGGATCACTATATGATCTCTTCGAGGGTACTCGAGCGATGGGCCTCACTCGTAAGCCCCACCTACGTCTTCGAACGCTGCTTTGGCACGTATTGCTCTGGACGTCTCTCGTGAGGCTCCACAAGACCCGGTATGGGTCGGCAACAATACTCATGGCATCTGGAAGGGACTCCTGCCCGACCGTTCTCTACATGAGCCCCATGCCAAGATCAGTAAGCAGCTCGATGACGGCACCCACCTCGTGCCGTACGATGACAAACCGTTCTAGTCCTTCGAACAGGGAGATGACGACTCCGACTTTGAAGGCGAGGCACCTGGCACGTTCTCCGTGTTCGCTCTGTGTCCACCAGTCGAATACCCTCGTGAGGACTCTGACGTCGCGGAGGAATCCGACGAAGAAAAGGAGATCTGTGACGAGGCGGGTGAACGCTTGTCGCCCAAGTGCGTACAGTGCTGCCAAACTTGAGTTGGCAGGTACAAACCCGAATGGACTTCGGGTTGGCGTGTGACCTTGTGATATATCCTCGTGGGTTCGAGCCACCAGACTTGGGACTTCAGTGCCACCGAGTTATTTAGTATACGTGAGTTGAAATATAAAAGTGCAAGAACTTCCAGGGCCTACGGGCCCTTAGAGTCCTGAATGTTAGGAGAGAGGTCACGAACAAAGACCTTTTCCCAGAGATAACCAAAATCAATACACAGAGTTTGTTGTATACAATATGCAGTCTGTCAAAGTAGCTAGCAGTCCCAAATACAGGTCAATTCGGGATGCCCTACGCGCACCACTCCTGAGCAAGTCAACAGAAACAATACAAATACCTTCCGGTACACGCAGCAATCAACAATAGCTCGCAGGGGCGATCGCTTACCAACCTCCCAAAACCGGGTTAGGGAATATGAAATGCAAGTGGTCACTCGGGGTGTCCACAGGCAACTTAGCAAATGAAATAACTGGATCAACCCGAGCGTCAGACTCGGTCCCCAAGTTAACTTGGACTGGAACTTACGAGAGTTTCGTGTGGTCCGTGCACACGGCCTTGGTCGATCTTGATGTGCTGGGGCCCCTCTTTTAGGCGGTCCTCCTAGTCACAGGTCTTCTTCGGCGAAGTACTTCTCAAGACACGGTTTCCGCAAGCCACTTGCGTCTCAATAGGCAAAACAAACTCTATTCTTCAAATTACTTTGGTCTTTTTGGTTCTTCTTTCTTCAACTATCTTGATCTTGGTCTCTCTTCGGGATCTTTGGCGGTCTCCCTTTGCTCTTGGCCTTCACACATTCTGGATAACTTGATCTTTGTATGATTGAGCGTCGAGTCGCACTTGGCATCTGAAACCACTTATCATGGATGACGCTTGGGTACCTTGGATCTGCTGCACGTGTACGACTCTTCAGCTTGATCTGACTCGACGCTTGAGTATGCTTTCATCTTGACACGTCTTGGCTCTGCTTGAGTGTCGACAGCCCCGGCTCGACCTCCTTCACTTCATCGACTGCTTGATTGGCTTCTACACTTGGTCATTCAGGTTGCTCGTTCATTCGGGTTGCTTGTCTTCGGTCATTCAGGATGTACTGCATTCGCTCAGGTTGTCTGTCGGTTGATATCCTCGAACATGTCTTGGACTTCCATCAGCTGCGGAGGCAACGAAAATTCCAAGTTGCCTCGTGTCAGATCGCAGGGCCTCACCGCACGGGCCTCACTGACACTGATTCCGATGAGGATGGTGGAGACCCTCCGGTTCACGACGATGACCCGGAAGCCGAGGACCCCCACGAGACTTTCGATGACGACAAGCCCGAAGGAGACGACGTCAAGAAGCGCTCGCCGTCCCCCAAGCCGGACGCCGACTTGGCCACCTCCGACAACAAGTCCACGTGACGTAGCTCGCCAAAAAGCTTATGACATTGACCGGCAGGCTCGCTGGAGCTGGCATCTACAACGTCATCAAGCGATCGGTTTGGCCGGCATACTTCCTGGTGCCGTTAGGTACAACGTCATCAAGCTCTCCGCTTGGTCGGCATGTTCGCTGCCGGTCACCACGCATAACATTGTGTACGCCGTTGTTAGCCAGCATGCTCGCTGCCGGTTGACAGACCCCACGTCGTCGCGCTTACCGGTAGTTGGCTTTCTCGCTGCCAGACGTCACGCGCAATGACGCCAAGGTCATCGTTGACTGACACGCTAGCTGATTGCGGTCACGCACAACATCATCCGACTTGGCATTGGTCAGCATGCTCACTGCTGTCCGTCTCGCTTAACGTTGTCCAGCTCGCCATTGACCGGTATGCGCACTGATTGTCACGGACAACGTCAGTCGTTCTGACTGCTATTGGACAGTGGTCCTGCTGGCCAATACGCACGACGTCTATCAAGGCTCCACTCTAGAACCTCTTCAAATTCCTGTCACGTACGCCGAGTAACAAGATCATCGCCCCTTTATTTATTTTGGGGCCACATAGGCCTGCCGAACGGGTTTGCCGGTGATGTGTGCTCACCGAGCCGACTGTCGGAGCCAACGTGAACAATTTTTCGTTCTGTTCGGTCGCGAAAGAATCCAGCGTGCTCGATGCCGATATCCACGTCGGTACTTCCGTCAATACCAACATCACCATCGACACTTGCGGAGGTTCCGTTCGTCGTGAGCACATATGGTCATCACCACGTACGAGTACCGTACGAAACAGCCAGCTTCTTACGTAGCCACGATGACAAGACTATCACGGTGAATAGGGCATCGGTTACACCTGTTGTGGCTACCATCATGGTGAAGGATCGCGCTTTGGTCGCTCCTGTGGTAATGGCAAGTACCGTTGGCCATAAGGCGATGTCTACAAGGTGTCTGGACCAGTCACACGGTGGGCTGTGTCAGTGAAAATATTGCCTTGTGCGGTCATACGCCAAAGAAAATAGGTGTCGCTTCTTATCAAAGATCATCTAGCCGACAGAGGCATATCGAAATCATGTATTCAGTCCCACGGTCTTACATTTGCACAGAGCTGGTGAACGATGTTATAACGGTAACATCTACACTAACCTCGGAATATGCTAGCGTTCGGCACTAGCTGGTGTCCTTGATTCTGTCGGTACTGCGTTAGAGATGCGTTGGCAATTTCGGTTGGGTTTCGCCTTGTTCTTGAGGAGTGGCGCTTGAGCCTTGTAGATTGATGATTCACGCATCAAGCGCCCTTCGCCATTGTATGCGTGCTTCGGAAAGTAGTATCTATGATACTTCTGCCAGCATGACCACGAGGATTCCTGACAAAGATGGTGTTTCATATCATCAACTCGTATATGCACTTGCACAAGGAAATCTCGTGCTGTTCATAGTAACCTGTCTTCTGCGTTGGCACTCTGCCTTCGAAGCGACACACGGTGCACTCGCACCGCTCGGCTCCACAGTTTTAGTGCTATCCATGAATTTGTAGTTACACATGGACCACCGGTGTTGATCGTTAGTGCTTCGCTGGTCCTGCTTGAATTGGTCGAACTGACACTAGCTGTGGTCATCGTATAAGCATACAACATACCATCTTCATCGTCCAATGCATCTTTCCACGATCCATCTAACATTTCTCGTACCAAGGCAGCAACGAATGATCGGTGCTTGTCGCGACCGCTAATGATAGCACCTTCATTCTCTCCATCCAACAAGTCCCGTTCTCCGCTTAGCTCAGGGTTGGAAGCTAGTTGATGACAAACGAATGCATTGCACCGCGCGATATCAATCATAGCTAATGACACCTTCTTGTACTATTTTTTAAATGAGTGTCCATCAGCTAAAGAAAACCAACCTTGGAGCTGGTCATGGCAATCAACTCCCTGCATTGTCGCATTGTACTCACGGACACATTGAGGAGCTTCGAATGACATTTGGGCTTACTTGATACGACGGTAAACCGTAGAAGTTCCTGAATGGTCCGCATCAGAGACGGCATTGGCCACAGATCCGTCCACCCGACTAGCAGCCACAACATGTTTTTCTGCGCAGACGCCCCTGCTTCATCGCACCTCTCGTCATATCATCGCCCGTCTATATCATTGTATAGCGTGGGAAGTGCTTACTCGAAGAACGAACTGTTCCGCACCCATACAAACCAATTGTTCGTAAACTCTCTAGAAGTGTAAAAAATATCAGTATTCACCACTCGCCTTGAACCTTCTAGTGGGCTTGTGACCTCAATAACATGTTTACTGATCTCCGACGACTTCTTCGTCAGCTCGCCAAGCCAGTTTATCTCTGATTCTGGCACAACATTGCGAAGACGATCATCTAGCTCACTGGCACAGTGCATCTTGAAACTGAATACCAACCAGGCAGTGCAGCAGTACACGTACAATTTGAAGTGATATTTTCCTGTCTGTTTGCGATGGATGTACTCTATTAGATGTCTAGCGTACTTCGAGCGGCAGGAGATGCTAGCCTCGTCCACTGTCTCATTTCTGCCGGAAATGACGTGTTGATTCAGCGTTTCTTCACTATCGTTATCAGTGGCCGTATTTTGGCGGCAGGATCGCGTTTTACTTCATCAGAACTCACTTTAGCGCGGAAGGACACACGACTTCTTGTAAACAGAAATCGACGCCAACTCATTATTTTTGCCAAATTTGTTGATCCAGCACATGGAAAATACTAGCTTCTTCATCGTCTAGCCAGTAATTTCTCATCTCGCCCTTGTCGACAAGGGCAACATACCACAAAACACTGAGGAAATTCATAAGTTCATCAAGTTCAATGGGTTTGCCCGAAAGATCTCCACTGGTCGACCCATGGTCGTTCGAAAAAACACAACTTGCTTCCACAGAGAAAGCGGAAGAACCGCAAAAAAAAAAAAACCTTGAGGTCGCTAGCTTCCAAAATGTGTCTTACTCTCATCACGTTATTTAGTTGTTGCACTTATGCACATGGGTAAAAAGACCTGGAACTTGGTCCAGCAACACCGTTGGTGAGAATGTCATCCTTTCGATAGCTTCTAGCCCGGCGGGACACAAATTAATGTCGAGCTTCTTATGGCTTCGAAACGAGGACCACTCGCGATACTCAGCGTCGCCAATCTCTTCAAACTTATCCGTCAAGGATGGAATATCAGCGAACTTTGATATCATGTTACACAGAGAACTCCACGTCTCACCGAAATCGACACTATGTTTCTGCATTGCGACAAACTGCCGAACTCCACCGGAGATGGTGCTTTCATCGACCTGATGTACGTGATGCTTGGACTGAAATGCCGTATTGATCCATCGAATCTCGAACATAGCGGTTGGCACATTTACACCTTCAGAATTTTTTTGTAGGATGGCACTGTAGCGGGTCACAACTCCGACCGAGAAAGCAGCACTAACGCTGGCGTAATGATTTGAATCCATCCACGGATCCTTGGCAGGGGTAAAAGCGACCCTTGTGTTGATAAAGTTGTCAGCTGTCGTTTGCAGTCTACGTGGAAGCTCCTTTCGCAATGCGTTTGTGTTCACATACGATTTTGTTTTCTTAACCTTCGCCCGCGGCTTTGTCACTTTTGGAGAACGCTGTGAGTTTGTAGTGCCCGTGACTTTGAGGCATTGGGCTTCTTTGAACCTTTGTTAGACGATTTACGCGAGGACGTTTGTCTTGTTGCGACATTGGTCCGTGACTTTCCCGCTCTTTTCTTCGACTTGATGCCAAATGCTGGTGATGGCAAATCCATCCTATCTCCGATAGGCACCGATGGCGACATCGCCGTTTGATAGCACTGCTTACTGCTGTACGACGAATCTCCAAAATAGCTCAATACTTGCCCGTCCGGTCCACGAAGGCCCAGGCTGGCGCACACATCGTGGGAGCAAAAGTGGCGTAAGAAAGAACCACAGCCTGTACACGTTCGCGCTGTAGACCTGCAGACAGCGCACACAGCACTTGTGGTATGTATTGTAGCACCTGCCGATGTTGCTGGATTCTCACTAATTGACCCCCGTTCCACAGGATGTATGCTTTTTGGTAGCCCCTTTGGAGAGCTGTGATTTGTGTGAAGGTCCGTAGTGTTCGCACTAACGTCACTACTAAAAACGAGTGTGCTCCCAACAATTTCATACCCTCTCTTGCAACTCTCCTGGAGTCGTCAGTCCCACTAGAATCAACCATTTGACTGCATTGAGGTATAACGTCATCGATGTTGTGTTCTCCATCGATCATGTCTTCGGAATTGTTCATCTCCACTGATCCACTAGCGCCATCTCCAATCGATACATCTTGTTGTAGTAGTCGGTAAGCGCCTGCTCTCCTGGGAAATAGTCCTCTCCTTATGTTCCGTTGGGATCACCACTTGGTTGCACGTACCAGTATCTTACATCATTGTCTAATGACGTAAAGGTAATAGTAACACGCTCGTGTGAGTTAGCGCTGACCTCTATAAGATCGTTAGAACCTACGTCGTTTACCGTTCGGTGGGCATGCCACTTGGACAGATGGGTCCGACCGTCGGTGTTTTTCTCCTCCTCGCTCTCCTTCACCCGGCTAGGCATTACGTGCCGCGAGTGTTTCTGCTTATTCCCTCGGTTGTGTCTTAGGAATCGACAGGTGGCTCGTTAGATTCACCTCGTGAAGCAACGGGCTCATGTGGATCAAATATACTAGATTTACTATAGGGGTGAGCTTCACAAAATCTTTGCATGAGGGGTCTATGAAAATCTAAAGTGGATGGGTCGATCCTGCCTGACGGCCAAGACTCTCGGAGGCCGCCATACCCCTGGCGAAAGTCTACATTTTCGTCGCGGACGAAACCCAACAACGCACCCGTGCTTGACGAGATGTACGTAGGAAATACCGCGTAGGACACGCATAGGCCGGTTGTGGACTTGTACGTGGTGGATGTAATGTTTCAGGTCCCTGTGAACAGCGCGCCGTAGACGCCAAGGTGGCACCAACCGTGAGGATGTCCGTGTTGGACAGCACGTGCAGAGTAATGGTCGAGTTTGACACCTATCAGTCGATGGAGGACTTGAAGCTGGACACCGGAAAGCATATGTCGGCAATGGACAAGTACGTGGTGGATGACGAGCAAAAGAGCAGTTTGTGTAGACGATGGCGCCACGATACAGCCCATCAAAGCACCCGAGAGAAAGGCCATTCGAATAGACTAAATTTATATTACTTTTTCCATTACCATCGTGCTCGCTTTCTCTGATGTACATAAGGATCATCTTGTGCTCGCATTTCTACAGCTCATGTTGTTTTGCTACTTGCCTGCCGCCGTGGGCATGTCGATCCCTGGCTCGATGTATCCGTCAATTTATTGCTTTTTTTGGTTTTGGCGTCCACAGCGTGTATGTCGCCATCTCCATCCCCAGTGCAAACGCGTCAACTCCTGGGGGCATACCTCGAACACTGACAGCGCCATGAGCGTTGGTCCATACGCGCGCATGCTAGCCCCCGGCTTCAAAGCTGGTTGCTCCATGATCCTCACGGTACAGACAACGCCAGAAAAATCCAACCCCACTCCATGCCACCCCTCATAGTAAAATGTCGGATTTATCATTCGGGAACGGCATAAAATGCACGTGGAAATTTGCATAAAACACACGCAGTGATGCATGAAGTACATAGAAACCCAAAGAAGGTACATAAAAACATATTGATTACAAAACACAAGTATAATGATTCGATCTGATTGGCTAATGGGCTTCTCCACTGTAAAATGCACAACTCTTCCAGTCGGATTTTTGTGTCGGTCGGATTTATCCGTCGTTGTCTGTACTGCTCCTACCAGCAAATTTGCGATAGTTCTCAAACAGACGGCCGGTTTTGACGAATTACAGACCGCGCAGCAAAACAATACTTTAAGTACGGTTTAGCAAAAATACCTTTATGATTTTTGTTGAGGAAAGCCTGAGTTGCTTGTGGCAAATGCCGAAGTGAGTAGATTAAAGTGAGTTAAAGTTGTCCTTCTTGCCTTCCTAATCTCCTCTTGCTTCTCCTGTTGTCCTTCAAACCACCAAACGGGTCATCATGGGATGAACCAATCAAATCCGTTTAGGTCGGACCGCCCGGACCGTAAACCGCGGTCCATGCGCGCGAACCGTGCCAGAGCGGTGTCGCTGGCACCGCGCAAGTACTTGAGCGTCGTCGTCCCGATTGCCTTTCTCAGGATATCCGCGAGCTGGTGCTTCGTGTCGACGTAATCGATTTTGACCTTTCCGCATTCCACGTTCTCCCGACTGAAGTGGTGGCGGATGCCCGCGTGCTTCGTTCTAGCATTGTACCCGGCGTTCTGCGCCAGTGCGATCGCCCCTTGGTTGTCTTCCCATATCTGCGTCGCATCTGCTTGCTCCTTGCCCATGTCCTTTAGCATCGCACGCGTCCACAGCACTTCTTGCACGCACAGGCTCAGCGCCATGTACTCTGCTTCCGCAGAACTGAGTGCAACCGTCCTCTGGAACTTGGGCTTGAACACCACAGTGGCGTTCCCGATCATGACCATGGTACCCGATACGGAACGTCTGTCATCGATGTTGCTTGCCCAATCCGCGTCCGTGAATGCCTCGACCGTGAGATTTCCCGTTCCCGTTCCACGGCCGTAGTTGATGCCATGCTCCCGAGCCGTCTTCAAGTAGCGTAGCACCCGAATGCCTGCCTTCTAGTGTTGCAAGCCCGGATTCTCGAGGAAACGAGAGAGTTGTGTCACCACATACGCGATATCCGGTCGCGTACAGGTCGTGATGTACAACAGACATCCGATCAAAGACCGGTAAGGCCTAGATCGCATCTCGTCCCGTTCTTGGTCTGAACGCGGTGACCGCATCTTCGACAACTTCAGCCCTGATGCACATGGGTTGTCGACTGGCTTAGCGTTCTCTCGGCCAAACCGTTCCGCAACGTCGTCAAAGTAGCGGGTCTGCTTGATCATGAGCGTCCCAGCGGTCATGTCATGGTCGGTCTCCATGCCGAGGATGAACTTGGCCGCACCCAACTCCTTCATCTTGAACGCCGCCTTGAGCGCGTTCTTGACCTCCTGAATCTCGGTTCTGGTCTTTGCCGCGATGATCATGTCGTCTAACGTAAAGGCACACGTACACGAATCCGTTCTTACGTCGCTTCACATATACGCACTGATCCACGCCACAACTTTTGAAGCCGTTCTGCAGGAACACACGGCGGATGGTCTTGTTCCACGCACTTGCTGCTTGCTTTAATCCGTAGATGGACTTCAACAACTTGCAAACCATGCCCTTAGCGTTCATCACGCCATGTGGAACCTTCATGTAGACCAGATACACTAGCCCACTGTTCAGGAACGCTGTATCCGCGTTCAGCTGCTCCATGATGTAACCGCACGCCACACACACTGCGAGTACCACTCGAATTGAGTTCATGTTTGCCACCGGGGAGTAAGTTTCAAAGAAGTCTATTCCGAACTTCCGCTTGAACCCCTTAGCAACCAACCGTGCCTTGTAGCGAATGGCGCGACCCTGCTCGTCACGCTTCTTGGCAAACACCCAGCGGCAGCCGATAGGACGCTTGTCCGTTCACCACGTGGAACCAATGCCCACGTTCCGTTCCGATGGTGCGAATGTAGTTCTTCCTTCATTGCACGTCGCCACGCATCCGCCTCATCGCCGGCCATCGCCTCCGCGTACGTCGTCGGCACGTCTGTTACGTCGACAATGTTCGCCACGTACGCCATTACCTCCTCGGCGATAAGTCCGTCCTCGTCGATCCGAGCACGCTTCGGACTTGGCGGACCGTCGCTCTCTTCCGACTTCCGTTCTTCATCACCGTCCTATAGCAGGACCGCTGGCTCACGAGTCCTTCGTGACCGTTCCGGCTCCGGGTGAAACACTAGTCGATCTTCCTGAAACTTTTGGGGTGGAGCACGGTACTCCGTCAGTTCCAGACCAGATGACGCTGGGCGTTCTGGCGGCGGCAGCTGCAGTACCTCTACGTCCTCTTCAGCAGCTGCCTCGTCCATTTCGACGTCTTGGACAGGCTCCTCAACTGCTTCCGTCGGCTCATCCATGACCAGTTGGCGAACTACGTCCGTCGCTACCGGCTCGTCACCGTCCTTGATCACCTGGATGACCGTTCCGTTCTTTGTCGAGCGCGTATCGTAGATCCCATCCACCTCGCGCTCGTCCAGCTTCACCGACCGTGACATCTTGACCTTGGAAGCGTCCAAGTCATACACACGGTACCCCTTCACGTTTTCCGCATATCCGAGAAAGATGCACTTGTAGCTCTTAGGCTCGAGCTTCGTCCGCTTCACGTCATCGATGTGTGCGTACCCCTGTGATCCAAACACGCGTAGGTGATCCAACCTCGGTTTCACCTTAAAGCCAAGCTCGTACAGCGTAACGTCCGCGTGCGCCGTGTTCGTCGAGCGATTGATGAGAACCACCGCTGTACTCACTGCTTCAGCCCACCACTCTGTAGACACGCCCTTGTAGTGCAGCATACTCCGTGCCTTCTCCATGATCGTCCGGATCATACGTTCCGCTGCGAGCTGTATCGGACGGCACGCTGATGCATGATGCTTTTCCTGGTGCACACTTGACCGACCGTTTTGTTCACGTACTCTGGTCCGTTGTCGGAGCGTAGGCACCTCATGCGTTCTCCCCACTGGTTCTCGTAGAACCTCTTGAACTCCTTCGGTTTGTTGGCCACCTCACTCTTGTTCTTCAGGAAGAAGACCGAAACGTATCTCGAGTAGTCGTCCACGAACGTTAGGACATACCGGGCACCACCCTTGGAGACCTTTTTCATCGGCCCCATGACATCCGTGTGTCCTAGTTCCAACACACGAGACGTATTCGTCATGGACCGGGACAGAAACGCAGTCACGGTCTGCTTTCTGACACGAGGCAACTTGAAATTTTCGTTGCCTCCCGCAGCTGCCCGGACGAAGAACATCCAGAGCGACGGATGGAAGATGTTTCAAGATGGGTTACAAGTGGGACACTCGAGCGTGCTGTTTGTGTGATGGTTGAAGGAGCTGATGCCCGACTACGGAGAGGCTCACAGATTTGGAGGCGTACATCCTGAACGAGGCCTTGATTCAGGATGCATGTCAAGCGCCCGGTCCAGCCGCCGACTCCTTGACGGTGGGTACCCCGGAAGGGAAGAGAAATGCCCTCGGTGAATGTATCCCGACGAGCAGCCCACCTTGACGGAGCCGAGCATCAACCCAGCTACCTAAAATACCAAGATACCAAGCGGCTACCAAGAAGTAACCGCCCACGATCCCAAGATCACATATTCCCCAAAGGTTTCAAGTAACACCCAAGATGAAGAGCCCGAGAAGTTGTTCAAGATGTCCGTGAAGTACAAGTTCCAAGTGAAGATCCCGAGTTGATGGAAGTCCAAGACATGTTCGAGGATATCAACCGACAGACAACCTGAGCGAATGCAGTACATCCTGAATGACCGAAGACAAGCAACCCGAATGAACGAGCAACCTGAATGACCAAGTGTAGAAGCCAATCAAGCAGTCGATGAAGTGAAGGAGGTCGAGCCGGGGCTGTCGACACTCAAGCAGAGCCAAGACGTGTCAAGATGAAAGCATACTCAAGCGTCGAGTCAGATCAAGCTGAAGAGTCGTACACGTGCAGCAGATCCAAGGTACCCAAGCGTCATCCATGATAAGTGGTTTCAGATGCCAAGTGCGACTCGACGCTCAATCATACAAAGATCAAGTTATCCAGAATGTGTGAAGGCCAAGAGCAAAGGGAGACCGCCAAAGATCCCGAAGAGAGACCAAGATCAAGATAGTTGAAGAAAGAAGAACCAAAAGACCAAAGTAATTTGAAGAATAGAGTTTGTTTTGCCTATTGAGACGCAAGTGGCTTGCGGAAACCGTGTCTTGAGAAGTACTTCGCCGAAGAAGACCTGTGACTAGGAGGACCGCCTAAAGGGGCCCCAGCACATCAAGATCGACCAAGGCCGTGTGCACGGACCACACGAAACTCTCGTAAGTTCCAGTCCAAGTTAACTTGGGGACCGAGTCTGACGCTCGGGTTGATCCAGTTATTTCATTTGCTAAGTTGCCTGTGGACACCCCGAGTGACCACTTGCATTTCATATTCCCTAACCCGGTTTTGGGAGGTTGGTAAGCGATCGCCCCTGCGAGCTATTGTTGATTGCTGTGTACCGGAAGGTATTTGTATTGTTTCTGTTGACTTGCTCAGGAGTGGTGCGCGTAGGGCATCCCGAATTGACCTGTATTTGGGACTGCTAGCTACTTTGACAGACTGCATATTGTATACAACAAACTCTGTGTATTGATTTTGGTTATCTCTGGGAAAAGGTCTTTGTTCGTGACCTCTCTCCTAACATTCAGGACTCTAAGGGCCCGTAGGCCCTGGAAGTTCTTGCACTTTTATATTTCAACTCACGTATACTAAATAACTCGGTGGCACTGAAGTCCCAAGTCTGGTGGCTCGAACCCACGAGGATATATCACAAGGTCACACGCCAACCCGAAGTCCATTCGGGTTTGTACCTGCCAACTCAAGTTTGGCAGCACTGTACGCACTTGGGCGACAAGCGTTCACCCGCCTCGTCACAACTGGTGCGTGTACCCGGATTTGGGTATCTTGGATATCACCGAGTTTGTATATTTGAATTGGTCTTAAAGGGTGCTGAGAGCTACTAAATTACTAATTCTGGAGTTATGGCTGGAAAGCAGAGCACACGTGAAGATGGAGGACGCGGTCGCGAGAGCGAGGAAGCTGAGCGACAGTCGCGTCGAACTCGAGGGACGGAGCTTGAAGAACAGAAGTTGTTGAGAAGGAGGCTCGAGTTCGGAACGCTGCGAATCGCAAGGCTGCTAACTCGAAGAAGAAGAAAAAGGCAGAGTCGAAAGCTGCTCAAGATCAACCCGACTCGGAGGACGTCGTTCAGGCGCACCAAGCTTCCCTAAACGGCACCGCCAAGGACGGTCCGAAGGAGAGTGAGCCGGATGGCTCTGGAGATGACTCAGGCTCGGAAACGTGTGTTGAGTACATGGGCACGTTCACCCCGAGCGTGCCCGCCCAGGCGTCTGAGGGGGACGCCGTCAAGGTTGAGTCCACGGCGGAAGGAGCAACTGCGAAGTTGCCCGAGCCGGCCAGATAGGTGATCGATGTGGGTGAGGATCACGAAGGCGATCTATTGATGTCGGGTTACGAGGCTGGACTACTTGGCAGCGAGTATGTCCTAGGCTTGCGGAGAGCTGGTGTCCGAATGACAAGCGGCAGTGCTGCGAGTTCATCACTTGCTTCGTCGATCGGTGAGCCCGTAGCGAAGTGCCCTCAGCACGCACCGCCGAGACCGTCGTCAATCCCGTCGACGAGTTTGCTGATCTCATTTCGGTCGTCCACTCAAGATCGCCAGACCGCGTCCGCCCCGAGCGACGCGTCTGCTGCCCGGAATGCGTCACCGATGCCGAGTTCAGGCTACGGTTCGAGTCTATTTGGAACTGCCCACGGTGGATCCGAAGAGTCGAACTTCCGCATCAAGTCCGAGAGGTCTTCCGGGCGTGGTTCGTCGTCTTCATCCTCAGTGTGGTCGACAGGAGGCGCAGCGTCGGCTCACATGCCGTACTCAGCAGGCTTCCCAACCGGAATGGTGTTCGGCGCCCGAGGAGGGAGGTGCAGTTCAAGCTGAAAGTTTTGCGGGTGTGCAAGTTACGGAGACTACACTCCCAGCGCCATCGGTGTTAGTCGACCAGGACGATGTCGCTATGTCGGAGTCGGGTCGGACTAGCATCCGGAGTGAGCGCCGGTCGAGGAGGTCCCAGAGGTATCGGCGATCCAGGAAGTCGAGTCCAAGCGAGTCCTCGAGTGATTCGGAATCCAGCGATGGGGATCGGAAGCGTCGGAGCGCTAAGCGCTCGACTCACTCGTCCAAGCGCTCGTCCCAATCGAAGAGATCCCCAAGTCGGTCGATCAAATCGGAGCGGACGAGCCGCTCAGGAAGATCAGCGCGTTCGGCGATGTCTGGAGCTTCTTAGGTTGCGCTTAACGCGATGAGGTCGACACAAGATATGTTGTCCCGAATGGAGTCCAAGCAGGATGCTGAGGACGCTCGCCAGGCCCAACTAGGCCAGCAAGTGCACCAGGCATTTCAAGCGATCCAGACACTGGCAGCACGAGCCGCCTCACAAGAAGAGCGCCTAACTCGGGAAGTTGCACGTCGAGCAGGCCGGAGCGATGCTTCCCAGAAGCCGCCGGCCCAAGTGTCTGCTGCTCAAGGACACATGTCACCCAAAGCCATCGACGTTGCGCGCGCGGAAGCGGCTCACCAAGCACTGGAGAACGCGAAGGCCGAATTCGAGGGGCGCTGGCAACAGCGTGAAGCGAAAGCCGAAGTCGAGAAGATGTCTTGGGCTGCGGATTTGCAGCAGACCCTGAGCACACAATTGGAATTCTTCCAGCAGAAGATTCATTCTCTGGAGAAAGCACGCAATCGGAACCAGGAGACTATCCGAGACCTGAAGAACGTTCAAGCAACTCGCTCGCGCAACTTTCCTGCAACACATACCCAGGCTCAAGGTGCTCCAGCAACTCAAGCTTCTGATCCAGCAACTCAAGTAAAGACGGAACCCAAGAGTGTGACTTTGCACCCACAATCTGGTAACGCGATCAAGGGAAACGCGAACTAGAGATGGGACACCCAGCGTGCAAGCGACCTTCCAGCAACCCAGCTTCAAATGACTCTCAAGAATTTGACTGAAGCTAAGTATGCACGGGAAGCGGATGCACCCAAGGAGGAACAGTCATCCAGGACCGCCAAGGTCAGCAGCTCCCGAACGACATCCCAGAAACAGGCGACGAAGCCAACGGAACCCTCTAAGTCCGAGGCCAAGAAGCCTGCCAAGAAGGAGACGCACAAGAAGCCATCGCACGGAAATGGAGATCCCTCGGGCCCTAGCTCCAGCTCGGAGTCTAGCGACTACGACTACGACTCCAACTCCAGTGATTCGGACAGTTCGTCAGATGATATACCTACAAGCGATGCAGCCACGACGGCTACTCAAGGCGGAACCACTGTGTGGACTTTCAAGCCGTATGTGAATTCGAGTACTCTGGAGGATTTCAACGAGAAAGCAGCCCTGACTGAGCGTCGCCGCTGGTGGGAACGTTTCCTGAATATGACCGTTCAGGGTGGATGGACTGATCAAATGAAAGTATATGAGCTCAAGATCAAGATGTCCACAGCAGTCCGAAACTGGTGTGGACAGCTCTCCAAGCATGTTCGTACAGACTGGACACGGCTGTCTAAGGGGTTCAAGCGTGAATACTGCAAGTCTAAGGTGTCGGATTCTGAAAGGTATTACACCATGACTCAGTACAAGGATGAAACCGCTTTGGCGTTCCTGTATCGCCTGAACCTCGCGGCCGAACAAGCTGGAGTGATATTCAGGAAGTCCCAGCGTAAGCGTGAGCAACACATCAAGCGTTTCATCAAGAACCTCTCGGATGCGTCGCTCAAGACGACATTGCAGAGCCAGCGTTTCAGGAAGGTCTCCGACCTGGAGTACATCCTGAGGCAGCAGGAGGAAGTGCGTCAAAGTGAGGGGCACTCGTCCCGAGCGCCTCAACCCCGTGACCACCGGGCTGATAAACTTATCCGAGATGGCTACAGACCTAAGCGCCCGAATCGTATCTACGTCGCCAAAGAAGCTGGTGCTGTAAATGAAGAGTTCGAAGGCGAGGTAGCCCCTGCTGTTCCCGCAGCCGAAGGTGCAATTGCTCAAGACGCTCACGGTGAGGACAACTCGAGTGGAGTACTCTTGACCAAGGAAGAGCTTGTACATGAAGTGTACCGTGTGATGGAAGGAGTGGGTTGGAAACCCAGGGCCGCCTCCTCCTAGACCTCCCCAGCAAACACCGTTCCGAGAGTATCAGCCCCAGAACAACCCGGATCGTTTGGAGTTCTGCGAAGAGTGCCGAAAGTTTGGACATCGAGCGGTGAACAGTTGGAGTAAGTTGGTGTGCGATCGCTGTAACCGCCGAGGACATCCTGCCAGAATTTGCGAGACGAAGCCTTGCCCGAAGTGTGACCAGTTCCACGAAGTACGATGCGAAGACTGGAGAGCTTTCCAAGAGATCAAGAAACTCGTCCACCAATGAGGCCTGACTGACCTGCCAAGCCAAGTTCGGGGGGACATCCTGAATGGTGAGGCCAATCCTGAGGGAAAGCAGTTAAACCACTAAGCCCGCCGAATGAGGATTCGGTACACGCCGGGCTGAGAAAATCCACAGAATTGTGTGTGTTAGCGTATGTCGGCCCCGAATTGAGAACCAAGAACCGTGATAACATCCAATGCATGACTTCCCTGATTCATGAAGAATCTGTTCCTTTGGAGTGTGCCCATTCGAGACCTCCTTTGCCTGCGGAACCCGAGGTACCGCCTGAATTCAAGCTGAGCTTTGGTGAACGCTATGGCAGGTGGGTAGAACATGATAAGGAAGACGAAAGGCGGCAGGTTTCTACGGTTCATGGTGCAGTCAATATTTTCAGGACGCAGATCTTGTTGGACACCGGAGCGACTGTGAGTATGATAAGTTTGGACCTTGCGCGTAGGCTCAAGCTCAAGTTAAGATCACACAAACGGATCCAGGTGTCAGGCATGGGAGGTGTTCCAACATACATCTCTGCAAGTACTCAAGTCAAGGTTACTCTAGGCTGGCGTGTCGTGTACATCCTGGCTGTATGGGTCACGAACATTGGAGAAGGCGTGGACGTGCTGTTGGGAATGGATTTCATGTACAGCCCCGGAGTAAGACTTTGCATCCGTGAAGGATTGGTTGGACTACCGGACGAGGAGTCTGTCCTGAGGTATGGCTACACTATTCGGAAGCGTATGGAACGAGATGTCTCGGTTGTCTCTCCACATGGGCTACATCTGAGACCTGGTGAGCAGCGAATGTGACGATCAGGTACGGGGAGTGCAACCCACTTCGAGATGTGGTTTGGGCCGGAAGACCACTGGGTAACTCAGGTGGTGTATGGCGCTAAGTCCTGGGCGACCTCCATAAAAGTGGTGAACATCTCGGATCGGAACATATGGATTGACTCCTCAACACCGGTCGCTCGGATTGTAGAATACGGTTGCTTCCCGAGAGGAGGACGTTACGTGCGTCCCGGTGTGAGGAGAAACCAGGAATGGCAACACCTCATCTACGAGAGTACCCTTCATCTCAAGCCAGAATGCGGGCCGAGCGGTTTGCCTAGATGCTTCGAGATGCTGCCCCACCTGCAGTCCCGGTTCGAGAATACAAGTGGCCTACGAAGTTGTTGGTGAGACCCCGAGTCGAGACTGGTGCAGCGCGTATGGTGCAACTTCAGAAGAAGCTTCAGTCTGTGTTAATCACGATCTCAGAGCAAGCGGAAGCAGAAACGCCTGAAAAGGCTACCCCTGCTACCATAATTCCTGAGGAAACGTGTGTGGAGGCGGAAACGGAAGCAGCGAGTATCCCGGATGAAGACACTCAAGTGTACGAATCGGAGAACCACCTTAGTGACCAGAGTGAAAGTGTTGAGGAGACACCTCAGGACCAAGAAGTTGAACCGGCCCCGAGCGAGGAGAGCTCAGGAGCTCCTGACAACGAGGAGCCTGAGCTATCTGCGTCGGCTATGCCTAGTGTACCACTCAAGCGTCTCGAGGAAGAATACGCTCGGCGCATGAGAGTGAATGCTGAGGAGCTTGATCTGGAACCCGCGGTGTATATTCTCGAAGGAAGTGATCTGCTGTCACAGCTGAGAGACCAGTTGGCGATGTTACCCGAATTGCAAGATCTCAGCCCGGAGTGTGACATTGAGAAAGCTGATGTCGGTGAACCTGGAGTGAGTACGTCCGCTCAGGAAAGGAGGCTCAAGGGGATCCTGAAATATCATCGGACCATTTTCCTAGGTGATGGAAATGCAGCTCCAGCTCCCGCTCGCGGAGTAGTTTGCGACCTGGATGTCGGAGACGCCAAGCCTGTGGCTCAGCGACCCCGATCGATCGGTCCTCACATCGCGATCAAGGTGTACGAGCTGCTGAAGAATCTCCTAGAGGCCAAGTTGGTGGAACATTCCGAGTCGCCCTGGACTTCGCCCATCGTGATTGTGCTCATGAAGAACGGCATTGATATTCGGATGTGCATCGATTATCGAGTGGTGAACAGCTTCACTCGGCTGTCTAATTACCCCTTCCCCCTGATCGATGACCTCCTGACCGGATTCGAGAGTGCTTTGTGGTTCATGAGCTTGGACATGGCGAGTGGTTTTGGGCAGTCCGGGTGACCGAACGAGCCAAGCTGATTTCCGCATTTGTCTGTCCGTTTGGACACTTTCAGTGGGTTCGGATGCCGTTCGGTCTGAAGAACGCCCCACTGATCTACCAACACATGCTGAACAATTGCCTGTGGGGTTTCGTACGACTACCTCCTGAGGAAGAAGCGCTTGTCGACCAGGATATCCTGGATTATCTGAAGCTCGAGCCTCAAGCGCCTAGAGGCTTGGATGATGGTGCCGCTCAAGATGCCGATCAGCGATCGAGTAATGCGGAGAGACACATACCAACGCTGAGCGAGCAGATGACGGTGTTCAGGCGGAACATCCCAGCGCCACCTCAAATGGGTCCAGTCCTAGGGCGTAGTTCGTATATCGACGACATCGCTCATGGGGCGGCCACTCGGGATGCCCTGTGTGATGATCTGGATGCGTTACTCTATCGACTACGGTATTGGAACAATTCGGTCAGCTTGCCCAAGAGTGAATTCGGGAAGCGCACTATCCCTTACCTCTCTCACGAGATCGGTGCTGAGGGAATTTGCGCTACACCGAAGATTGTCAATGGAAATCGGGACCTACCGTTCCCGTCCACCCTGAAAGGAGTCCAATCATTCTTGGGTAGTCTCAATTACTATCACAAGTTCATCGAGGATTTCCCGGTGGTTGCGGCAGTCCTGTACGAACTGACGTATGACCAAGTACGCGCTGGAAGAGACCTGTCTCGCGCAGAGGAGGCGTTTGACATCCTGAAAAAGATGGTAGTTTCGACTCCAATGCTCCGGCATCCTGATCGATCCAAGCCATTCGTGATCATCCCTCACGCGAACGAGTGGGTGGCCTGTGCAGTCATCGGGCAAGAGCACGACGGACTCATTCAGCCTGTTCGTTTCGCGGGGCGCGTTCTGAATGACGCAGAGCTCAGATATCATATCGCTGAGAAGGAAGTTATCGCTGTGATTCGAGCATTGCACGTGTTTAAAACCCTGGTCGAAGGATGCCCGATTGTGGTGTATACCCGACACTCCGTTTTGAAGTGTGTCATAAAATCCAAGACCGCTGAAGGACGTGTGGTGCCGGGGGGCGTTGCACTTTCGCAATACGATCTGGAAATCAGGAAGGTTCAACGAGATGAAGACGGTTTGGCCGCCATCCTGGGTGCAGGTATCACGTCCAGGGAGCATCTGGATGAAATCGGCGAGGCGCTTGTTCCAGCTAAGGGGCGCCTGAAACCGCCTCCGATAGTGAGTGTCGAGATGCTTGAAGCAGACTATTCCGGAGTGGTTCTAAGTTTCGACGGTGCGGCTAAGACCTCCACGAGGCGAGGCAGCTGTGGTTGTATATTGTGGCAGCTACCCGAATGGAAAGTCTTGAATGCTCGAGGATATGCCCTGGATGGAGTCACTGTGAACGACGCCGAATACTACGGTCTGTTGAAGGGGCTGAAGATGGCAAGAGAACGTGACATTCGAGATCTTGTCGTCGTCGGCGACTTGAGAATCGTTATCCAACAAGTCCAAGGTTTGATTAACTGCAATCAACCTAATCTCCAACGGAGATTGGCTGAGTGCAGAGTGCTGGAGAAAGAATTCGAGACACTCAGGTTGGTACACGCTAAGCGTGAGTTCAACCAGGCTGCAGACAATCTGACCACCAAGACCCTCGCGTTAGGCGAATCCTGGGTAGTTGAGAATGACACTGAACGAAATCACCTGGAAGTGGTGTCGACAGTCTGAGAACAACTGATGAAGCCTGCTGTGGTGAATCTGATCGAGGAAATCACTCAGGAAAGTGATAGTGAGACGGTGGACGCGGACGATTCAGGAGAAGAATCGGAATTAGGTCCTGAATGTGCACCGCTGCCCCCGGCAGCCCGAGTGATGGCAGCGTTCACAAGGTCGCAAGCTCGAGAAGGTGCTGAGCCCGCAGCTCCAATGGAGCCGCTGGAATATCAGGCAGAACGCTGGAGATGTATCAAGGCACATCAACAGAGTGATGAACATCTGTCCCAGATTATCGACTTCCTGAATGGAGATATCGATCGTTTCTCACCCAGGCAGTTGAAGAAGATCGCCAGGGTTGCCGACCTTGTCGCTCTGGATATCAGGTGCGTACTCTATCGCCTCGCGCGATCTACTCGAGATCGCCCGCGTGACGCTGTGGATGAGCTACGTCTAGTGGTCCCGAGAGCGCTTCGAGATGACATGTTGCACTATGTCCATGAGGACTATCAAGGTGGACATCAGGGTATCGCACGGACTCATGAGATGTTGCGCTCAGAGTTCTACTGGCCTGGAATGTATGCGGATGTGGAGTGTTTCGTGAAGGAATGTACGGATTGCGCTAGCGGCAAGGGGCGACCCCCGAATTCGGTACCGTCGCCCGGTGACGTCGAGCCCAGGCGGCCATTCGAAGTGGTCTCTATGGATTTCGTGACGCACTTGCCAAAGTCAGCCCGAGGAAATACTTCTCTGCTACTGTATCAGGATATGTTTTCTGGCTACGTGATGTGCGAGCCGATGTCCTCGACGACAGCTCAGGATGTTGCTGAAGCGTACGAGGAATGTCTGTTCCGACGATTCGGAGCGTCCTCGCTGATTCGGCATGATCAAGACCCACGTTTTTTGAGTGAGGTTTTCACGCGATTCAGGGAGCTTTTGAACAGCCGACAGCGAGCAACCTTAGCGTATCGTCCTCAGGCGAACGGACAACGAGAGCGATCAGTCCAGACAGTCATTCGAAGCGTCAAGGCATACGTCGCTGAAGCTGACCAGTCAAACTGGGACGAACACGCTGAAAGGTTGATGTTCGCCCTGAATACGTCTTTCGACGCGACGCGCTTAGACGCTCCGTTCTACCTGGTCCACGGATGGGACGCCCAAGGAACTGTGTCCGCTATGCTAGGACCTAAACCGTCCAGCCTTCCCGAGCGAACTGCTTACGAGTGGCGGCGCAAGTTCCAGCGTGATTACAGCTGCGCCTTGGTGTGCCAAAGATCTCCAAAGGAAAGCTAAGCGTGCCCGTTCTG
Source organism: Phytophthora tubulina (assembly GCA_014706135.1). Taxonomy (NCBI): domain Eukaryota; phylum Oomycota; class Peronosporomycetes; order Peronosporales; family Peronosporaceae; genus Phytophthora; species Phytophthora tubulina. Next base: position 444,577 of record JACBOY010000017.1, on the reverse strand, counting down.
AAGAGCAGACCAAGAAGTGGAAGGAGTTATCTGAACGATTGAAGTCCGGATTTGAGGAGGGAGATGCAGTCTGGCTGTACATCCCGAAAGTATAACCTGGATTGAGTCGGAAGCTCGCCCACCTCTGGCACGGACCGTTACGAATTGACGAGATTCGAGATGATTTTCGAGTTAAGCTCAAGGTGGAGGGCTCGAGATACCGAGTCAACCCCTGGGCGCATGTCAGCCGGCTCAAGCCGAGAGCAATTTTTCCGAGGCGACCTGTGGAGGAAGTTGAGATCGATGAAGGTGACGATTTGGATGCCGCTCTGATTCCTGAGGACAGTTGGGAACCGGACAACGCGAATGACGAGTATGAAGTGGAAAGCATCCTGGATGTGCGGTGGGTTAAAAAGAACACGCACGTCTAAGCGGTCCTGAGAGTCTCTCGTCAAGTGGAAAGGGTACGCGGATCCAGACTGGATTCCAATGTCCCAGCTTAGCTGCGGGGCGCTATTGTATGAGTTCAGTCAAGGGGCGAAGGCTAAGGCACGTTTCGGGCTATGCAAGCTGGAGACGATCGCCCTAGGCTATAGCCATCCTGCGTGAACCAACCCGAATGACCCAAACTGTTGAAATTGTGAACCGACTGTACCCGTTTTGATTACCCCAGCTGAAGGAGATGAGGGAGTCGCTGAGGAAGAGATGTGCAGAGTGAACCTGAATGTGGATGTGGAAAATTGAAGTGACGAACCTGGTGGAGTGAATTTACGATGTGGACATGATTTTGTTGACGCTAAAATGTGATGTATGCCAAAGCTCAAGGTGATTGTGAACCTGAAGGTTACCAAGTCAGATTATCAAGTGGATTACGCTACGCTGAAACATGCAATGTGCAGAAAAACTTGGAAAACGAGTTGAGTTGGTGGCATCTCGAGATGCTCAGGTGTACTTCAAGGAGACAGGACCCTTGCGACACTCCGAAAGACGACGCAGCTTGGACTGCATGACACCCGAGAGATGCTCAATGCGCTCTTCCACCGAAGCGCAGGAGTTCCACTGAACCAGAGCAGGCTCTTCGTCGTCCAACAACTCCAGCTGCTCGTCCAAGGAGTGAGGCTTACCCTGCTCATGCAGGTGGGACTTGTGCATGAAGATCCAGCGGCAAACTTTCGCAGGGTAAGCCTCACTCCAGGCTCCTCGAGCAGTGACTCCCGGGTACCTTTGTTGACCCAGGCGTCAAGCAGCTTCCGATAAGCCTTCTTCACCGCGTCACACTCTTTCTTTCGAGCGTCGTAGAGTTGTTTCGAGTATGTGTCACCCTTGGACATGCGAATGAACACCCAGTGACCAGCCCACCAGAACCCTCTGCGATCATCGAACATGAACTGCACGATCTCCTCAAGTGCATCCAGAGATACTTGAGAGAGTTCCTCGTGGGAGTGTAAGATCAGGAACTTCGAGCGTTCGTTGAACATGGTGTCCCAGGGTGCCGCGTCCAAGAGCTTCTTGAATTCCTCTGGGTCCCAACGATTGCGCAACTCGTTCACTTCGTCTTGTTTGGACAAGTTCGGAGCGTAATCCGGGAAGCCCCTCGATTGCTGAAGAGCATTGGTAGTTCCAGGAGGGTATTTCATCAGGATTCCGTAATGACGCCACGAGGCGACACCCGGGTCTGGCACCTCGATCACCCAAAGTTCCGACTCAAGCAGCTCGTTGTAGTCCTTGCGTGCGAGCAGAGCCTGTCTACGCATTTGAGCGGGTCGCGGTATGCGTCCTGGAGGGACTCCCGAGTTCCGGTTGCGCTTGTTCGGTGGTTCAGGATTCTCGGCAGGTGCGGCGTCTGAAGTCGAGGACAGCGAATCGTTGTTGCATTTGGCTTTCCTAGACGGTGTCGTACGACGAGGGGAACGCACGGGCGATGTGTCCGGCTTGAAATTTCCATCGCGCTCCTCATTGTCTTCCTCCTCCGTAACCGACGTGTACAAGGCTTCCATGATTTCCATTTGAGCATCCTGATCTGTCATGATTTCTTGCGCAAGACCGGCCAGCGTTCAGGAGTCTCGCCGTTTTCCAACATCGTTTCCAGAAGAGTTTCGGCATTTTTGAAACACCAACTCGGAACGTGCTTCGCTCAGGGTTTGGCATTCAAGTTGCGCCAATACATCGTCCGGGCCAGCATCAATTCCACAGCCCGAGCGCTGATGCGAGAGAGTGGATTTCTTTGCCATATCGGACTGATTCAAGCGCTTGACCGTACGACATGTCCGAGCGAAGCAACTCTTGAAGATCGGGACGTAATTTTTCCCACACCACTGGTTGGTCAAGTCGAGTAAGAACTTCCTCGATGCTCAACCTGTGCGGAGACTCGGAATTCAAGGTGTCCACATCGCTCGGAGTGTACGAATCGGGACGAAGTTGAGAGTCCAATACTTTGATTGGCTTGGCCGTGTGGTCCGGGTCTTGGATTTCCCAGGCGCAGATTTATTCGTCGGAGATGAGAGATCGGACGAATCCTTGGAAAGGTCCACCAGAGATTGTTTCGAGCCCCGCTCGGGAGGGTCGCCGGAGTTGTCCTTGTTTTCTTCATCCGTATCGACGTCGTTCTCGAATACGAATTGCCTAGGTTGCGCAGTGTAGTCGTCAATGGCAGTCACCATGATTTGGGTGATCCAGCCACCTGGTCCCTCAGGGGGTTCCTCGTGATCCCTGAACTTCTCGAAGAGAGCCTTCAGACGCGTCCAGTTACCGTCCACTCGAGTGTTGTATCGATGAAAGAAGTTCATGAGTCGAGGCACGGTCAGGGAGCCCGCAGGAAGCCGATTTTCAAGACCCCGAATGGTATCCTGAAGGTCATCGTTTTCTTGCTGAAGGCAAGCGTTCTCCTCCCGAAGAATTCGCTCTTGGCGTGTGTGTTCCTGAGCCTCGCGTTTGTAGCCCCGATCATTGGCCTCCAGTCTCGAGCGTATCTCCAACCGCGCCTCTTCAGCAAGGTGGTCGAAATATTCTCGCACTAGTGAGAAATCCCGACGAATTCGGCGAACCTCATCCTGAGCGTCCACCACACTGATCATCGCCTGAGATGTGCTGAACGAGCTTGACTTGATAGCCGTGCGATAGCGGTCCAACATCCGTTTCAGGAGAGTCACCATGCCGAAAACCCGACGTGCCAGACCTTCGAGTGGATAGTGGCATAGAAGTGAAGCCATCTCGCGTTGTGCTGGGGCGCTTGTGACCAAAGTGTGAAGATCGCCTGAGCTGATCTCGAAGTCAGCACCCTGAGGAACCAATACTTCGCGCTGGATGTCCTGGTCTTCGCTGAGTAATTTGGAAAGCTCGCGCTCGTCTTGGTCCGATAGCTGCTCCACTTCAACAAGACTCTCCAAACCGGCGTATCCTGTGCGTAGGAAGTTGTCCCCAAGATACTCTGCCATGAATGCTGGTACGCCCACGAAAGTCGTCGTGCAGGTCGGGGTGTGCTTGGGTGGCGCTTGAATTCGCGCTGGAGGGTTCTGACCAGCCGATGCACCACTGATGGCCGACGCAGTCGCTGAAGGACCAGCCTTCTCCAGTTCCGCTTCGAAATGCGAACGTGCGAGCCACTTGAACATCACGTGCTGCGAGGCATCCCCGGAAGTGTACGAGATGCTTTTGCGATCAAGAAGTGGTCACCAATGCACCGCCTTGCCGTTGTCGTGCACATCGGAGCCCCCTTTGTTGCTGGGCTTGTTGTCAGCCTTGTTAGGCACTCCAGAGTCGCTGGCCGTACGCTTGCCGTCGGCGCTGGGGTCCTCCACTGGAGTTGAGGCACTTTTCGTTTCACGTGCGTCGGTGGAGGCGTCCTTGAAGCCTGCTCCTTGTCGGCGTCTTTGTCGTCTTGAGCCATCTCACCGCGCTTGTCAGCCGAAGGAACCCCGCCGGCCGAGCCAGGAGTTGCACCGTGGTCGCCTTCCGCTTCGCCCACACCCTTAGCTTCTCCCTCCACTGGAGGTGTCACGCTGGGCACAGGCTCGCTGGGCTGAGCACCACTGGTTGGTGCCTGGCTGCCGCTGTCGCTGGGTCCTCCGCTCGTCATCTCTGCGACTGTCAGGAATTTGCGTTGTGGCAAGATTGCCGGCAACCGGATTGAGTTGGATGCCACCGTTGGAAGAGAGAAAGGGCGCGAAAATTCTGCGGATCCGGGAAGGCGCCTAACGGTTTTGCAATTCGGGATGTTCTTTCGCCCGGGATGGCTGCGGTCGTGAGGTCTGGTCATGGTCTGTCACTTCGCGTGAAACTTCCTCAGTGAGAGACTGTGGGCCAGAGGGGCGGTTGACACGAGGCAACTTGAAATTTTCGTTGCCTCCCGCAGCTGCCCGGACGAAGAACATCCAGAGCGACGGATGGAAGATGTTTCAAGATGGGTTACAAGTGGGACACTCGAGCGTGCTGTTTGTGTGATGGTTGAAGGAGCTGATGCCCGACTACGGAGAGGCTCACAGATTTGGAGGCGTACATCCTGAACGAGGCCTTGATTCAGGATGCATGTCAAGCGCCCGGTCCAGCCGCCGACTCCTTGACGGTGGGTACCCCGGAAGGGAGAGAAATGCCCTCGGTGAATGTATCCCGACGAGCAGCCCACCTTGACGGAGCCGAGCATCAACCCAGCTACCTAAAATACCAAGATACCAAGCGGCTACCAAGAAGTAACCGCCCACGATCCCAAGATCACATATTCCCCAAAGGTTTCAAGTAACACCCAAGATGAAGAGCCCGAGAAGTTGTTCAAGATGTCCGTGAAGTACAAGTTCCAAGTGAAGATCCCGAGTTGATGGAAGTCCAAGACATGTTCGAGGATATCAACCGACAGACAACCTGAGCGAATGCAGTACATCCTGAATGACCGAAGACAAGCAACCCGAATGAACGAGCAACCTGAATGACCAAGTGTAGAAGCCAATCAAGCAGTCGATGAAGTGAAGGAGGTCGAGCCGGGGCTGTCGACACTCAAGCAGAGCCAAGACGTGTCAAGATGAAAGCATACTCAAGCGTCGAGTCAGATCAAGCTGAAGAGTCGTACACGTGCAGCAGATCCAAGGTACCCAAGCGTCATCCATGATAAGTGGTTTCAGATGCCAAGTGCGACTCGACGCTCAATCATACAAAGATCAAGTTATCCAGAATGTGTGAAGGCCAAGAGCAAAGGGAGACCGCCAAAGATCCCGAAGAGAGACCAAGATCAAGATAGTTGAAGAAAGAAGAACCAAAAAGACCAAAGTAATTTGAAGAATAGAGTTTGTTTTGCCTATTGAGACGCAAGTGGCTTGCGGAAACCGTGTCTTGAGAAGTACTTCGCCGAAGAAGACCTGTGACTAGGAGGACCGCCTAAAAGAGGGGCCCCAGCACATCAAGATCGACCAAGGCCGTGTGCACGGACCACACGAAACTCTCGTAAGTTCCAGTCCAAGTTAACTTGGGGACCGAGTCTGACGCTCGGGTTGATCCAGTTATTTCATTTGCTAAGTTGCCTGTGGACACCCCGAGTGACCACTTGCATTTCATATTCCCTAACCCGGTTTTGGGAGGTTGGTAAGCGATCGCCCCTGCGAGCTATTGTTGATTGCTGCGTGTACCGGAAGGTATTTGTATTGTTTCTGCTGACTTGCTCAGGAGTGGTGCGCGTAGGGCATCCCGAATTGACCTGTATTTGGGACTGCTAGCTACTTTGAGAGACTGCATATTGTATACAACAAACTCTGTGTATTGATTTTGGTTATCTCTGGGAAAAGGTCTTTGTTCGTGACCTCTCTGGGGTGTCCCATGCGCGTGTGCCACAGCTCCCACTGACTATCAGCTCCGGAGTACTGGCCTAACCGCGCTTCCCTTGTTCGCAGTCTAGAGCGTACGACTTGCCAATTCTCGTACCCGACGCGATCGCGCTCTTCTTGCCCCAAATGACACACGAAGATCGCTGAAATTCCACTTTCAGGTCACGCTCAGCAAGCTTCCCGACTGACAGCAGACGCCTGTCAAGTCCGGGAATGTACAGCACGTCCACCATCTTGATGCTCTTCTGGTCCAGACGGGTCAGCTTCACAGCCCCACGGCCTATGACCCGTAGTTTCTTGCCATCTGCGATTGTCACCTCGATCCCGGTATCCAGCGCTTCATACTTGAAGAGGTCGTCACGGCAAGGTGTTATGTGCTGTGTTGAACCACTATCGATGAGCCACCCGACATTCCGTTCTACACCAACGGAGAAGACTTCACCGTCCTCGCCGTCCCCGACCTGGGTCGGACCAGACACGGTGAAAACCGCATCGTCTTCGCGGTCTCCGTTCTGGGTCGGACAGTCCCGCTTCATGTGTCCAACATGGTTACACTTGAAACACTTGCCCTTGAAACCACCACCATTCTTCCGCGGACCGTTCCCCTTTCGACCGTTGCCTCGTCCGCCCTTGAACCGTCCTGCATTCACCCTGAACTCGCGTTCCGTGGTCTACTTCTTTTCCAGCCGTTCGTACTTCTTCAGGAGCTTCTCCTTCACCTCGATCAGAGTTACATCCTTCGCGTTCTCGACGATCGATGAAATCAGCTCGTACTCAGCCGGAAGGCTGCTCAGCAGCATCACGAGCTACCGCGCTTCGTCGATCGACTCTACCAGTGTCTGCAGACCGACAACGAGCTCGTCGAACGCGTCCAGATGCTTGGCCATCGACGCCCCGCTCTCCACCTTGAACTCGTGTAGACGCTTCGTCATCGTCACACGATTGTGGAGCGACGTGCGGTTGTAGAACTCACGGAGCGTTTTCCACGCCTCCATAGCGCGCGTCGCAGACCAAATCTTGGCCTGGTGCTGGAGCTCCACGCTTTGAGCGATGATGCCGAGTGCCTTGGCGTCGTTCATGAGCCACGCCTCCGTGATCTCGTTCTCCGGCTTGACGACTTGCACATGTGCCAGAAGTCCCTTCCTCGCAAGGGTCATGCGCATGTTAAACTCCCAGTGGAAGTAGTTTCCACTACCCAGGAGGGCTTCGGCTTTCGTGGTCGTCATCGGCGTACTTAGTCGGAGCGTGTTGGTAGAGATAGTCTTGCGGCTGTTAACCTGTTGAGGAGAGCCTGAGTTGTTTGTGGCAAATGCCGAAGTGAGTAGATTAAAGTGAGTTAAAGTTGTCCTTCTTGTCTTCCTAATCTCCTCTTGCTTCTCCTGTTGTCCTTCAAACCACCAAACGGGTCATCATGGGATGAACCAATCAAATCCTGTTTAGGTCGGACCTCCCGGACCGTAACCGTAAACCGCGGTCCATGCGCGCGAACCGTGCCAGAGTGGTGTCGCTTCAACAATTTCATTAAAATATCGTGTCATAACTGAAAACCTGTAGCAATCGATTAGTTTAAACTATACATTAAGTACGGTTTTAGAACTTTGACTTGAAGTTTGTATGGTCGGCTTAATATAGAACTGTATGGTGATAACGAAAGGGTTAAGGGCCTTAGCGCTCTCAGTGGCCACAATTTAGCCTTCAGTTATTGTGATTTCCAGCCAAATTTGCCAAATCGGGCGGCATGTCCAAACCACGTTAATTATCGCCACTACAAAAGCAAGTCATTTGCGAATCGCGCACACGCGAAAACATATCGTTTTGGGGTCTCCTTCTAAGTACGATTCGTACTTATCTGTGGTTTCTATGCGCGCGTGGATCGACCGACCGACCACGCTTGAAAATTTTGAGTAAAACCCACAATAAGGGCTTGAGGTATATTTGTACGTCTCGAAACTGGCATTCTGCAGATTTTGCAGGACATCTAGGTGGTGTGTAATCCTTAGCGCAGGACCGGAAGTCCTGAATTTTCCAAGTCGAAATATTGAAGGTATACAAAGACCAGTATAGTTGCGATAAACACATTTTTTGTGATTTTGCAGGACAGCATGTCCTGTAGATTTGCAAAGCCGACAGTCACGTCGAACTACATGTATTAATAACAAAGCGCAATACAACTCCTACCGGCGATTCGACATCTCAACCATCGCCACCTCACATTTGCAATAACCAGAAAACATGATGAGCCCTCTTATTAGAATGCGCTAAAGAGGCGCTTCTCGTTGTTAAAGAAACAGCGAGAGGCGCCTCAGTGAAGCTCGGTACATTATTGGTGAAGAACTTATATATGAATAATACTTGCGCAGCAACAAGGAACTTACTACGAGTGGCCAACTGTACACTACCTACGGTAATTAGTCTTACTGAGACTATTTTGTGTGTACTGTTTTCATATTTGCTCACAGTAATTAGTCTGACTTAGACTATTTATTGACTAAGACTAATTATGGATAAGAGAAGTAGCCTTAGGTTTTGAAATTTTTTCGAAGTACCATCAAGCTTTTCTTAATAGTTGACTCGATGCCTTTCCTACGTGTAATATTACTTCACAGATCGTCTTTCTCCCATACAAAGCGATGCTCTACTCCAAGTCATTGCTATTGGGATTGCAAATTTTTCAGGGTTTTGCCGGTTTGTTTGTAGCGGTAGTTCAAGAAAAGGTAATCTATTTGTTATCTTCCAGGGTTTGGTGTTTTCTAAACGATTTCCCGTCTTATTGGACATTATGTAGTCGTATGGAGGCACAGTACCAGTGGTCCATTTATTCTAGGTCGGTTAAACTAATTTTGAATACGACTTGGTCAGACTATTTACGAACTACAAGATTTTGCTAACACAATAAATAGTCTTAGTCAGACTATTTATGAACTCAGACTAATTATGCACATAGACTAATTAACCGTAGACAATGTACCGGAGATTAGCAGCAGCAGTATTCGCCTAGGTACTATTGCAAGAATTTTAACCTCGAGTGCTATGACTTTCTCCCCATTTCACTAAGTTCTTACATGTTAATACGAATAGCTTGTGACCAAATTGGCTTTTACTGAACGAGTAGTTGCGAGAGTACAATCCTCACCACTACAGCCATCATGTGGGAGGCATTTATATGCTCTGAGTTTTGTGTTGAGCCTGCATGTTTATCGTGTTCGCTTCGACACTTGTAGAGCGCTCCGTGTAGATGCTGATCAGCATCTGACATTAATGCAGTTGACAGTAGAACGAAACACGCTCAGAGACAGCGGGGAATCAGACGTCCCGTTTCAACCGCTGAGCTTGCTGATCATGATGTTGTTCATGAGCAGCACCTCATGCGAGGACAGCGACATAGGGGCCCTTGCGCATGCAAGTGTATTGTGCATGTAATTGGACAAAACTAACCAAAATGGGCCAACTGATTGGATAAAATATGAACAAATTCGTGTCCTGCGTATGTCCTGCAGAATCCGTTCAAGAGTCAGTTTCTGAAGGTAGGATATGACACGAATGCCAGAATTAGTTTGAGATACCAGATTTATATACCATAACTTAAGGTTACGCGTCGATGCCCTGCAAAATCTGGAGACGAGATTTTAACGCCTACGAGCGGATTTTTTTACTTTTTAAAAAATATAAGTTGTTGTAGAAGTACTTGACCGTCAACGGATGTATTTTATCCTGGGAGGACAGCTAGAAGAGCTGTATGGACAGCCTCGCAGAGATTAATTCGACCGAAAAAAGTTGCCTGTAACACAGTCAACTTTCAGACGACCTGACACAGGTTTTTTTTATCATTTCCCCTAACAAAAGCGTCAGCGTTTATCAGATCCCCTAGCAAGTGGAACGACGCACGCTTACTGGCTGAAGCAAATACGATAACAATAGAGCATTTCCCCCAAACTCTGAGGACTCCAATACTGAGCACTATGTTCTATTGTTATCGTCAGCACTGGGCTTCGTGTATAGTCTTGAAAGCTCACACCACCAGCGACTGCTTACCTTCTATCGTGTACTGATAATTGGTCATCGTTCCAGTTTCAGTGGCGTGCCGTCATGGAAGGAGATCGAGTGGATCTGAATCAGCTCTTTGGGCGAGATCGTATCGAACGTTTGGCTCACTTTCTAACAGCGGAAGAAAGCACAGACTTTTTGAAGGGGTGTGCATACAGCGAGAATAAGAGCATCCTCAGACAGAAGATAAAGGATTTCAGCGTAAGTGGATTTACCGAAGTGGGGCAAGCCTGTGCTCCTGGTTCGTGACAGTATCTAAAAAGCGTGCATCATCGTCGAGCTCTGGAGTTAAACGACGCACGAAGTTTTCTGGAATTCCGGCTGGTCCATGGTACATCAGCAAGTTCGACTTAAACCACAGCGATTTGTGCACAAGTATCCGTGAGGTTTCATCTCGCTTATTAGTCAAAATGCCGGGGTTTCAAAGTGCTCTGACTAAAGGGCTTGACTCATCCGCAGCGCGTGTCGTTCGTTCGATTCAGACTGCGCATTCGGTCAATTTGTCAACACAACCTGCAATGCTGTATCGGGCTATTGCTGCCTACAAGAAATCTATGGAGGTCGACAATGATGGATTGCTAAATTACAAGGATTTGACAAGTTTTATTTCAGCATTTTACAGATCGAATCCAGCATCACGCATTGTGTGTCAGTTGGACAGTAAGGGCCGTTTTTTCGCCTCTTCCTCAGTGTTGGTCATGTGATTCAAGTACAGCACAAGTGGATGTCTGTCCTTGAAAATGATGGAACCCACACGAGAAGTTCTGCCTGCAATGGTATCTGCCTAACGCTACTCGGTAAAAGTAGCAATGGAGAGAATATTCCGACTGCAGTAGCCTTCGTTCATAAAGAAACGACCGAAAATTTCTCCTGGTTCTATGCCAACTGTCTAACATCAGGCATTTATTTTCATGACCGCCCTCTCTTCACGGATAGAGGAAAACAACTTGGTGCTCAGCAACTTCTTGCACGACTTGGATTCCAGATTAACCCTTTCGCGAGCCACTTACCTCAACTATACTATACAAATCTAAGTGATTTGCATCTGAAATGGCGCATATATCGCCCTTTAAGAAATTCACGGTACTTCATTTGCATGTCTCATGAGACATGCATCTACTGTGATTTGTTGGTGCACACGGATGGGACAATGTAACTTGGTTTTTGTATAGTGTCGTGATTACTTGATGATTACGCCACGCACCTTTTTTGATATGTCCCAGAAGACGGTTGAACTTGTGTGAAAGGGCGCATTTTTCGCCCGTTTAGACGGGTATTTTCTACCGTGTTTTGCAAAACCCCTTAAAGGGCGAAAAATGCGCCCTTGCATCGCGAAAGGGCTAACTTGAAGTTGTGCTCCTTCCATCTAGAATTCAACATAATTCACCATTTCAAGGTCGTGGACCCAAGTATTAGTTCTGGTTGTCCGTTGCTTTATAAATTGCAAGCTGCTAGTACACTGGCTGGATACGATCGTGTTCTCGATGAATTACGTGCAGCGTACCCAGTTCCAATTCACCTCGAGGATGGTACAACCGAATTGGTAGCCGATTATCTAGAAAAGATACACCCCACTTCATGGACACGGGTAGGAAACTACATTCACAGTGAAACTGAACTCGAATCCATCGCAAAGCGCAGGACCGGGGCTATTGCATATGGGAAACCGCTGTCACTATTTGGTACAAGAACAACCAGTGCGAATGAGGGTGAAAACAACGCGTTAAACAGGAATCTGCTACGGTTAGAAGACGTACCTGGTGGCCTCCTCAGATTTTGCGAGCGATCCATGTCTGTATGCAACAGCCACAGAAAACAAGGCGTTGCGTGGTTGAAAGGGGCATTTAATCTTACCCCTAAAGCCAAAACACTTGTTGATGCTGAGTTGGTTCTGGTTCCAGGAATGGTTGTGCATGAAAGCAATGAAAATGTGTATTACGTCGATGAGACCAAACCAACAGTAAACAACAGCTCATATACCCGCCGGCACTATCCTGGGGTCGTGCATCCGATGCCCAGTACGCGAACATTATCAAATTCCGTGCCGTCACCTATTGGCAGCAATAATGCGCAACCGCGGTCATATTCCAATTTCACGAGATGAACTAGAAAAACTTTTCCACCCAGCTTACCTCGTGAAAGAGTATGCAAGCGCGTTCCAGCCGGTTGCAATTTCTCTTCCTATCGAACCCGATCTTCAGAGCAATGCTGATATTCAGCCTCCACCTCAATACCGTCAAGCTGATCGCGCTCGAACATCTAGCAAAACTAGAGATCGGATCACAAAGAAAAAGAGACATAAAAGTGAAGGTGAAAGGCCTTCAACCGTGTCCAATACTGAGAGTTTACCTGAGGGAAGATCGGAGGGAAGTTATCGCCCATCAGATCACGAAGATACTTCTTTCATCCTCTTGGAGAAAGTGCAATCATTTTTTGGAATGCGTCTAACAGGAGCCGTACAAAAGCTGCGTCGCGTATATCGTTGCTCTGAATGCAATACAACAGGACACAACAGAGCTACGTGCCCGGGCGTTGATGTCGAAAGAGAGGACGAAAGCGTACCCATCGAGCCCGGGGTTTATACGTTCGGTGACAGTCCGTTCGTGGACCTACAAGTAGATCATTTGTATAATAGTTAGTTGAGGTGGTCTACCGTTCGTATATCTTTTCATGAATAAATGCATTGCACAGAATCACGTACATTGCCGCCGAAATACAATTCCGAATCTCCGAAAGCAAGGTTTTGTAGTCGACTATGACGCCTTTACTGAAACGATCTTCGTGAAGGTAGATATCAGCTGCCGACCTGCAAGCATAACAAAACATATCAGTACAAGCTTAAAACAACGTTATACGATCCATACCAAATACGTATACGTTCATATGTAGCATGGATCTAATTGCTTACAGTATCGAGTGTCCGTGTCAGGGGCAAAGATATCAGACGAGGATCCGTCTGCAGGGCAGCAGCCCCAGTCCGCAGTACATGCGCTTCAGCGTCTTCTACACGTAGATGGTGGCGCCCGAGTGTGGTAATTGTCATGGTCGATGTCGTTGGCCGTCTCGTCACCTTTGAGCACAGAGGCTCGAAGCTCCTGTACCGCCAGAATTCCCCCAGCTTCTTCTGTTACTGCACCTGCAAACGATTTTTGTTTACATTTCAGCCACTAAGCGTGCGTCGTTCTACTTGGTAGGGGATCTGATAAACGCTGACACTTTTGTTAGGGGAAATGATAAAAATCCCCTGACACAACGTGTGCCACACAACATTTACACGAGTTCTACCGCTTCGACCAAAATTAACACACTGGCAGCGAAGTACCAGAGCCAGGGCAGCGCCCAGGCTCCACCTGCAGCGCAGGTGCACTTCGTGCAGTCCAGCGGACTAGTGGTTGACAGCGGTCGGTATACTAACTCTAAATAATACGCATTGGGTTTTGGCTGGCGGCTGCTGTTCACTCCAGAACTCGCTCAGTGTCGAGCAGCAGCCCCCAGCATTTTTCCCAGCAGGACTTGAGTCCCGCACGTAACTGTGTACACTACGTGCTTCCTTTGACATGGTGCAAACCCATTCTGCACGGGAAGACACCACATCACAGACCCGGCAGTCCACCACCACAGCACCTACAACTTGCCTTCAAACGACACGAAGAAACCGATTCAGACTTATATTCAACATATTTGACACAAACAATCAAATAAGTTTAGCTCCACAACAAAAAGCAAACCCTAAATTCAGCCCTGAAGTTTAGCAAAATAATCCAACTTAGGTGTAAGCGATCCAATATCGGATTCATCGCCTTTAGTGGCGAAGTTTTGGGCTGTATGTAGGCCCACAATAAGGAGACGACAACGCGGCAATTGGGCAGCGGAGCTGAGCTGCCCAATTGCCCACCGTCAACAACGCTAAATTACCATAATGCTGGCTTAAGAATGTCCTCCCACCCTAAAGCGAAGCACCCTTGTTAAATTGGCGAGGGGTATCTGTAGTTCTCTATTAGTTCTCGGCAACTACTTTTTAGACTTGTCCTCCATGATCTGTAAGTGAAACAACAGGATAAATTAGTGGGTCTGCAATTTGTCGACTTGAACCCAAGCACGTACTGCAGCCTTACCTTGTTGATCTTCTCAAGATCGTTCGCGAGCTTACTGCCTTGTTTCTGCTTTTTCCGGCGGGCCTTTTCCTCTGGATCAACGTCACCCTTCCGGTTCGTGAGCCCTGCGGCCTTGCGACGACGAGTTGTCTCCTCGTCATCCTCGTCGTCGCTATCTCCACCTAGTGCCCCGATGCCCTGGTACTCAGCGTAATCGTCCGCTTTGCCAGTCATCTTGACCTCTTTTTCTCTCCGCTCTTTCTCACGCTCGATCTTCTTCTGAGTCTCCACAGCCTTCTGCAGCGTCTCCTTCCACGCTCGCTCCGCGTCCTCCTCTTTCTTCCTAGCCGCTTCCTCCTTCTCAGTGATGGAGGCACTGAGGTTCGAGAAGTACCCTGCCTTCTTGATCGCCTCCTTCTTTGACGCGTTAGCAGATGCATCATCCGTGCGCTGGTCGATCGGAACGTACTCGCCCACATCGGGGAAGATATCTTCGTTGTCGTCAACTGTAGCTTCAACTTCAGCCTCGGCCTCAGCCTTCGGCACATCAACATCGTCCTGCCCTTCACCAGCATCACGTTTCTCTTCCTCAGGATGGTGGTCCACCTTCCTCTTCTTTCGCATCTTCTTACCGCTCTTTCTATTTCTCATCAACTCCGCCACTCGATCAATGAGTGATTCGTCTACAATTCCACTAACCACTTCATCAGGCTCGGGGCAGTCTTCTTTGCTCCTCTGCACACTCACAGGAATACTTTCGATCTCCGTCGTCGACAAATTAAACGTATAGTACATCCTTCCGGGTAGAAACAGCTCCGACTTGACCGACGTTATGTTCTCATCTGTACTTTGACACGCGTGGAAGTACACGAGCCTACCCATCCGCGTCTTGAACGTAAGCTTGCCATCACGAGGCTTCGCAGTCTCCACCTTCTCAACTCCAGTTGCAACCACCTGTTTCTGCTTCTCCGCCAGCAATTTCTGCTTTTCGCGCTTCAACTGAGCCAACAGAGCGTAGTCCAGACCCTTGACCAGGTGCGTGTGTTCCAAGTCTCCACCTCGGAACTTGCTCTTCTCCGTGTCTAAATGTTTGAACTCTTCTGCGTCAATCATATCCCCCGTTTCACCTCTACGTCGTTCGGCTGCCCGGTCCCGGTACTGAGTCTTGAGCGGCTGAGAGTCGGCGTCGGCGACGTCTTTGAGCGTTGCATTCTTCGGTTTCTTGCTCATTTTCTTGGCTTTCTTCACCGACAGCTTCTTGATATCATCTAGATCTGCTTCGGACAGGTTGCGCTTGCCTCCGTAGCTGTGTTGGTCCGTGCTGCCGACCACGCGGCTCGCCAGCATCTGCCGGAAGTCATCTTGGTTCATGGTGGTCGAAAATAAATTACTGCAGGGTTTTGATTAGTTCTGGCAGTATTACACTATTGACATGCTATTGGTCATAAAACTACGTTATTTTATCCAATCTTGTGGCTTATATCCATCCATTGGCTGAGAGCGTCTGGACTGGACCCTTAAAACCGGGTGTTGGGTAAGTTGCGAGTGGCTTACAAAACCCAAGTGAACCTTCACCTTCACCCCGTTTTATGCTACGAGTTAGCTGACTCGCGCCGGTAGCCTCCGAAACGCAGTCTCCACTCTAGCAGCACTCATTTTTGCCTGGTCTACTAACTTACTCCAGTTTTCAACTGCAAAGGTGCGTTCTCGCGTTGGTTGGTCTCTAGCTACAGGACGGATGGGGGCCGAGATTACAGCAGTATCCCCGCTGTTAACGCTGAGCTTTTGCTTCTCATCCATCCAGGGGAAGGCTTATAGACTGACGTTGTGCATTAATTGTGGACAACAGAAATGGCTGACGCTATTGCTCTCGCGCGTGAACGCCTTGCGGCCAAGTTCGGTGACGTCCGTACGGGCGGCAAGGGTACGGTGCGCCGAAAGCGCAAAGCCGCCCACAAGACGGCCACCGCTGACGACAAGAAGCTGGGTGCTACCCTGAAGAAACTGGGTGTGACCCCCATCCCCGGCGTGGAGGAGGTGAACCTTTTCAAGGCTGATGGCCAGGTCATCCACTTCCAGGGCCCCAAGGTGCAGGCCTCGATCGCCTCTAACACGTACGCCGTGTCGGGCTTCAACCAGACCAAGTCGCTGCAGGAGCTGCTGCCGGGCATTATCAACCAGCTGGGCCCGGACAACCTCGCCAACCTCAAGCAGATCGCTGAGTCGTACACGGCTGCCCAGAAGGCTGCCAAGGCTGCTTCGGCCGCTGCCGCTGACGACGACGACGATGAGGTCCCCGACCTTGTGGACAACTTCGAGGATGTTAGCCAGCAAGATTAAGAAACGCGCGAGGAGCCGGCGGCTTGTCAGCTGAGGATGCGTCGATGAAGGTGACGAGTGTTATGGTCTAGAGATCTACTTCGTTGGATTTCTTTGTCTACCACGACGTTTGTCGATTGCCGACGCTTCTGTTCGAGGCTGCGAGCAGGCCACTTTCCGCCGCCTTTGATGTCCTATAGGTTTCGCATCAAAAAGCGTAATTTCTTAAGAGAATCTTAGTACAACTAGTACGCCAGGCATAACATCGGAGCAGTGGAGTAACTGCGCGTGCGTGTGTTCATTGCGTTTGTGTAAGAGGCTGAGTTCTCATAACAACAGGAAACATTGACGAAACGACTGTCGTAGCTGCAGATTGAGCTCAAATAGACGGTGAAAAGCTCCCTTCTCTCCATTCTGCAGTCGCCACGTGGTGACTTTATCTACACTCAGTTCCTCTCTCCTATCAGCCATTCAGCGCCGAACTACAGAACCTGTAGCTTTCTCCACCGTCCTCAAACTACGCGCCTAAGTTACTGCTTGAGGGTCACGATGGCCTTCTTCCAGTCCTTCTCCTTGTACACGTAGCGACCACGGTACGCGCGTTTAAACTTTCCTGTAATAGTCACAACACACGACAGTTAGCATCAATAATACAAGTCCTTCTAGTGTCTCTATAGCCAACTACTGGACGCACCTTCGTAGTTCATGGTGTTGACCTTGGCCACCGGAAGGTCGTAGACCTTGGTCAGGTACTCCTTGATCTCGTGCTTGGTGTAGTGCGGCTCCACACGGAAGACGTACTGGTTGTCACGCAGTCGCGTACGTGCGTTCTTGCCCATGAACGTCACCGCCATGTTGGGGAACTTGACGCGATTCCACACCATCTTTAGCTGCCTGGAAGTCTCAAGTCTGCGCCCGAAGGTGGCATGTGGCTCACAGTCGCTGTTTTTTGACCAATCGTAGAGCTTACAAAGTATTTTAGCGAATCATATCAGTTCTTAGTTTTCGACCAATAAGAACAACTATTGTCACTTGAGCTACGGCTGCTAACATGGCTCGGGCGGGCAAGTGCTTCGAGTGCGTCCTGCAGGGCGAAGTGGTGCGTCTGATCGCTGTATAATAGCAGGAGATGCCTCACAAGTTAGAGGAAAATTTGCTGACTAAATATTGTGATGATTGGTGTTGTATTATTGGCAATAGAACTTCAAACACTTTCCATCATTCGTCGAGCGCCTCGGCGGACTCTGCGACGAGAGCGTTGTCAAGGTAAATGCGCTGTAGCCTGCCTGATGACATATAGTCTTGAAAAATCGAGGTGTTTACTGGTTGTTGTGATCGCTGTTGCAGGAGGACATCGCATACAAGGAGTACGTCTACAACTTCGACGACAAGTGCCCGCAGTACATCCAGGGCGTGCCACACTACGAGGTCCGCGCGCGTCATGTGTTCTCCGGATCCACGACGTTTCAGGGCGAAGCTGTCGAGATGCCGTCGGATGGAGGGCAGAAGTGGTAAGCTTTACGGTGGTTTTGTACTGGTAAGGGAGCTTGTGTCCTTACGTTGCTGGTTGGGTTGTTGCCAGGGAGCTGCGGTACATTGGACGATGGGAACGCAAGAAGATGTCGGAGCATGTAGGCAGCGCGCCACTAGGTGTGCCGTTCCGCAGCCAGATCGCTGTGTCAGTCGGACAGAACGTGCGCTCGTTCCTGGGCACTCTCGGCTTCCGGTACGAAGACACTCTCATTTGAGTCGAGTTGTTACGCCTTGCATAAAGCTGATATAAGGTATTCTTGTAATTCACTACAGTCACAGCTACAGGTACATGCGTCTTGGTACGAGATGGCAGTTCCCGAACGGCATCACCATTGAAGCTACACGCATGAAGGCGGTAAGTCTCGACGAAGCGAACCACTGGACCCAGGAGGTGTTGATAATCGTGTTTTGCTGTGTTTGGCATAGTTGGAGAACGAAGACGAGAAGGACGAGTACCGTCTAGTGGATCTCGAGAACCTCCGCGTTGAGGCGCTGCTCGTTGAAATCTTCGCGCTCACAACTGATGAAAAAATCGATGAGGCCTCACAGAAAATTCGCCGCTTTGCAGTAGACCTGGACCCGTACTTCATTGAGCGACCGTCAGAAGGCAAGGAGATTTTGCACAGCACAGCTACGCTGGCTGCTGAGCGCCGCAAACGCCCCCGTCAGTAGATTTAGCATCGAAAGTGCTATACCACGGGATAGCAATGCAACGTGAACTCTTCTACAGCAGGCACGCAACAAATGATTTCAATCTGAATCGCATTCCTTGGAGATGCTAAAGAATAAAAATGAGCACTGCACAAAGATGCAATGCTTGGGTGGCGCCACGGTCGGTACCTTCCATGGGTCTTCAATTGCTTTCACGCGTCGTGTTTGACTTGGCAAGCATGGAGCTTAGGCAGTCACACGTCATGTCAAAATATTGGCGCCTTCTCTAATTGCAGTCACAGGCGAAGCCTTTTTGCTTGACAGCTCGGTACTGCGGCGGCGTCTGGGACAGCCGGATGATGTCAGGAGCAGCAGGTTTTTCTTCCTTCACGACGTCATCTTCGTTCTTGTTCTTGTCCTTCTCAGCACGGTAGTCTTCCACCATGCGGTCAATCAGACACTGGAATGCGTCACCAATGTGTTCGCCGCTCTTGGCCGAGGCTCGGAACCACTCCACGATGTCGTTCTTGTCGACACACTTCTGCATGTTCACACCGAGGTCCAACGCACCCATTGGGTCAATCAACAGGTCGCTCTTGTTAGCCACCATCACTACAGGAATCTCCGCACCTTCATTCAAGTCCTTGCAGCACGTGTCGATCTCATTCTTCCAATTCACCACCGCATCGATCGTGTTCGCTCGCGTGATATCACACACAATCACCGCACCTTTTGCCTCTCGAAAGTACCCACGCGTGAACTTGGCGAACCGATCTTGTCCTGCAATATCCCAGAGCTGCAAGCTGATGGTGAGTTGGTCATCATACTCAATGATCTTCTCCACAAAGTCTGCTCCGATGGTACTCACGTACTCCTCATTGAAATCATCTTGGGTAAAGCGTCGAATGGTGCTGGTCTTTCCACAGCGAGCGTTGCCGACAATCAGCACCTTCATGATCACTGTCTCAGCCTCATCATCCGACGATGAGTTAACACTCTCGTCTTCATTTCCAGAGCTGCTGGTGTCCGATCCACTCGAATACTGAGCCAACATCTCCTCAATCTCCTCTTTGGTCGGAGCTGGGGCGCTTTCAAGCTCTGCAAGTTGCTGCTGCACCTCTTCAAGACTCAACGAAGCCGTCATAGACCGCGATTGCCCCATGATTTCACGAGAAAAACTTGTGGGTGCACTGTGTACACTGTGAGCGTCGTTCGTCTCTTCAAAGTCGGTGAGAGTTCGAGCTTCCGAGTCATTGTCCACACTGCCAATGCTGCTGCGGTGCTGCTCATAGATGCGCACCGAGTGCTTGGAGAACATGGCCGCCACGTCGCCGTACTCGCTCATTGCTGGAATTCACGACGTTCTTGACGAGATTTAGAGAGTAAACTGCGACAGCAACTGGGACGGGCTCCGGATGGTGTAAAACCCGTTAGGAACGCCAAGCCAAGGGCTCTTCAACTTCAGTTGCACAAATGGTTCGTGTGACACATTTCTACCAATCAGCAGCAGAAACGTTTCCATTGGCTAAATTTATGTTGTGTATTTCAACGAATTACAAGAGGAATCGTTTCTATTGGCTCAATTGTTTTTGTGTTTTTTACCAATCACCAGAAGAAGTGTTTCCATTGGCTAAATTTCGGATACAGTATACATATATTAAAAATTTGTATACTCTACCATGGCGACGGCTACCGCGGCGAAGGAGGCGCTATTGGCTCTTCAGCTCAGTTGTCGGGGCGATGCAGCGCGCGAGAGCACTCTTCGTGACTGGGTTAAGTTTGTCGAAGGTCGTAATGAGGTTTCTCTGCTCCAGACGCTGCCTAAAACCCCTTCAATCGACTGGCTCAAGCTGTATGAAGAGGTGGTAGCTCGCGGAGGATTCACGATCGTCTCTCAGCGCCAACAATGGGCCGAAATTCTAGGACCCAATGGACTTAGTATCAAGGGACTTATGCCTTACCAATTGGCAGCCCATTACGACCGCTACTTGCGAGCATTCGAGGAGAAACAGCTCTTCGGACGAGATCTCCCACCGAATGAGACGACTATGAAGGTGCTGCCCAGCAAGCGTCACGCTCAAGAGGAGATGGCAGATGATGAAGCTCCTGTGGCTACGATGCAAGACCTACAAGCTGCACGGGGCGGTATGGGTGGAACCCCATTGCCACGAGCGAACAAAAGGTTCAAAGCTCAACGCGAACTCCAGACGCACCTCGGATCGCTGCACAACATCGTGCTGGCGTTGGACTCGGACATCCCGGAGCAGGTGCTATCGGCACTGAATCTGCTGACAGTGTTGTCGTATGCAGATGAGGCTGGGTATTTCTTTGGACAACAACATCATCAGGATTCTGGAATTTCGATGGCGATGGCGAATGCCAATGCTACGGCAAATGAGAATGAATTGCTGGTGGATAATGTTCCGGGTTTGTTGGACGCGCTGTATCGGCAATTGGTGGCATGTAAGTTGCTGCCAGATGAAAAGGAGATGGAACAACAAGCGGTGCGACGAAGACTGCTGAATTTGACGGTGGATGACGGTGAGCGTGAACTGCTGGACTCGCGGGCACTTTTGGTGTTGAACATTCTTCGTAACTTGGCTGTCATCGGCGCGAATGAGAAGCCAATTGCTGCACACGATGAGTTGTGCGTGTTCTTTATTATGGCGCTGCGCTATGTGAACAGTAGCGACGCGCGGAATTGCCGTGGTGGACGCTCGCGAGCTGCAGTGGATATTGGTGACCATGTGCTGGATACGTTGTGCGCCATTTCTAAGCGTATTGATTTCCTGGCACTGCACCCACCTGCTGCACTGGAAGTTTGGCACCCGCAGTACCAATTGAGTTCTCAGATGTGGAAGAAAGAGCGTGTTCTCCCGCTAGAATGTCTGCTGCGTGAGCTGCGTCGCATCTTGGTCGACCGCGAACTCAAGCAGCAGCGTCGTTCCATTGTGCTACGCGCGTGCGAACTGCTCACCAATGTGTGCCGTGACGTTGGTATCAAGAAATTCTTGTCGTCAAGCCAAGCGCTGCAAGATCCAGCTTTGCTTAACCGTGTGGTAGCGCTGCTAGGGTGCTCGCGACAGGAATTCCTGCCCCGTGGTTCAAAACACAAGAGACAGCAGCAGCAATCGCATGGATTCCCGACAGAAGCAAATTATGACATGGATGCAGAGTCCGACTCCGAAGACGATGAGACTGACGGAGATGACAACGGTCGGTGGCCTGCACCATGGGAAAATGACGGACTGCCATCAGGAGTCGGCATGGGCGTCGTGTACGTGAGCCCGGAAGGTGTTCGTCATACTACGTCGTCACCTCATGTTGGCGGGGCTCATGCAGCGCATTCCGTGGCGTTTGGCGACGAGGCAAACCAACTGGATCATGAAATGCGTGACGCAGCGATGGAGGTCCTCTTCCGTCTTTCGGATTATGACGACGCGACAAAGCTCCTAATGGCACAACACCCAACGTGCATGCGGCGGTTGGCAGGCTCACTCCTCTCATGTGTCGGAAGGGTAAGTCCAACAACTCCTATCAACCATCCTGCATCTAACCTCTTGTGCTTTGTTCTGTTATTGCAGCCGGAAGCTGCTCGTATCACCGTCGCCACACTGTGCAACATCTCGATGAACCGTGCCACGTTCCCGTACTTCCTGCCTATTGAGAAGGACCTGATCCTCGTAGCGTGCTCCGACGTCAGTGTGTCCGACATCCTCAACAACGTCGTCGCCGATGTCTACGGCATGCACTCCCTATAACAACCGACCACATAACCAACCAACCTTCTGTCATACGACAACACCCCTTAGATTCTCTTACCAAAAAGGAGTCTTGTGTCTATGACAACGAAAGAACTCTAAGAAATACGTCCTCCCTCGGTCTCTCTCGTTGTATTTAGAAGCCCAGACCCACAAGCCACTCGCGGATGTCGCTGGCGTGATCACCCACGACCTCCAAGCGGCCTGGACGCACGATCACCTCCTTGCCCTGGCACACCTTGGACATCTCGTCGCGTAGCTCCTGCTCGTCGCCCTTGTAGCGGCGCAGGATGGTCAGCACGCGCGTGCGGCCGTTCCTAAAGTCCCTGTACACTGGCAGCTGCAGACCCACAGCCGTACGCTTCACGTGGAAGGGCAGACCAGCCAGCGGCGCCTCCGGGGCCGGGGACCAGCCGTTGAAGCTCACCTTCTCAGGCACATATGTCGGCTCGTACTTAAGCGGCGGTACGTCCACCTCCTCCTGCGGCTGGCGCTGCAATGCACGCAGATTGGCCGGGTGGCGCGTCTTGCGACGGATCTGGCGGTTGCTGGCCACGCGCTCCACGGCGTTGACACTCGCGATCACTCGGCGCTGGAACATGCTTGCAGGCTGGAGCTCTTGGCAATGATAGCCGCTCGATTGGTCCGGGATTCAAGAGATCTGATTGGATGAATATGTGTATAGTTGGAGATGCAGGATTGGTGGAAATAGAATTGTTGGGATGACATTCGCGCTACATTTTGAGAGATGGATACACAAAAAGGCAAACGGTTCCATTCCGGTAGCTGTCAACCCGAAGATCTCGAGAAGTATATTGGCATTCGCTTTTTATTATGAGTGCGAGTTTATCATAACACTCTACTGCTTGGACACACCATAGTCGGCGCGGTAGGCGCGGATGACCGGCAGGTACGAGGCGTTGGCGTCCGAGGCCGCGTCCACAGTCTCAAGGTAGCCCACCAGGTTATCCAGCGTGGCGATGCTCACCACGGGGATGCCGAAACTCTCCTTCACCTGGTCGATGGCTGAGCGAGTGTCCTCGATTGAAACCTTCTCCTGACGGTCCAGCGAGATGCACACACCGGAGACCTGGGCGTTCGTCTTCTCCAGGATGCCGAAAGCCTCGCGGATGGCAGTGCCGGCGGTGATCACGTCGTCAATGATCAGAACCCTATTAAATCGCAAAAACAATAGCAGGTTAGCCGCAAGTACCGAAACCCACCAAGTGGCTCAAGTACACTGCTACTTACTTCTTGTCGGTCATGTCGGCACCGACGAGCACGCCGCCCTCGCCGTGGTCCTTGGCCTCCTTGCGATTGTAGGCGAAGGGAATGTCGACACCGTACATGTCAGCGTACGCGATGGCCACAGCGGCCGCCAGGGTGATGCCCTTGTATGCGGGTCCGAACAGCACGTCAAACTCCACGCCGCTGTCCTGCAAGTTGAAGTCGCACCATACGCACAAAACCTTCAGTATCATCGTACAAATCCATCACCTCATGCAGTCAAAACGTACGTGGATCGCCTGTGCGTAGAACTTTCCGAGTTGGCCGAGCGCGCGACCCGTGCGGAACAGACCGGCGTTGAAGAAGTAGGGGCTCTTGCGTCCCGACTTCAGCGTAAAGTCGCCGAATTTAAGCACGCCGAATGATAGTGCGAACTTAATGAACTCATTGGCACTCGAAGTAGCCACAACCGTCGACACAGCAGCCACCTTGGTCTTGCGGACAGCGTTGATGGCGTCACGCAGGGATTCAGCAGCCTCCTTGGGGTTGACAGCCTTGGAAATGCCACGTGACACGGGCACCAGTAGACCGAGTCCATCTGCCGACAGACCAGCCGTCACCGCCTCCTCCAAGTTGCCACCTTGGGCGCCAATACCCGGGGCCAGGATCCACAGATTGGGCGTCACAGCACGCACACGACGCAGCGACTCAACGTCCGTGGCGCCCACCACGAGACCGACATTGTCCTCCGAGTTCCACTGCTCACACTTTGCCGCCACTTCTTCGAACAGCGCACGCGAGCCAACAGGAAGCGTCTGGAAGTCGTTAGCGCTGGGGTTCGACGTCTTGCACAGTACAAAACAGCCGCGCTCCGGGTGGCCGCGTACGAACGGGTCGATGGAGTCCACGCCCATGTATGGAGCCAGCGTGATAGCGTGCGCCTCCAGTTTGTCAAAGGCCGACACGGCGTAAGCGGCCGCTGTAGTACTGATGTCGCCACGCTTGGCGTCAAGCAGCACGGGGATGCCAGCCGGAATGGCCTTGATGACGGCGTGTAGCGCTGTGATGCCCTCGGCACCGAAGGCCTCGAAGAAGGCCGAGTTGGGCTTGTAGGCGGCTGCGACGTGGTGCGTCTGCTCGATGAGGTTAAGGCAGAAGGCCTGAGCAGCAGCGACTGTGGCCTCAGGCAGTTCGGCCACGTGTGGGTCCAGTCCGACACACAGGAGCGAGTCCACGGCAGCCACACGGGCGCGCAGAGAGCTGAAGAAGCTGGCGGGCATGTAGATGATCTGCTGGGTCCGCGTCCGATTGCAAAGTGACGGCTGGGCGAGCGCATCCGACTGAAACCAGTTGTGATTGGCTGGGAAATGGAGTTTTACGATACGGGATTGGATGAAATATCCAAGTCGAAGTTGGACTGCCGAAATGTACCACAAGGCAGCACCGCAAGCCGACTGCAGTGGATCGCGTGAGTCAGCTTGGATGGCGAATACGCTGCTGGAGCGAGAAAAGGATGGGGTTGGTGGCTGTTGGCAGGAATCCGTGGCTTGCAGCGTGTTGGTCATCATTACACGCGTGACAAGTTGACTTTGTGACCTGACAACACAAAGCCGCAGAGCAGGATCGTGATGGGTTGGTTGCAGTGGATACAGCGTTCGTCATAAAAGAAGAGGTCTGCTACACGTAATTAGTATCTTGAGTCGTAACTTGGAGGATGAACTGGGCCAAGGCTGCATGAATTGAGAATTTGGAGCGGGGACAAGTTGTTTGTCGCGATCATCTTCTTCGCTTCAAGCACGATGGTTTCTTCCAGCGAGCTGAGGTACGCCGGTAAAACGAAAGTGGGAAATGACGCGATCACTACTGCGAATGACAAGCGAGAAGGAGACGACTGTGACGTGAGAAGAAGAGTTAATTGCTCTGAAATCTCGGCCCAGCAGCGCGAAAGAGATTGAGAACCATAAGAAGTTGCGGATGAAATACAGCGCCATGCTGCTCAGTAGCCGCGTCAATGCTACGGGGCAATGGTGCAGTGCATCCTGAACTACCACTAGGGGATAAGGTAAATGTTCAGGAACGTGGTGACTACACTCGAAATATTACAGACACGACGTTGCTATCGGAGTGCGACCAATTCGAAATCGCCACACTCCCGTGCTGTACAATCCTTCAGCTACGATCGCGCTTTCAAGATTAACCCCGACTAAAACAAAGAGAATCAAAGTGTTCAACTCGTAGTTAGGACAGTCAAATTTCACGGGCATTACCGTTCACTCGAATCAACCCCCATAGTGCTTCTATCACTTCTTCTCTCCTATATCTCCAGTTACACCTGGTATCCGCGCTTCTGCGCTCCTGCTAGTCGGTCGACGATCTCGCTGATGACCGGTAGATTCAGCACGTTGCCGATCACGGGAGTCTGGCGCAGGAAGGCCACGGCCACGGGGAAGAAGGAGCCGAACAGGTTGAGAAAACCGAAGCTCTGAATGATCATACCGAGCACCGAGTAGCGCAGCAAAACCAGCAAAATGCCGCCCAGGAAGCACACGATGCCGCGCCATCGCTCCTTGCGCGTGAAGAAACGCACCGTGCGTGAAAGTCCGATAGTGAGCGCCACTCCGCTAAGGAACAGCACGTCACCCAGCGCCAGCATGGCCGCGTCGAAGATCATGAGCACGCCCAGCAGCAGGAACGCGAAGCCCAGGCCGAGCAGCAGTGTGCCGATCTTGCGGTTGTCGTCCAGCATCTTCGAATCTTGATATCTGCGGCTTTAGGGCGATTTAGAGCTGAATTTTCAGTGCTGCAGATGCTTGGAGACGTCCTCTACTTCTGCGTCCAGCGACTAAGGAGGATAGAATTGCGTGGGGCCAGCTACGAACGATCCCGCGCCACGTACGTCGAAGCTATCGACGCTCCTCTTGTCCCGGATAATTTTGGGGAGGAATCGTTGTGGTGCGATGGGATTGGATGATATTAGGAAAGGAATTGGCAATCGGTGATTGGTGGATAGTTTTATCCAATCAAATAGACTTTCCAGCTGTATCAGTTGACGTTCGTGCGAGTATGCCCGCATGACGATCCCCCGAGGGGATTCCCCTCCTTGGTTCATGAACAAGGTGATGTAATTGTTTTGCATAATGATGATTTTTGTTCAATGCCCTGCTGGGCGTGCTAAATAGTCTACAGCTTCTTCGTCTCCGTAAATGCTCGGGTCGAGCGGGCGATCCCGCTTCAAAAATGCCAGTCAGCTTCAAGCGCTGTTTGCTCAACGTTGAAGCTGGTATCGCAGCCGAGCGATCATGCGGACGAGGAAGACTGGGGCGAGCTGGTCGACAAGGACCTGCACACGAAGGTCGTCGATGTTCCTCGTGGCCGGGCCATCCGTCCGTCCCCAGCACTCGCTGTCGGATCGACTGCGTACTCGCTGATATGATGCTGTCCGTCGTCCTCCAGCTCGGTTAATAAGCCGGTTAATAGCCTCCGGACGATGCCGTCGGTGATGTGGCTGCTACAGCTTCCTGGGGGTTAGTCTGCTCCTCTTCATCCTGACTCTCATCGGTAGACGTGTCTTCGCCACTGCCGTCCGCGGGGGCACCAGGCAGCAAGTGTGACATTCGCTTGGCCTTGGCAGTCAGGTATCCTTGACTGAACTCGCCGCCCTTAATCACCACAGGCAGTCGTCCCTCAACAGTGATGCCAAGTTGACTCAGCAGTCGAATCTTCCGTGGGTTGTTGGTCAGTAGTCGGATGGACTGCACACCCAAATCCTTAAGAATTGCCGGCACGGGCTCATACGAGCGGTAGTCGTCCTTGAAGCCGAGCACGCGGTTAGCATCCACCGTGTCGAGACCACGCTCCTGCATGGAATAGGCCATGATCTTGTTAGCGAGGCCGATACCACGTCCCTCCTGCGGCATATAGATGACCACACCGCCGTGTTGCTTGGTATATGCCTTAGCGTAGTCCAACTGCTCCCTGCAGTCGCACTTGAGCGAGCCGAACACCTCCGACGTGAAGCACTGGTCGTGTACACGCACAGGAATGTTGCGCTTGCCACGAACGTCGCCCGTAATCATAGCGATGGGCTCGCTCTCACGCAATGAGCCCATGGAGCGGTAGGCGCGCACGCGGAACATGCCGCCGTCAGTGGGAAGCGCTGTCTCGGCCACGAACGTTGTAGAGACCTTGTCGCCTAGACACGTGAGGCCTGGGGCGTCGGGGCCCATGGCTGGCACGTGCTTGAATGAGGCTGGTGCGACGTCCGCTACGGTTTTCTTGGGCTGCTGCAGCTGTGTCATTGCTGTGTCTATAAATCTATACAGGAGCTCCAGCAACAGGTGAGAGACAGCTTGAGGTTGTCGCGCTGTCGCTTTCGCCGTCTGATCTATGGCCTGGCGGACTGATTGGGGAGTGAGACACTGGGAGCAAGACGCTACGCGATCTCTCGACTGGCACGTTGGGTCCGTAAAGAACCTGCATAAATCGATACTGTGGTGATGTAAGGAATCAGATGGCGCAGGGAAATGTGGGATGGCAGGTTGATTTTGGCTAAAATACAGGGACGCTGTTCATGGGAAAATGGGAGAGCAGAGCGCCGATTGCGACGGATAAGGAGTATGCATGTACTGTACATGCGTGTGCTGGAGTGCTAGCTATCGTTGGGTTTGCTCGAGTACTGCAGCGCTATTAGCAGAGCTTGACCATCGGAGACTGAGCAGCACGATTATGCTACTGCTGACTCGACCGTTTCGCAACCTTTCAGCAAGCACGCTCCGCCACTCGTGTCAAAGATCGGTTACTAGCCAGCCCAAACACCGAGCTAAATGGCCGCTGTCTCCATCCCGTGGATCCCCAAATGCACAGATCACGTACGTAGGAGCATTATGTTTGCCAGGTCAGTCAGTGAGATAATCCCCTGGTTCGTAGGGGTCTTCTATTCAGAGCGGGATGATGACGCGA
The DNA here is from genome assembly GCA_014706135.1 of Phytophthora tubulina. NCBI lineage: Eukaryota > Oomycota > Peronosporomycetes > Peronosporales > Peronosporaceae > Phytophthora > Phytophthora tubulina. The sequence continues at coordinate 416,203 of JACBOY010000017.1, read as the reverse complement.
GCGGCTTTGCTGACGATCGACCCGTTTGCATTCCGCGATATAATTGGCTGAAAGGAGGAACTGACAAATCCGGAGTATATGCGACCAACTTTGTGCTCCGACTTTGACTAAATATCGCTGTAATGACTTCCTATTTTGTCATTATATACCATCCGTTTCCGTAATCACAGTCGGTTGACGATGAGTGACCAAGCAGCAGGAGTGATGGTCCTGCAACTTGCCGCTGTTGCACCTGGTGGCAAACACCCCTCCCCATCCATTTTTGATGTGCTGAAATGGCACTTGTACCACCAACAAAGCGAGGAAACGTTGACATTAACGCGACCAAGCCGTGCGAACTGCTGACTGCTGCCTCCGTATCGTCCGCTCAAGATCACCGGGTAGCACGCTGTCGAAGGCGTCTGGGAGCACAATTCGATCACAACGCAATTCTCGCTCATAGACGATGCCGCTGGGCACTCCAATTGCGAAGGATAGGACTGCGACGACCAGCTCGAGCGGCCCGAGCAAAGTCGACAAATGATCAGCTATCACTTGGTAAATCGCGAGTCCCGTGTAGATCGCAGCAAAAATGACAAGTATCGTGCGAGTTGCACGCACCAGCACAATGTGACCAATGTACGCCACGTACACGCCTGCCATCGCCAGCGTCGCGAACGCAACGTGGAATCCGAGCATAAACAGCTCCAACTGTGAGATGGTGCAAGTCTCCGTGGCCGCACGCTCGCTTGGGTCAGTTGAAATGCGAGAAGTCGAGCACGGCCGGAATACAATAACGACCACCACAGCGACAGAGTATACACTGAGCAGCGCGTTGAATATCATCAACACAGCTTGTGCAAGCACGCCTCGTGTGGAGATTGACATGGACCTGGTGCGTGTACTGCGATTCTGACTCTGATCGTGGGTCCGTCCCCATGACAATTTATTTATACAGCCAAGAAAGCTCGTTTGTGACGGGGTCCGCTGTCTTCCTTGCGCTCCTATATCCGACAATATCCGACACAGGTCTGTACTCAGCTCTTTACCAAGCAAAACCGACTTGGTTGTCGATCAACAATTGATCCGACAATTATTATCGGATGCCTTATTGGTCATTGACGATGGGAGCACACTTCCGGTACACTTGACTGTCGCAACGGAGCTCACACAAAGTAGACGACACTTGGCACTCCGACAACGAATGTCGCGATTTGAGACGACAAGCTCGAATGGTCCCAGCAGATTTGACAAGTGATCTTCTACCAAGTTGATAAATCGTGAGCCCCATATACGAGAAGATAACGAGTATCGTGGTGGTGATACGCACCAACACGACGTGACCGGTACATGTACACGGTACGACGCACACGTTAATGTCAATGCAATGAATGTCAGGTGGAAACCCAGCATGAACTGCTCCATCGAAGTAGTCCGGCACGCTCTCGCGGTGCGAAGTTCACTTGGATCGACAGTGAGACGGGAAGCCGACGACAATCATTGCAAAACAATACACGCTAAGTACCGCGATGAAGCTGACCAAATTTCTCTGGACGAGGACATAACGCTACGAGAACAGCACGGACACAAACTTGACACGCAACTTTAACCTTGTTTTACCAGGTACGTCCATGGCCATGAAGGTCCATTACAGCAAGCAACACACTATTTTTACGGTGTTGTATCGCTCTGCTACCTGCCACAGTCCGTTTTAGTCTTGAAGTGGTGTAAGACATGGGATCTGCAAAGGAGGTTGAGGTCCATGAAACCAATGTTTGAGAATTTCTTGGCATGTTTTGCTTGGTATAGCAACATTTGAACGAATTGAGGTCGATATGCCTCTAGACAACCTCATCCCGCTCGGCGGTTCCTCCGGAGGCAATTTCAAGTCCAAGAAAGGTGGTGCGAGTGATCTCACAAGTGGTCTTATCTCCATCTCCGGAGCTCGTGACAATGTGGACGTTGATATGTCCGACTTCGACGTGGGTGATTTACTTGGAGATGGCGGTAGTAAGAGCAAATCGAAATCATCTTCCAAGGACAAAAGCGACGACAAGAAGAAAAAGAAGTCCAAGGACAAGACCAAGAGCTCCAGTAGCAGCAAGAAGAAGAGCAAATCCAAGAAAAACACATTCGATGACGATGACTTTGGTGAAGATAGTGGTGCTGCTGACGACTGGAACACTTCAGCGAAGAATTGGGATAGTGCTGCAGAACTGGAGATGGCAGCAGCCGCAGCAGCGAGAAGGAAGAACGGTAGTGGAAAAGTTGGAGGTGGAATGGATGACGAGTTCGCCAAGATGCTTGGGCTGGATGGCGGAGATATTGGCGGTGGTGCAAATTTCGAGTCTCCACCATTGTCACCAGGACCAGTAGCAGCATTGAATGGGAACGACAAACATGACTCCGATGATACATTCGAGATCTCGGGTTATACGCCGACGGTGCGTGGGTCCAAGAAGTTGGAAACTGCTGATACTTTAAGCACAATTGACGCTGTCGAGTCTTCCAAAGGAGGCAAAGGCGATATCTCTGCGTCCTTCTTCCAAGATGACAACAAGGATGACTTGAATTCAACGTCGTTGTCTTCGTTATTGGGTCCATCGAGTGAGCGTCGAAGTGGAACTCGTGGAGGCAGACGACAAGTTGGTGGCGCTGACTCAGATCCTTTCGGTTTTGGAGCTACAACTACACCATCCAGCTCAACTTTTGACTCACTTTTCGGAGGATCAAGCAGTAGAAAAAGCGCTTTCGACGATCCGTTCGCCAAACCAGCACGAGATCCGCTAGCAGATACCAATTCAAGACAGCAGAGTTTAAAAGACCCCATCGAGGAGAGGACAACAGAGCAAGTGCGAGAAAATTCTCCTCCAGCTCGTGACACTGCCCCAGCCGCGCAGCGCTTATCAGCTAAAGACGATCTACTTGCAGATTTGTTTTCATCAGAGCCCCACAGTAGTGTTCGAAGCGATCGTCGTCAACAAGAGTCATCGTTCTCAAAAAATGAAGAAATAGTTGCTGATTACTACGAAAAGAAGACGAAAGTGGAGACAACACCCGAACCTTTGTCAACAATTTTGCCGGTTGCTACAGATCCCGCAAAGCAGCAGAATTATCTCTTAGCCGAACTTTTCGCCACTTCGTCATCAAAATACGACAAACCGAAGGAGAAAGAAGAGGAATCGAAGCTTGCAGTCATCGAGATACAATCGGTAACGCCATCTAAAGAGAAATCCTCACCATCAGAGAAAGCTGCAGACTCGACGCAACCCAATGTCGACCTTGCCAGTGCTAGAGACAGCTTACTCATGGACTTGTTGAGCGATTTATCGCCTCCGAAACCAAAGGAACCACTCTTATCACGACGACGTAGCCGCAGTACCAACAACAGCACCAACAATTCACCGGAAAAGGAAATAGTCAAAGCAGAAGACCCTTTCAAGATCTCTTTGCCACTATCACCAGTTCAAACGCAGCCTCTAGCAACAGTGCCAGAGGTACCAGCAGAGTCCCTGCCAGCGGAAATTGAACGGCTAGTAACACCGCCATCACCAGGACGTAGACGAACATTAACAGTGGACAAAGGCGCTCTCGCGATCCGTGAAAGTGACTTTGAACAGTCCAAAGACAGTTTACTGGAAGAGATCCTGCCATCATCGCCGTCAATCTCAGCTCGAAGCAGTCCACATCGTCGTAACTCGTATTCACAATCTTTTGACGTGGAAGACAGCATCGTCGTAGAAGCCGCTGAAGAACCGATAAACCAAGTAGTCGAAGAGCAGAAGTCACAAATTCAAGAAGAACCTCCAGCTCCGGAACCACCAGCTCCAGTTGCAATTGTCAAAGCATCTCCACCACCTCAAGTAGAGCTGAAGGTCGAACCAGATCCACCGCTGCCTCAAGTAAGTAAGAGCGTTGAAAAGCATGAGCCGGATGTCGTTCTTGCGCCACCTTGCAACTGCGTGGAGCGTGAAGAGAAGTTCACCGCGGCTTTCGTGATTGAACGGGCCGTACTACAGCAACAAATTGATGAACTTACTCAGCAATTGGAGACTCAAGCAGCTTCCAGCAATCAGCTCATGCAAAAACTTACACATCAACTCGAAGAACGAGAAAAGTCTGGAAACCAGCTCTCGCAACAGTTAGAAGCGCGTGCAGCAGCCAACGCTCAACTCGCACAGCAACTCGCTGTAGCAGAGCGTGACAAACTTCAAGCTGATCAACTAGCTGCAACCTGCAAAGACGATGCTGCAAGTTACCAGCATCGTGCTGAGCTCTTGGAAGCCGAATTACGAACTTTACGTGAAGAATTGTCGAGATCAAAGCGAACACTGCAGGATGTCGAGTTGTCACTAGCCCGTAAAATAGCTGAGCAGGATGAAGCTGATCAATTGGAGCGACATCGCGAGAAGCGAGCACTGGAAGCTCTTAGTGCTCAGATGCAGCGTGCTTTAGCACGACTCACTGTTTCACACAAAGTTCAGGAGGAAGGTTCAGGATACGACAATTCCGCAGCACGCGTAGCTGCTGAAGATGAAGCTCGACTTCGTGTGATCGCCTCTCTTGAAGGTAGTTCGAAGCGTGCAGCTCAACATGCTGAACAAGAGCGACTAAAACTCTCGGAACTTTTGCGAGAGCTGGAAGCTGGAGCTCGTCATGCTCGACAAGGAGCTTTTGAAGACAAAGAGCGACTGCGACAGGAACAACAGCGGTTAGATGCACTCAGTGCTCACCTTCAGGCTCAAGCTGCCACATTACGAGACCAAGAAGCAGTCCACGCTTCATACATGGGACACCAGTTGGCTGAAGCTCGAGAAGATGCTCGAGTACAGGAAGCACGACTGACAACGAGACGAATTCAACTGGAGCGTGACGAACGTGCATTGTACGAGGCCAGAGCTGATTTTGCAGCATTCCGTGAGCAAACTGCACTGGAGATTGAACGTGAACATGAGGAGCTCCGAGCTTCGCGTTTAGCCCTTGAAGACGCTTGGCGCGAACTTCGTGCAGATCGTGAGGACCTTGAAACGGAGTTAGCAAGTCACGAAGATGAATTTCAGGCTCTGGAGAGCATGCGACAGGAAGTCCAAGAAGCTGAAGCACGTCTGGCTGAACGTACACAGGAAGTTGTAGCACTTGCGGAGAAGCTGGACGCTGGGACGAGAGATTTACTGGAACGTGAACAGCTCGTGGCCCAACAAGCAGCTGTAGTACAAGACACCGATACGTCGTTCACGAACCGAGAACGAGCACTTGAGCGCGTGAAGAAAGAGTTGGAAGCTCGTGAACAGAGGCTGCACGTTCAGATTCGACAGCTTGATAGTGCACGTGGACGACTGACTCAACAGCGATTGGAGCAACAACAGCTAATGGCAGCTGCTAGACGACAATACTCGACAGCTCAACAACCAGCGAAAAGTGCTGTCGACAACAACAAACTTTGGCGACAAAGCGAAGTGAGCCATTGCAGCAACAACTTGAGTCACCAGCCCCCAACTCAGCCATGGGAAATGAAACTTCACCCTGAAGAAGATCCGTCCGGGCTGTCACCGACGTTGAGGAAGCAGGTTGAGGCGAACTGGCAGCGTCGAAACCAGCAGCGGCGTCAAAATTCCGGACTAACATTTGATCTTGGTGATTTCGATGCAACCAGCAGATACCCTTCCACTTGGCTCAAGAAGATGAACGACGTCGAGAACCCGAGCTACAATAGCAATAACAATGCTAATAACTTGACGAAAGCCAGCAGCAGTGTGCAGCAAAAACCCTCAGCATTTCCTCACAAGAGTCCAGATTCGTTCAAAGAACCTCGGCAGCAATCAAACTCCGCTCCACCTGCAACCAATTTGCACACCGTCCAAGCCAGAGGATCACACCAACCACCACCACCACCACGGGCAACAGGAACTTTCCAGCCGACACTGCGCGTCAACCTCTAGATCTACACAACCTCATAGTAAAATGAATTTGATCTGTATTCAACCGTCACGGTGCAGCGCGGCATGACTCTGAGACTGTCCTAAGCTGTCTACGCGCGGCAGTTCTCAATGTTGAAGATCATGATGTCAGTGGCACCCACATCGTGGAGCTGGTCCATGACGTCCGACACGTCCTTGACCTCGACCATGGCCGAAACCGCGTAACCTCCTCCCACAAGTCCGTTCACCGTCGGGGAGCGACGTCCCGGGGTGATCTTGGTAGCTTCATCCAGCTTCTCCTTGTCCACATTGTACGTCACCATCCTGTACTTAGTAGCAGTGATGTAACCCAAGATACGTTGGTGCACCTTGTGCACCAAGTCCTTGTTCGCCGACTGCGGATTAGCAATCAACACCGCCTGCGTCTTCAAAATGGTCGAGATAAGCTCCAACCCAGCAGCTTTCATGGTCGTTCCAGTCTCCACAAGGTCCACGATGCCATCAGCGAGACCCAATGAACAAGCAGCTTCCACTGATCCCGAGACGTACTTGATCTTCGTAGGACCAGTACTTTCCGTCTCAAATTGCTTGAAATAGTCACGTGTGACTTCCGGGAAGGACGTGACAATGCGTTTACCCGCCAGTCGTTCAGGACTCAAAATTTGGTCCTTCACAGGCGTCTGCACACCCAATTTGCATTGACCGAAGCCAAATTGCAGGAGTTCGTCCACTTTCGTCTTACTCTCAGCGATGATGTCTTGGCCAGTGATTCCAAGGTCCAAATTGCCTTCTCCCACGTATGTGGCGATGTCAGAAGCAGGTAGGAACACGAGTGTCACAGGGAGACTCGAACATAACGCGATGTCCACTCGGTTAGGACGGTGATAGTCCAGTCCTGCACCTTTGAGCAACTTAAGGATCTTGTCATGTAGACGACCTTTCTTAGGCACAGCGAACAGCAGACGCTCGTCCGTCTTCTTGGGCACAGGGGAAGAAGGTGTGGCCGACATGATTGATACACTTGTGACGTTGAAAGGAGAAGTGACGGTTGGCAGTTGACGTAGTGTAACCCAAAGTGTAACCCTATAGTGAATTCAAGTGAATTGTTTTTGGTGCTTGGTTTGCGCAGTCGTACTTAACACCACAAGCTTTTTCCGGAATTTCGATGCGAACTTAAGACGAACTTAGTGTAATCATGGATGAAGGCGAGTTCCTGCGGTTGTTGGAGCGCTACCCGGTGGTGCGTAAGAAGACGCATTGCCGCGTGCAATGGAACGACATGGTGTGTGACTGTCTTTAACTGCTATAAACTGCGTTAACCCCCCGCAATTACGACGTTCTAAACGTTAGTGTAGCCTTCGTAATAAAGAATCTAACCTATATGCTCCTATTTTGTCATATAGTACGATGATGAACCTACAGAGCCCATGAGCTCCGGTATTTTCATCCCTGCAGGCCAAGAGAGCGACATTAAGTCAACGGATTCGGTGGAAGACGCACTGGAGAAGTTCATGGCGCCGTATTTCTCGTCGAATGAGGCTGCAAAGATCCAGCAGCAGCTCGAGAAGGTGACGATGCTGTTGAGGGAGGTAAATTGGCTGGTAACTAACGTAGTGTTGGTGTTTTTGATAATCTTGCAGGCCCAGAGGGATTTCGTCTCGAGTTTGTGTCTGGAAGACGTGAACGACTTGTGTGCACAGTTCGTCAAGTAAATTCCGAGACAGAAATGCTACGGCTAAGAGCAAATACGGTCGAAATTATCTGTGGACGATGTGCTTTCGGTTGTTGCATTTTGTGGACTATGCGTGCAGTTGGGAGAGTTGGTGACGCTGTGGACATAAGGGATCAGGTTAGATGAACAGTGGAGAGAGTACAAGTGAAGTGTCTGTACCTGGAGGAAATTGCGAGTCTGTGCAGGGTCGAGGAACGGCGAAGTGCTCCAGGATATGACGAGTGTACGCAGTTCATCCGTGGATGTCTCGAATGAAATGAGTTGCAGTAACGCTTCCTGCAAACTCACCAACAGTCAACAACCCAGCAATACCTACAGCAGAGCCTCCAACAACGTACGATGTGTTGATACTCCGCTTCGAATGTCGTGAGCTCCTGACTTATCATCTGCAGGTAATCCACGGGTCTCAACTGAATCACGTCTTGCTGCTCACCTTCTTCACCTCCACTTAGCACTATCAACGATAAACACCATCAGTTCTCCAATCATATAATTCACCTACCAACATCCACGCACCGATCTCTCGAGCTTGAGCCTGCAAAGTGTACATCTCGTCCAACAACTCTTGAAACTTTCCTGGCAGTTCCTGAACCTGTTGATACAAATCCTCTGCCAACCACGGATCCATCTCCGCATTGCCAGCAAGTCCAGCCAACACAACTTCATTCTTCTCCTTTGTATCAATTGCAGCATCTCTTACAGCGAGCAGCGCCGACTGGAACCCTTCGATCAGTGCAATTTCTTCACGTTCTCGTCCATACCAGACTGAACCCTTTTGCTGCATTGCAGTAAACAGTTTGGCAATCCTCTTCACACCATTACTCCGTCCATTCGAGCTCTCCTTCTCCTCCTCAGCGCCTCCAGAACTCGACACCTTCTTGCTCTTCTTCTTGGCCATAACGAACCAATATATGTACTCATTTCTATCTCTAAATGTAGCCATTTCTAACCATTTTAAGTACGTTTATGTTTGAGGAGCTCAGTTAAAGCATTGTATCATTATGCGCATGCTACGTGTGACGCTCTTGTGGGCTTTCGTGCTCTTCCTCGCTCTAACCAGCTCTGTTAACGCATCAGATGATGAACCTAAGATCCTGGAGCCCACATCCAGCGCTAACGCACGTGACAACGATCCCGTAATCCAAGAAGTTCGTGGACTCCGGAATACCGGTATGAAACTCAACGACGCTAAGGACTTTAAAGGAGCCATTGAGAAGCTGCGTGGGGCCATCACTTTACTGCACAATCGAGTTTTTGGTGAAGGTCGTCACTCTATTACGGACCCTGCTGATATCTCCCAAGATGCGGCACTTTATGCCCAAATTCTGAACGATTATGGGTCGGTTTTGATCCGTGCCAAACAATATGATGAAGCTATTGAGGTACTTGAAGACTCGGTTGCTATGGTGGAGAAAATCTATGGAGATAGTCATCCTTCCTTGGGTTTGTCACTACGCAGCTTGGCTGACGCTTATATGGCTAAGGAAGAGTACAAGTTGGCTATCAAAAAGTACAAAACCCTCCGTAAACACGTCAAACAGGGGCTCGGAGTGACCCATGAAGCGTATATTGAGGCTTCGTTGAGGATTGCTGAAGGATACAATAAGTTGGGCAATAAGAAGAAGAACTTGAAGGTGTTGAAGGACGCTGTGAAGGCTCAGGGAGGAGAGATCAATGGATTGACGACGGGTATTGCTGAGCTCTACATGGAGCTGTCGACGGCGCATACGGCTATGGGAGAGATTGATGACGCACTGCGAGCGGCGGAGACTGCGAGTGCAATCTTCTTGCAACGTGATGGAGAGGACACACTGTCGTATGCGTTCAGTTTGAACGCTTTGGCTGGTGTCAAGATGCGCCAGAAGAAGGTGGACGAGGCTATTAAGCTGCTGGAGCACGCCCACAGGATCGCTGTCAAGATCTACGGCGAGAACGACCCTATTACGCAAGCTAGTGCCAAGACGCTGAAGGACGTGAAGGAATACAAACTGGACTTGCAGGCGGAGAAGGACGAGCTTTAGAGTAAAGTGGAGAATGAGAAAACGAACGTGCATCGATATCAAGTACTGTTTTGGAGACGCTGGGGGCTAATCGTAGTTTTACTGGCAGTTAAGTTTCTCGTAAATGCACTTCCGCCAAGACCAACGGAATACCTTCGGCAATTTTCTTTTGAAACATTTTATCCAATGTTGCTAGTCTACTGCTTTCTTTCACTTTTAGTGAGTTTTCTGGGAAAGGTACCGACCGCCCTGAATTTAAAGCGATTTCACGCAGAGTGAAGATCCACGTATTCTTCCCCCTCTTCGTGTTGACCAGTGGTTCCAGTTCTATCACGCATAGATTGACGAGGCTACTTGAAATCTGGGAACGAGTCTGTTGATCATGGCGTGGAATAGTCCACTCGACTATCAACAATCCCAAGCTACCAGCCAGCAGAGCTATGAATGTGCGGAAGAAGGAAAATTTTACGATACCCAGCAACTGAATCCAGCACCACTACTCGAACAGAACTATTTCCCAGCCTCGGCAGCATCTTCGTCCTTTCCAGCATTCAAAAGTGAATCTGAAGTTGTATCTGGGAACAATAACGTTGGAGCGATGTCGCTTCAGCAATTGATTTTATCTCCACTGGAAGATGCAGCGGAATGCAGACGATTTTTACCTCCGCAGAACGACACATTTCCAGATACCCGCTTTATCCAGCAACGACAGCTACCACAGATACAAAATGGACAACTTCCGGCTCAATTTTCAGCAGACTTGTACGTACCACTTCCGCCACCGCAGCCTAACTTTCGACTAGCTAGGGAGTACCAGTTTCCAGGTAAATTGAAGATTTAAAGGTGTATTTAGCTTTCTGAGAGATACACTGACTAACTGGCAATGCTTGTTTTCGTTGTAGCTGACCTTCCCAGTCCAAGTTTCTGTTTGCCTCAGCTACAGCCTGCGAACGTGTCAATTGAAGTACCAAAAACTTCACCGGAACAACGCAAGTTATGCTGCGAAGAAGGTTGCAAGAGCCAAGCTCGAGTTTTAGGTCGTTGCAAGCGTCATGGAGGTTCGAAGCGCTGCTCAAGCCCAGGTTGCGATAAAAGCGTTCAGAGTCGTGGACTTTGTATTCGTCACGGAGGCGGATCACGATGTCAAGAAAATGGTTGCACTCGAGCTACACAGAGCTATGGCAAGTGCAAATTGCACGGTGGTGGACGTCCATGTAGTGTTCCAGGGTGTAAGAAGAAAGCTCACTTGAAACGACTTTGTCGCCAACATGGTGGCGGTGTCAAGTGTTCCATTCCCGGATGTGAGAAATGGGCACAACGTCAAAGCATGTGCATGAAGCATGTGAAGGAATTGTTGCCACCTGACGAGGAGTAAGTTTTTTGCAGTGGAAACGTTGCTTTCAATACCCCAAAGGAGCTATTTGAGAAGAGTGATTAACTAAAATAATCGTTAGTCTATTTCTCACTTTGACTATTCGTTTCGTATTTTGGAGCATGAATCGAGTGAAGCCAAGCACTTTAAATCGCCCTCAAGTCCAGGACATTCGACATGCTTCGGTGATCAAGTCTCCTCAGTTATCTGATCCTCAGTACACCGCTCTTTGGACATTTATGGCATTTCTTCACGTAGTTTGTGCAGTTTTCCTCATTTGCTGCGCCAAACTCTACTGGATCATGGAAAACGAGTACATTGATTATTTTGCAGATCTGTTATCTCCAGCTCGCGATCGACATTTCCGTGTTGTAGGAACTGCACTGGGTGTTTTGGGCGGAACGCATGTGCTCCAATTACTTCTCCATCTTAGAGCTTCTGTATTGGCTCGCAAACTGGCAGTACGTCCGCTGAAAATCCCAGACATTACAACTTTTATCGCATTCAACGTGTCAAAACTTGTGGAAGTTGTTCAAAGATGGAAAATTATACGAAATAATCGTCGACGACCACAACATTTATTTAGTGTACATCGAGATACGATGAGTAGCACTGAAGCTTACAGTCACATGTTCGCGTTTCGAAAAATGGTGGAAATCGCCACGCAGGTCCCGAATGCCTATCTGTACAGCAAATTAATCACACGATCGTGGATTAATCATGCGAAAGTGGCGCTTGTGGTGGTAAACTGTTGGTCTGCCTTCGTCATTCACAGAAGATTACTAAAACGTAGCCCTACTAGCAAGCAAATTTCCCCTTCTCCGACACCAGATCGATCTGTACGTTTCTCAGCTGTACTGATAGATTCACTACTAGCAGTTGCAACGGGAATCATACTACCGAGTGCCATTGTAATGCCGTACATGCTGCAATTTGACTTTGAAACTCTCGATTTTCCGGATGCCTTGCTGTATGGTGACACCGCATTCCCCAATCTTGTTCTCGAAAATCGAGCTTTCTTCGCCATTTCATGGGATAATGCTGTGATAAGAGGTGTTCCTCACGTCAGCGCCTTCTTCTGTCTAATTACCATGGCGTCCATGCTCAACGGTGAATATCAAACCACAACACCAGCTAATCCACCATCAAGAGCTCAAGTTAACAAAAAGAGATCAATCATTGCAGCAGCATCTTTTCGCGCATTGACGCAAGCTACAGATAGCGTGCACAGAATAACTCGTCGCATATATAGTGGCCTCGTTCCTCTTCTTTTCCTGGCTACGGGAGGATTTGTACTTATCCTTCATCTCGTAGCACAGTACGATATCGCACAAGACACAAATGTCATGCCGAGAATGTGTCGTCAGAGTATGCATCCATGGCTTGCTCCTAACTCAAGTTGTGCTGTTATCAAGTACAATTGTTATCGTGAAGGAGTGGCGACTCCTCCTTTCGAGGCTTTGACGTGGTTGGAGCGTGAGGCAGTACGTAAAATCATTTTCATGCACTGCTCAGCATTTGTCATGCCACCGATTATTCGTGAATTTCCATCACTATTGGATATTGAGCTTTGGAATATAACACTCAAAGAATGGGGACAAGAAGCTGCTGTGTCGGCTGAACTACATCCTGATATTCTCTCGATATTTTTCACTTATGTGAATCTGACTTCGATTCCTGCTGTAATTCTTCAAAATGTGTTACCTGAACGACTTACAGATCTCGAGTTTGCTTACACAAATCTCACAACTCTTCCCGATGATATTGTTCATTCCTGGAGAGGTATCAAAGTCTTGTTCATTGAGCATTCTCGTCTTGACCTGTTTCCGAAATCCATTTTGAAGTTACCATTTTTAAGTGAGCTATTAATTATCGGCAACAACTTCGAAGAAATACCTGAAGACGCGTTTATGGCAGATTCATCGCCGTTCTACTATGACTTGGCGCTATCTCACAACCCGCTGCGTGCGTTACCCGAAATGAATCGAAACAAACTCAACATCAACATTTTTAACTTGGCTCTTGAGTACACACAAGTGAGAGAACTTCCTGCTTGGATAGACACCAACGTGTGGGTAACTTTATCACTTGGTGGTTCCCCTCTATGCGATCCCAGTTCCGACGTAAAAATCCCCAGAGTTGCAAGGTGTGGACACGATCAGAAAGGTTGGGACCCGTTTGGTGACGAGCGCTTCCCAATACAGCTTGTCACGCCATACAGGTTGTTAAATTCATAGTGAAACATCTCAAAGACTGTAGTAATTAGATAGTTTATGACAATTTAGAGACACCACGAAGCGTTCTAGATTAGAAGTGGTAACCCAGTCCATTAAATTTGAAGGTAAAATCGACACCGAAGTGCACAACACGGAAGCACAACGTGATCACCATCCAAATCATCAATTTCCCTTGAATCATTGATCTTTGTGCCTCAAGAATAAATCCGAGGTGGTAGAGCGACTGCATTCCACAATTTCGCTTTACCACAAGTAACAGCATCAAAAACGACAAAATTTGCAGCAATCTGAACACGAAAACTGGAAGAACGGTGGAGCCGACGTTCTCTTGAGTAACGCCGTTCATCTCTGTATGATACGGAGCGCTGGGAAGATGTACCATCACCAACATGTACATGGTGTAGAAAAACGGAATGACTGCTTCCAGGTAAGCCGTGACCACTAAGCATTCCATCGTAAAGAGCACCTCTAGGGACTCACACAAAATTGTCGGATGCTCAGTAAGTGGATGCAGATGGGTGATTCGTTTTTCTGTTAATTGGTTTTCCTCCACGCCTGCCATGATTGTCAAGTTGACTAAATCGCTGGTGTCTGGGTGGGGGTGAATCGAGTTGCTGCGTAGCTGGGGGAAAATAAAACAAAACTTCCGTGGTGTCGAGATCTTACTGAGAGCTAAAACGCTAGAGGTTTTTCGAAATGGTACGACTGCAGTTGATTGAGGAGGTTCTTCAGTGTTGCTCAATTTCTCCAACAGACTCGCATCTATTGCAGATAATTGATGGGGAAAACAGGAGCGGGTCCTCACATTCTTGCGAATTTGTTTACCGAATTTCTCAGAATCTCGACACAAATACGAGAGAGCACTCAGCAGATTGGTAGAGCTATCAGGCACGGCTGTGTAGATAACCTGGTAAAGTCTGGGCACAATGTCAATAGTCTTATTGTGAAGACCGTACAACATTATCAGTGTCTGGGAGAGATCCGTTATAGTGATGGTCAATATTGCGACGACAGAGGAGGCACTCTGCATACAAGTCGCCACGTAAGTTGCGTTGAAGAAGTCAACCGTAAAAATGACTGCTTCTGGTGTGATATCTTCAACATGCGCCGTGCACCTCAGTACCATATTTTTGATTAGCACTTTGATTATCGGCAGAAGTAAAATCACTAAAAGCTGGTATCGAGATCCCTCTGCAAACCGGAACAAAAGTTCGTACACTGGATAAATAAACATCATCAAAATTTGGGCGTACATGAAGTTCATATACTTGACGAATTGCTCACGACGTTGCAACAGTAGTTTGGTTACTTCTCCACCCATGATAACACGAAACAATACGATGTGGAGAAAATTGTAGATCGGAGTCATCACCAATATGGAGAATGGCAGAGGGAAAATCACGTTGGCACCAATTGGTATAGTACAAAGTGTGAAAATGGTTGAAACAGTGACAGATAGAAAGATTAACCGACGTGGAGAGATAGTTAAGTCGTCGATGAAATAAACCGCTTGACCAGTCGAAAAATGAGTGATCACGAAGGTCAGAATGGCCACTCGAATCGAAAATCCATAATTTGCTCGCCAGCCTTCTCTTGGGTCTTGAAGTGGCACCGATTCTTGTATAAAGACCAAGGTAACCATAGGTAATGGAGTTGCAATGCACACCATCAACGACCGAAACAGTGATGCATTCGGCGCATAGGCGTCCAGAGCAAGCAAGCGGTGGATGGAGTATTTGCCGCCGTAATAGCTCACTTGAAGCCGCTTCCAAGCGTGAAGAAGCTTCAACGCCCTGGTCGTCAGTTTGTTTGCCATTTTTTGATACAGACAATCCTCTCGACCGTGATATCCCGAATAGTGATTCACTCCGCACACAGATAAAAGGTGGGTTCCCAATGACCGGCGGTATACAAGCTCAAGTCAAATATGCCTCTATCCTCTAGTTAGCAGTTTGTGATATGAAAAGCTGGATTATTACTAAACGAAGGTGCTTAACTATGGAACTGAACAGTTTGCTGAAGGACGGCCGAAGAAGTCCAGCATCGACTTTTTCTGCTTTCGACCCTGCTTTCGCCCTAACTCCTCTCGAAATGCTCGCTGCATTGAACGCAATCCACTCACTGTTCCGGACGACACCCCCATAGCATCAGCGCTGACGAAAAGTTGCGCCATCCACCTCAGGCGCTCCTTCAGCTCTTCCGCAGTAAGATTGTCTGGAGTGGGTGCCACAAAGGCTGCTTCGTTCTCATCGTCTACAGTGTTGGCTCCGTCGCCAACTGCACCACACCTGTTCTCGTCGTCGTGCTTGTCCTCAACGCGACAGAAGTCCTCGTCCGTCGGATCCTCCATCAGAACGTTCTCCTCCGGGGGATTCAGCAGTTCGAGCACTGACATAGGGTTGGAAGCGAGATATCATTGCCGTTAGCTCCTCCGTGATACCGTCTTCTTCATCCGGCCCCGCATACTCGCACGTGTAGTACTCAAGAAGACCTGTCTTCTTCCAGCAGTTCACGAATGTGGTTTTAGAGAGAGCATTCCAGCTCTCGATGCTCCATAGCACTGCTTGTCGAACATCTACGTTGTACAGCTTCGCGACAAGCCCTAAGTCCATTGATGGGTCGGCCTCCAGCAATTCATCAGCGAACCGTAGTTGCGATCGGTCCAACCTTTAAAATGTACCTCTAAATTGGTACACGATGCACGGTACCGTTGGAGTGGTACACTCTTGATTGTAATTACTCTAGTTTGTAATAAAATGATGGCTCCCGAAGCTATCACAACCGAGAGGATTGTCTGTAGTAGTGCTAATCCACTTGCCACTTTTAACATCCAAGACCATGTCCTCTTCCAGAAATACTGGCGCTATATTTGCAGACAACTTGGATGACAACACAAGACCACCTTAACTTAGACACAAAATCGCTTCATGCTAATGTGCATGCAGAAAGCTGAAAACTCGCCACAATATCCCGGAGGAAGATTTCGACTGCAATTGTACATGTAACTTATTTTGTAATACCGTACGAAGTTCGTATCTTGTTCTGTAGTTTTTAAAAGTCACCCACATCGGGTCTTTTTGAAGATTGGCACGTGATGCTGTCCCCGACTGGGAGGTCCTTTGAGGTCCTTAATAAGGGATGCAAGGTCCTTAATAAGGGCCTAAAACAGTTTCTGATTGTACATAAGTCCGACTCGAAAACACAAGAATGAGACTTCTCCCTCCGTCATGCTATTGTTGTGCGGTTTGGAGGGCTGGGTAGCCCCTCCAGTGGTGTCCTTAATCCAGCTATGGGGTCCACCTGAGGATCGCTAGAAGCTACGTGACAGCATTGGCAAAAAGCAGAAAATTAGCCCTTTCTGGATCAGTCTGGGACAGCAGTCACTCTCTTGAAGATTATCTGAGTTACAGTAACGTTATGAGAACGGGTATACGGTTCAGCTACTTATCATAGGATTGGATGTGGACTCCACCATTTCACACTGGATTCCAGTTTCTGGAATGGTTTCAAGGATACCGGTACATGTACATGTACAGATGATCACGTGTAGTAATCCAAGGCTTTGAACACACCGGATGCAGGCAGTTCGAGTTCTGCTATACCTTCTGCTGGCGATGGCTTCTCGGGTATTGGCGACCGAGGGGCCTACATCATCGATAAATGCCGCAATGGTACGCCCTTAATAAGGCATACGCAAGAGAAGACTACATGTATTATAGCCTCTATCTATTCCCCAAAAGAATTGAGATCGACCGTATATGTTGATACATAGATGGCTTTTACTTCAAGTCTAAGTTACCGGTGTATGTCAAGATAATGGAATCCCATCACAAGCTTCGATCCTCGTAAAGTTTACGGCGAACCTCGCATGACAGGGCCAATCCGGAATTTGCTTCGTTCAAGAAGAGTGGCTCGCGTCAAAACCAGCCATGCGTCTCCATTACCTTTTGCTGGTGATAACGGTCGCTCTTCTTTCCAGCACCAATGCTCTGTCGGCGACTACGGTGGCCAGTCAAACCAAGTTTTCCATTGACGGTGCCACCACGAGAAGATTGCTCAGAACAGCTAGAACTTTTGTGGTGAGCGACAAAGAAGAAGAGTGAAGAAAGAGGTGGTGGGTTTTCGTCGCTAACCTCCAAAATCTCCGCGAAGATACCGATTGACGTGAAGTTGGCGTGGTGGCAACACGTTAGTGGCAAGTCGAGCGAGTCCGTCAAGAAGAAGCTGGGCTTAGCGGGGTTGGAAGGAGTTGAACTAACGGGCCACAAGAACTATCCACACCTTGTGGAATATATCAACACGGCTGAAAAGAATAATCTATGGGAACTGGCCTGCCGAGGCTACCCCACATACCAGATGTGGAACGACGTGGGGCTCCCTGCGCAGAATGGAAGGACGCTTGAGGATATCTTCGCTCAGCTTAAGGAGATCCGACACACGGAACAGTTCAAGTTCTATAGGCGCTACGCGAACGAGTTTGACGACCACATTATTGCCACGTTTGGTTCCGGTTATTATCGACCCACCAAGTTCTTCGATGAAAACGCTACGCCGTTGGAAAAGATGGCAAGGGTAGAGTTTTGGGCGGAAAAGGGAAGACACGACTCGTATGTGAAGGAGTTTTTAAGGTTACTGAGGGCGGACTCACAGACACTCCGCGATAACTCGTACTATCAGTACTTCTTGACGTTGAGCGCTCAAATTAAGGCGGCAAAAGCCAAAGCCAAAGCTACCTGAATTCAGGGTGCCACGGCGACGGAAGTTAGGCACACTTCACTAACCAGATGAACGCAACTGGGACTGTGTGATACCTATACTGGTTCATCCTGGGATACACTGAGGTGGCATATTCCAAAACATCGCTGCTGGAGAAGTGAACATGGTAGAAGATAAAAGATACATCCTCAGAACACGACCTTGTTGTCTTTACAGTCTACCACCTGAAGAAGTACTGGGCTCTAATGGCCAGTAGATGAGAATTTGTATCCAAAACCAGCAAATTTGAACGTGACATCGACTCCTGCACAGATTCATTAGTCTCCGTAGAAATCGAACAACTAAAGACGCACCAGAACGTACCAAAATGCATTACGCGGAAGCACAGCGCGATCATCATCCACACAATCAATTTGGTCTGGATCAGCAATTTTTGCGACTCCAGCACAAACGCGAGCTGGTAAAGTGTTCGCATCATGCAATTTCTCTTGATCGCTATCACCAACGCGAACAATGCGATCTGAAGGAGGCTACACGTGAAGACAGGAAGAATTCTAGTGCCAACATTGCCAGGTGTGATGCCAACTACCAGTATCCCGCTGTGGAATTTCGAGCTTGGAAGATTCACCATAACCAGTGCCAAAATATACGGGTCTGTTCCAGTGGTCGGAATTAAATATTGCAATACAGTAATTAATTGGGTTCTTCAATAAAAATATTTATTACTGGTCTAGCCTGTTTCCAATACAATATTATATTGGGCCAATATTGGCAATATGGTAGATTATTTTTCGGGTCGGATTCGGGTAGGGCCTGGAAATGGGATCTGGTGTTTAAACAGCAACTATGTGGCGTGATCTGGCTACCAAAGAGCAGTTAAGCCCCCCTGAGGGTGAGGATTTCAATAACACTGAAGGCGACGCGGGGTTGTACGATTCTAAAAGTGATGGCGCGAGAAGCAGCGGCCATGGTGCCTATTCAGGTGCGTATGAAGACGGCAGAGATAGGAAAGCCTTACACAGTCGCTTAATGGTCGCAGTTAGCGACGATATGGCTCCATTTGTATCTCACTTCACTTACAACGTGAATACAATTGCTTTTGCTTTGAATGTCCTGGTATCTGCCAAAGTGACCTCTACATCATGCCCGACCCGAAAAATAGCTAACCGGCAATATAATATGGTAACAGGTCTCCAACAAATCCTCTCTCACTGTGGTATCACACTTCCCGCCTCGATGGCATCAATGGTGAAGGAAACAACATATATCAGCAAGTTTGAAGCAACAGAAACATCATTAATCAATTGGTGTATCACCAAGGAAAAACAAGCGGCTTTCAGACTGGCCGAAGTTAGGCGGTCCATCGACTACCACCACCAGCAACCAGCATATCAACCAACGCTCTTAGAGCTAGTAGGGGTGACAGAACCCGCAAGGCAAAGCTCTTCATTGCCTGCCAAGCATACTGACCGACGACACTTTTTCGGAAAGCGTCGGCTCAGAGTTCGAGGCTCCTGTCTACGGGAAGAAAACAAGCTTCACTCGTGAAGTATAATATTTTGTCAGCTGGTGAGATACCCTCGCCCAACGTGGCAACCTGAAGCCGATTTACCCCAAGCTCCGATAAGTAGATTGCAGAGAAGGAGTTGGGGGCAGTGTGGCCAGTCGACTACCGAGCAGTCATTCCTGTTGGAGTGGCTACTGGGACCAGAGGCAGAGGTAGTACTGTAGAGGTAGACGACGATAACAACAATTTCAATAAAAATTGCGGCAATATTTATTATTGTTTCTCCTTGAATTGCTGTTTTTATTACTGAAAAACCAACCGCACAATACAATTTGATACTGTATTGGCGGACCCCTGGTCTGTTCCTCTCATCACACAAGCGGAATTACGACGTTTCCGTCTCTATAACCCCCACAACGAGATCCAAATCCTCGTTCTCCCGGACAAGAAAATTTGCATCGCAAAACTTATCCAAAGCTCGATCTAGCGCGTAATAACGCATCGTTATTTCAGCAAGCGAGATGAGACTGATCTTGATGGTTTGCAACTTCATCGTACACACATCGGAGTCTGCAACCAGAGAGCAGAACGCGTTATGGCAGCCGATTTTGTGGTTGTCATGAATCTCTCCGTGTACCCGCTCAAGGCGATCCCATAGGGCGACGTACAACAACAGTACCGACTCCAACTCACCCCCTTTGAAATCTTTTAGTAGTCCAGCTAACATTTCTCGCGCTGCTGCAATTATAATACTTTCAACGTAGATCCTAGATCTACGGACTCGATCGTCGAAGAATCGACGCAATTGTCTTGCTGACTACGCGCCAGTCTCGCCAGCCCATCGACCACCACTGAAATATTGATTCGTTTTTTCGGCTCCAACACGCACATCTGCTTAACTAACTGCCACTGACTGTCACTGCAGCTCGTGGACCGAGACGGTAATGTTCCATCGGAGGCATTATATCTCACCGCATTCCTGTCAGGATTGCCCCATCGTAGACAATATCGCGAGTTTCTGCCAGACTTCACGGCATCCACAACTCGTAGTGCTTCGACAATACACATACCAAGTGAGTAAACATCCGACGCAAAAGTCGGCCCTGTCTTGGATTGATCTTGTGGTTGAGAGTTAGAAGGAGGGAAACACTCCGGAGCCACCCAATGCCACGCTGCAGAAACGAGAGGCTTGGATTCACTGCTCGCGATTTAACTAAGACCAAAGTCTGTCACCTTTGCTTTCATGTCGCTCCCAATAACAATATTATTCCCTTTGAGATCGCCATGGACAACCTCGCGAGCGTGAAGATATTGAACACCCAACGCAGCTTCATGTAATTTCAACCACAGCTGATCGGGATACTTTCGCAAATAGCTGACCAATGTCCCATTCGTGGCGTATTCACAGACGAAAAAGGGTCTCCCAACATGACAAGCGCCAAAGAGTCGAACAACGTGAGGATGGCTAAAGCCAAACCAAATGTCGACTTCGCGGCGGAACATAACTAAAGCATCGTGTCTGGCAGTGTTTGTTTGGTCCGGAGTAGCAGACAGGTTCGTCAAGTCCGATAAGCTCGACTGGAATGGATGAAACGTAGTCGTACCATTTTGACAACCCGAACCAGCTAAGATCACTCGCTTCACCACCACATCCGAGTCAAGCCATTTTGCTCGGTACACGCTTCCAAACCCACCTTCACCAACCTTTGTCCATTCATCAATAATCAACTCGTACCAGGGGATGAACCATTCCGGTGTGAGTTTCGACAAATATCCTGTTTCAAACTTGCTCGTAATCTCCACGTAAGCCTTCTGCATAACCCCAAATTGACCAGGCGTATATTTGCCTTGAATGTCTTCCATCTCGGCTTCTAATACTCTTAGAAATGCCGACCGTTCTTCCTCTGAAATCAAATCTTTTAACAAACAGAAAAGTGCCCGAAACCCCTGACACGAAAAAATCGATTTGTTCAGTGCACTGTTGCTGCCATCGCGCTTCTCTCTCCTTCGCAGCACCCATCTTTCCCCCAATGATGCCATCAGTGACCCAATGCGCCATTGCAAAGCGTACAAACTGTTGGCAGTGGCGCGTGTTGACGACAGTCGCATGATTCGGGCTTGTTCGGGTGACATCTTGATCATTTGATAAAATTCACTCAAAAGTGCATGAAATCGTTCTAGCAGTGCTGGATGGCGGAGTGAAGCTTGCATCCGCTCGCGTACCAGCTTCAATTCATCGAATGCTCGGCAATATTGATCGTTGTCGCACTTGTCCATTTGAACCTGTAACTTTAGCCCGCCCATTTCTACTTTGCCGCCCTCATAGTCTTTCATGAAACTTACGGGCGTGTGCGTTGACTGGGAACGCTCGAACTTTCCTTGATAGATAAACACTCCAGTTCGTGTACGACAGACAACAAATTTGCGCGTTTGTGAGTGTAGTGGATTCCACAGGATTGATCACCTTGGTTTCACCGCAGTAGCCGCCGGTGGCTTTAACGGAGTGTCCGTTGACACATCATCAAACCCGTTGGTGTCCAGTCAACGACAAACCGGAGAACCTGTGCTGGACTGACTACCAGTGTCTGTTCTGGTACGCTATTGGAACCTGTATGCTAAACTACATGTCTACTGGACAACTGGAAGCTTCTAGAAGCTTGCTGTCCAACGGGCGAGGCGAGCTGGTTAGCTAGCACCAGACTTCGACCTCACTCTTCCTTCTTCCTTCTATTGATCAATACACGTGGCAACAGTTCCTCGCGGGTCAGCCACCCGCACTGCCCTGTGTTGGTTGACTTTGAAGCCTACAGACCCGGGATACACAACAAAGAATTCTTTAGTTGAGATTCTTGCTGCTTGGTGCCCCTCTACCACGTGCCGGCACCGTGCAGTAAACAACGGGAGACAGTGTGGAATCGGTTGGTGAACATGGATACAAAGACCAGTGATGATGGTGGAGCGGTGAGCTCTGTCCCACTCTTCACGCCGTTGCTGGCGCCAGACATCACCAGCATTTCACACGAGGCGCTCGTCAAGTGGAAACGAGAACGCCGAGAGTACGAGTCCAAGCTCCGAGCACGCTGCCGTGTTTACGGAGAAGACTACGCTGCGGTCGTCCAGTCGGTTCGCGACTCGTTCCACGCGGATTTTCTGGACACCTTCTGCGAGATGTGGATGGGAGTGACACCAGCGGATGTAACGGACGCCAAGTTGTCGCCGAGATTGACAAAATAATGTCAAGAATAACTCTCTCCCTGACATCAAAGAACTTTTTGAGCGTGAATTGCGGATGAATCTGCGGGAGAGTGACGTTGGTGCACGAGTTGTCGACTATTTTGTGCGATTCAAGAAGATAGTGACTGAAAACGGCGTCTCAGAGTGCTTCGAGGGTGAAGATGGCGCACGCCAGAAGTGCAAACTGATCGTGGCCTCATTGCATCCAGTCGCACTAAAGAGCGATGCCAAGCAATGCGTGCGGTACACACACAAACCTGCCGCACCCGACGCTAAGCTGCTATTCAAACTGATTCTGGGAAAAGCAACTGAACATGACCGACAGTATCAGCGTGCGAAGAAGCCCAAGCAAGACCAAGCAGGTCGTGGTCAAGCAGAATCCAAATCTGACCCGTCCGCCAAAAAGAAGACATCGTGGACTGAAAAGAAATTTGAGAAGAAATTGGTTCCCTCTGTCAACGCTGAATCTATCAAGGCCAAGGCAGAGAACTCGAAAAAGGCCATGAAACCTACGACAGGACCGCCTGCTCCCTGCCCCAAGTGTAAGGCAATGCACTGGCTGCGAGACTGCACAAAGGCAACCGAAGCAGAGAAGGTTGAGCTCCGCAAGAGTCTGTGTGAGGCGCGTGAGAAGAAGAAGGCTCGTCTCAAACGTTTTGGCCAGCTCATGCCAGCTACAGATCACCGTGTTACTTTGAATGGGGTACTCGTACTTCCCTACTGTCCTGACAGTGGATCAGACTACACTGTTATCGGTAGCTCGCATTGGGATCAGCTAACCTCGATGGACTCAACTGTGGTGGCCGAACAATTGGCTGAACCCATTGAAAACCGCACCTTTGACTCTTCATGGGTGCGTGCCAGCCGTCGCGCAAAGCTGCAAGTAAGAATCCACACGGCGGCTGGACCTGTTGAACCAATGGAAATGGTGGACGTCTTGGTTATGGATGTGGATGATAACGAGTTTATTGTCGGTAATGATTTACTGACCTTGCTCGGTATTGACGTCGACCACCAGCTTGAACAGCTAGCGGATCGCGGTGATGATGAAACGAGTGGAGATCTTATCAATCTCGAAGCAGATGAAATGCCTATTAACATGGATGACACAGAGTCTAACACTGACAGTGACATTTTTGCTGCAGTTGAGCGGTTGATAAGCCGCGCGGTGGCAAACGGGTTCCCCCAAGAGCGTGTGGAACAACTTCGCACCATCGCTCACGCATACGATGTGTGGAGACTTGAGTTGCTGGCGGATCCACCAGCGAATGTGCCACCGCTGGAGATTCGTCTGCAAGAAGGAGCTCGCCCATCAACCTGTAAGCCACGCAAGTATCCACCACACATACGTAAGTTTCTTCACGATTTTAACGAACGTCTCGTTGCTTTAGGATTGGTCTACGAGAACCCAAGAACCCGCTGGGCCAGTCCTGCTTTACCTGTCAAGAAGTCCGCAAGCTTGATGGATTTACGTCAAACAGTTGACTACCGATCACGGAACGCACAGACTGAGGTTATGGTAGCCGTGATGCCGATTCTATCGGTAGTAATGGAAAATGCACGTGGAATGAATCGCTTTGGACTCTTTGACTTCCTACAAGGATTTTGGCAGTTGCCTCTAGCGGAACTTTGTCAGGAATATCTCTCGTACATGACTGATGAGAAGATCTTCACACCACGCCGAGTTCCTCAAGGGTGCAGCGACGCAGCGATTTATTTCCAGAAAACGATGGAGGAGTGTTTTTCGAGCCTACTCTACAAGCATCTTCTCATCTGGATTGATGACTTGCTACTCTACGCAGCCGACATGGATACCTATCTCGACAAGCTCGCAGAGTTTTTCTCTCTTCTCAATCAGTTTGGACTTAAGCTCAGTGCGAAGAAATCTGGCCTGTACGAGACTCAAGTGAAATGGTGCGGCCGAATACTTGATCGCCAAGGTGTTCGACATGACCCCGAGCGCATCGACACCTTGCGTTCAATGCCGTATCCCCGAACCGCGGCAGAACTGCAGCAATTTGTCTGCGCGGTTAATTGGATGCGTGAGAGTATTGTCGATTTCGCACGGCAAATTTCCCCTCTTCAAAAACGGCTTGACACTGCCCTTGCCAGCACCAAACGAACTCGCCGTGCAGCTGCAAGCATTGTTGTAAATTTGGACGAGCACGAACGTCGCGCTTTTGACACCGTTAAGGAGATGCTAGCGTCGTCAGCTACGCTGGACTTCCCTGATGATCAAGAAACAACTTGTTTGTTTAGCGATGCTTCCGATGTGGGTTGGGCTTTGGTTGTTACGCAAGTAGATGACTTTGATCTAAAGCGACCTGCTACGGAGCAGCAGCATCGACTTGTCCAGTGCATGAGTGGAACATTTTCAGGGAGTCAACTAAACTGGACGGTGATCGAAAAAGAAGCGTTTCCGATCGTGATGGCGTGCGATAAACTGGATTATCTTCTGCTCAGGCCGAAGCCATTTCGAATGTATTGCGACCACCGCAATCTCATTCACGTTTTCGCCCCACACGTGAGCTTAAAAAAGCATGTGAAAGGAAAACTCTTGCGCTGGGCAATGAAGTTGATGAACTTTCGCTATGTCGTAGAACATGTGCCCGGTCCAACCAATGTGTGGGCCGACATGATTTCGCGTTGGGCTGGTAACCATGTACCTGTCGTTTCAATAAAGCGAGTACAAGCTGTGCGGCATCATGATCCCAGTTCGACATCGACAGACCAGCCGCTACTTCGTCCTTTGGACGCTGAGCATTTTGTTTGGCCGAGTTTTGCAGAAATCGAGACCATACAGGCCGGTTTTGTGGCACCCGAAGGCGCGGTGGATCGTGATGGTGTCAAAACCATTGACAATCGAATTTGGATACCTGCCGACGCCAGAGATTTCATTCAGCGACTTTGCATTGTGGCCCACTGTGGACCCCAAAGGCATCGAGGTCAACACGCCATGGTTGCGCATTTACGTCTACTGTTCTCTATTGAACATCTTTCGACGACAGTTTCCAAGTTCTTGAAGCAGTGTCAATTGTGTCTGCACTCGCGAGGTGGAAAACTTATCCCAAGACCATGGAGTGAACTGATTGAGTGCAGTACTCGCAATACTTCATTTTGATTTTCTATATATGGGGGAAAGCTACGGAAACAGCAAATACCTTTTAGTGTTGAAGGATCATGCGACGCACTATTGTGAATTGACGGTAGCTGACTCACCTGACAGTCAAGTTGTGGTCGAAGCACTGCTCGCTTGGCACTCTCGTTCTGGTGTTCCTCCAGTTTGGATTTCGGATCAATGTACACACTTTAAAAATGCAGTAGTTGCTGAGCTGAGTCGACGTCTTCGCACACAACAGACATTCACACCAGCATATTTCCCGTGGGTGAATGGTTCCATTGAGCGAGTCAATAGGGACATCCTTCAGGTGATCAGAACCATGATTCTTTCGTACAAGATAAGTTGTAAGGACTGGGTCTATCTCGTGCCGATGATACAATCAAGTTTGAATCATACTGCCGTTCCATCTTTGGGGAACCGAGCTCCTGTCGAGTTGTTCACTGGGTTGCAGTGCCCCACGCCACTTCGTGAGTTTTATTTACCTGAGGCTGGTGGACTACAGGAAGTTCCTGCGTGTGATAAAATTGAGAGCTACTTGGCTACGCTTCGAGAAAGTATTCAAGCGATGCACCTTGCTGTCAAGGACCAGAAACTTAAACAGCGATTGCTGAACAAGAAACGCCATCGAGGTGAAAATCGCATTAATTTCACTGAAGGTGACTACGTTCTACGATCTAGAGTTGATGAAAAGCAAGGAAACAAGCTGCTTGTGACCTGGATAGGACCCTATCGTGTAGTTCGCGGGGACACGCATTCATTTCGGATACAGCACTTGGTGACTGGTGACGAGATCGACGTGCACGGTTCTCGATTAAAATTTTATGCGGACGACAGCTTAGAAGTGACTGACGAACTGCTTGAACATGTAGCAGCACAAGGGATTATTCTCGCTGTCGAGCAACTTAAGTCTCACCGATGGAATTCCGACATCGAAAATTACGAGATTTTGGTGGGATGGAAGGGGCTACAGTCCATTGAGGACTCGTACGAACCGCTCCGGAACCTAGTCAAAGAAATTTGAGTGTTGGTGAGCAATTACGTCAAACAAGCTGATGACCAAATGCTAAATGAGCATTGGCAGAAGCTTACCGGGGAACGAACGGAGTCAATTGAAGTGGCTCAACAACCACAGGTGGCTCCCGTCTCCACTTCGTCTACTACTCCTGGCTCGCTGCTACATAGCAGTGCAGGCAAGGCACGACGTCAACGACAGGGTAGCAGACAACGCCGACGACGAAATACGAGGAGGAACAAAGTGGCTGATGGGGTACCTGAGGATAGTCGACTCAACGAGCGGAAAGTGACCGAGGGTTCGCCTCCGGGTGCTCTTCTTGATGAGCCAGATGAGACCAAGGTATCGCCTCTGGGTGCTCAATCTTGTAAGCCGAGACCTCGTCTCTGGGTGCTCAGCCCAAAAGATTTGATGTGACCGAGGATTTGCCAGCAGGAGCTACATTTCCGACTCAGAAGACCACTGATAGGAGCTTTCAACCTCTTATAAGTCGCCAAACACGATCAATGACTGCTAAAACTCGAGCCCGAGCGCTCTCGGATGATACTTCCGCGCCAGCTCCAACAAAAAGCAAAAAACAACGACCGTACCGCCATGCCAAGGCGCCGTGATTCCTTTGGATAAGTGGTGGTGCAACTTTGGTGAATCCAAGCTTCGGGAGCGCTGTAGTGGATTCCACAGGATTGATCACCTTGGTTTCACCGCAGTAGCCGCCGGTGGCTTTAACGGAGTGTCCGTTGACACATCATCAAACCCGTTGGTGTCCAGTCAACGACAAACCGGAGAACCTGTGCTGGACTGACTACCAGTGTCTGTTCTGGTACGCTATTGGAACCTGTATGCTAAACTACATGTCTACTGGACAACTGGAAGCTTCTAGAAGCTTGCTGTCCAACGGGCGAGGCGAGCTGGTTAGCTAGCACCAGACTTCGACCTCACTCTTCCTTCTTCCTTCTATTGATCAATACACGTGGCAACAGTTCCTCGCGGGTCAGCCACCCGCACTGCCCTGTGTTGGTTGACTTTGAAGCCTACAGACCCGGGATACACTACAGTGATGGTCATGGCAGCACATGTTGGCGTCAGTACCACATTGTTCAGTGAGGTATCGGATGACTTTGCTCTGGTCGTTTCGAGCGGCCAACAAGAGGGTGGTATCCCCATTTTCGGTCTTGACATTCATATTTGCACCACATTCCGCACGACTGTCATGTTGCCATTTTCAGCGGCCCACATCAACGCACAGAACCTATTTTTGTTCCTAACATTGACATCTGCCCCATATTTTTCAACGAGATAGCGTACCACCTCCAAACGACCTCCTTCAGCAGCTACCCTTAGCGCAATCTCTTTATGGACAGCTGCACCACGGTTTACCAAGTTCTGGACCCTCGCGAGGTACCCGCCATCGCGGCCTTGCAGAGTAAACGAGCTGGACGCTTGCTCCTCCGAATTGAGTTCCCCATCTTGAGGTTATGCGCCGACTGAAAGGCTCTACTAATGTGTGCCACCCCAGAGGAATGGTACTGGTAATGAGCTCAACCATGGAGAGAAAATTAACATGTTGGATTGATATGGAAGTTAATTTCGACAAAATTAATAATACGATTCTTTTCTACATTGTAACCCATTTTCTGCAGGTCCAAAGGCTTGTTCATTTTGTCTAAAAGAGGGGAAAACAAAACGAAGAACGTCATTCTTAACCCTTTCGCGGTAACAGGATACTTTAACACTGATTGCAAAACAAGGTGCTTTAGCACCTTCTTAATGGGCGCACTGTGCGCTCTTTAAGCTTTGGAGCCGATTTTGGCTACCGTGCTGTGTGACTACACATTTGTACCAATCATTGCCAAATAAAATACCTGCCACGTCGCCAGTGCAACTAGATTTGTGGCCATAAAACGGGGATTCCAATCCCATGTTTTATCTTACCAGTGCGGCCCTCTCCGTTCTGACCAATGTACGTCACCCATTGTTCCACTAGTTCGACATCCATAATGAGTACAAGTCATACGCACCACACTGTCTTCATAGTGATCGCAATGGACTCGCACTTCTTACCGACATGGTACAAACCTCCTTCCAGGTCTGGGAGGACAAGCAGCTCGTCCAACTTGCACTTCAGTTCGAAATCGACGGAATTCGGATAACATGGGACTATGTTGCGCGGCGAATGAAGAAGACGCAGTGATCGGCGAGGGAGCTTCGCTTGCGCTTGGCTAGCCTGAAGAGGACTCACGAAAAAGCTATCAGCAGTTTCCCACTATGCTTCTTTTGCGGAATACCACAAGTATCCGCCCTTTTACCAAGAACAGTACCGGTTTCACGTCTGCCATGTCGTGCGGCTACTCGTCGTGCCCCTCTGCCCCAGCAACCCTTCCGTTCAGGCCCCGGGAAATACATATTGATAGTGTATCGGCCTAAACAAGAAGGAATAATAAATGATTGTTATTGAATCTTTCCAATAATAATATATTGGGAAATACCAATATATTGGCATCGTGCTTGCTGCACCTTCCTCTTGACATTGTGACTCAACGTCCTTCTCACCGCATCCTGTCTACTAGAGCGCTCTCGTTGCTGATGCGCGATCTCGCCTTGAAAGGTGTCTATCGACGCACTTGAGCTCTGCTGAACCAACGCACTGTCGGAACAGGGCAATTTTCTACAGGAATATTATCTTATCCAAAGTGAGCTTCTTTGGGGGATAAGCATAGTGTTTGCTTTGGAGATAGGCTTTCGCAGTATTTGCTCGTAGGGGACATGATAAAACAGAGGATTGTAGCACAAGGAGCTGGTCATTCCCCAGTTTCAGTTTCATATGAGCAGTTCAATTTATATTGGGCTTAGCAAATAATAGCAGCTTCTCGGAGAAACCAATAATAATATATTGGTGCAACCCAATACAATAATTATTGGTATTCAGTTATTTTTTCCCGGGGCCTGCTTCCGTTGGTGCCGCTGACACCGACCGATGAATCTCGTTCCCAACTGCTTCCTCTTCTTGAAGCGGTACGTGCTGTAGCTTAGGTTTTTCAAGATATTAGAGCTGGAGATGTTCGCCAGAAAGCTTGGCAAACTCAGAACAACGCGGGGGAGCTACAGCTGTATGGTGTTGCGACATGCTTGGCGCGATAGAGCCGCTGGATAAAACCGATGTATTTCTCGACGTTGGCGCGGGGATAGGAATTGTTCTGGCTCAAGTTGCGCTGACTACAAACGTCAGCAAGTGTATTGGTGTTGAGGTACGTGCCGAGTCATGCTCATTCACAGAGCATATTCGGCGTCACAGCGACGTTTTCCCGTTACTTCGCAAGGTGATCATGCACTACTGTCTATTGTTGCCCCAACGTCTGAAGCCACAATTGTGTGTGCAAACTACTTCGGGTTTGAAGAAGCTGCAAAATGCGTTGTAGCACAAGAGCTAAGTGCAATTCTACACGCACGTATCGTTGTTCCAACATCCTGGTTTTGCCCGAGACACCAAGCTAGCTGCACACAGCCATTCTGCGCTAGGTGGAAGCTTTTTCGCGAGCTGAAGGTAGAATGCAGTTGGAAGTCAGCACTGATAGTTCGCCACGGGTTTGGTTTACTGTGTGCAATGAATGCGATCGATCAATCGATGATGGTAAACTACCAAGGTTTTCTGTAGCAAATGGATTTATGTGGGTAGGCTTGAAAAAGATCTTCTCTATACATTTATGAATAACCATTCTCTGTGTTTTTGCTAGCCTCGTTGTGCACTACTCCTATCCTCACTACAGCCCTTGGTCAGCAGACCAAACGGTCTGTCACCTTCACATCCTTCGCGTGGACCACCATCGAGCCGAACGAGTGCGTCCTGGCGGCCGTCAGCAGCGCAGATCCCTCCGGCAACTCCACGTCCATCGTGAGGCCCTACATGAGCACCACCAGCTCGTGCTGGTGGTCATCAGCAGCTGCATAGCATTTTCATGCGCCACGGCCATCTCGTGGGCCAACACCAGCTGCTTGAGCTCGTGTTGGCCTTCGACAGTGACCCCTTGGCCTCTACCGATCCTTCACAAGCACCACAGGCGCCTAGATGCCGTCGGGAGCAGATCCATGAAGTCCCCGTCAATTGCGTGGATCTACACAAGTAGCTCTGACTCGTGCTGGCAGCAATCAGCGTCCCCATGACCTCCAATCTGACTTCTGCTAGGATCACAAGCTCGTCTGAACCATTGTGTGGGCAAGCATGACCAGCACGGGCTCATGTTGGTCGTCATCAGCAGCTCCGTGGCCTCCGCCAACTCCAAGACCATCGCGTAGGGGATACGAGCAGCACGAGATCGTGCTGATCGTCGAAAGCTGCCCCATTCAGCCCATCCCAGCCTCCACACGCAGCCCAAGCTCGTCCTGGCCGTTCTACATCAAGTCCGTCAGCTTCTCTACTTGCATTGCGTCGACATACACGAGAAGATCGAGCTCGCGCTCGCCGTCGACAGCCACCATGCCAGCTTCAGCAATCCTCATGCGCTCGTCCTGGCCATCTTCTGCTGCCTATAGTCCTCCGTCGGTCCCACCTTAGTCGCGTGG
The DNA here is from genome assembly GCA_014706135.1 of Phytophthora tubulina. Taxonomy (NCBI): domain Eukaryota; phylum Oomycota; class Peronosporomycetes; order Peronosporales; family Peronosporaceae; genus Phytophthora; species Phytophthora tubulina. The sequence continues at coordinate 384,818 of JACBOY010000017.1, read as the reverse complement.
CCCAAAATCGGCAGCACGATCTCATACTGGCTGTCATCAGCAACTGTCCATTATGCTGTTGGTGAAAGCCTGTTCCGAATTAAGGTAGAACACAGTTTTTTTCTCGATACCTTTATCGAGATGTTTACTACCCCCTTCGTGCATTACCTTTTCAATCAAGATTTTCATTACTCCCCTGGTGCAACCCTCGCTACATCCTTTCGTCTACTGCATCGCTTCAGCAGCGGCAGCACCAAGTTAATCGTTATCCTCACCCTGGCCCGCACGTCACCAGCACCGGCATGACCTCCGCATCAATAGCATTTGATAACCAGGCAGCCTGACCTCGGGTCAGCCATCGTCGCCAGCCCCATTGTCTTCTCATCAGCTTCAACGCTTCTCCAGATCGCCGTCAACGTCATAAATCCCTCCTTCAACTCCAAGGCCATCGCTTGAACCAACACGAGCAGATCGAGCTCGTGCTGGTCGTTGTCAACGACCAGCATCCTGCACCTCCGTTACCGCCGCCGTCCATTCCAACGATATCACAATTTTGTCGTACGACATCAAGCCTCGTAGTGGGTTGGCTTGGTTCAGGCGGATCGGCATCTGTAGGCTCGACACCGGTCGCTGCTTCTTTCAACTTGGTAAGCTCCGATCCCCATCTGATATTTACTGCGCGTCAAGTACGCGTTCGATCGCGCGACGTCGATCGGGCAAGGCCCAATTCCTTATGCCATCTCTTATAAGTGTAGCCGCCTGCAATAGAAAACCTTCCATGGATCTGGTCCATTCTATTCACGCATTGCATCTTCTTGTTGTACTCACTTATGCATGTTGGAGCAGGGTATTCAGTCGATCTATTCCCTACCGTCCTGGTGACAGGTGTAATAGTATATGTGTCGGCATTAGAGACCATGTTGACGACATCTCCATTGCACCACGAGCACTAGAGATCGCCTGGAGGTGATCCCCGCGAGAGCATTTTGTCTCGTCAAGGATAGTGTGTCGGGGGAAGTGTTTGCTATTCGATCTGATAGTGCCACGACCGTACAGACCTTTGAGCGCAAGCTCTTGTAGTAATTGGACAAACGTATAGTAGTTGTCCATGTTGACAACACGCCTGCTACCGAAGAATGGTCGCACAACCTCGAAAACGTGCTGGCGAGCCTTTGCCACTTTGTCAAGACTCTTCCCGCAGCGACTGTGCTTCTTCATGTCCAATAACGCCACCAAGTCGGTCCACAATATCGCATCTATAACAATGCAATTTGTAGTTGAGTGCAATCCAAATAGTAGGACAGGGACAGCAGACAACGTTGAGACGGAAGTGATACTTCCCCGTGGGCTTCATCGGATTCAATACGATCCGTCGCCGACCTTGGCGAGATCGGCACGCTACGCCGGCTTCGTCCAGCGCCACATATCGTCCAACATCTACGCAGAGTCCGCCAGTAACTTTCAATAAATTCAGTAGAGGTCTGAAACGGACAGCGGCGTCGTGTTCCATAGTGATTGGGGCAGTATTGAAACGGAAGCGTCGTCGCAGTCGTTTGAAGCGGTTCAGGGACATCGCAATGTCCAAATAAATTGAACTACCACCAAAAATCATGTCCTCGGGCTGCTCTCCCCAGTAGTTTGCATATTCACCATTTTTGGACAAGACATGTAGAACATGATGCCAAGAAATACCATAAGTTCATCCAGTGTAAACGAAGTCGATAGTTTGATGTCATACGTAACTGCGTACTTGTTGGTTTCGAACTGCACTTGGCGCCAGAAATACAGGGGGCAACTATGCAAAGAATCTTAAAGATACCGAGTGTTCGAATAGGTGCCTATACTGAGGCCAAAGCGTCGTCAGTGATGACCCATCGTGACGCTGAAAAAGGTCGCATAGGGCATCAACTTGGCCCGTAGGTTCGAAGCGCAAACCTAGAATTGCTTCGACTTCTTCTAGACTTGCAGGAAGCAAAGTATCAGGATCGTACGCTTACGTTGATGATTCGGCCGAACTTCGGGTGGTCGTCGTCAACATCACCACGTACAAGTTCTTGACAGTCCGGGTTATCTTTTTACCGGGTCAGTGTCTCGTAATTCTCGACACCTCGTTGAACACACCCAACACTGGCATGCTCCACAGTGTTCCGGAACTGCCTATCGAGCCAGCGAATCTCAAACAGAGAGGCAAAACCGCCTCGCATCGGTCGAAGACGGACACGACTAACATTATAGGCAGTACCAACAGGTCGGTAGTGCTTGTAATCCATCCAGGTATCAGGTTCCGGGTTGATTGCCACCAATTGGATCAAATAGACTTCTTGCATCATCATCGGATGTGTCCTTGACGGCGGCGTCCGACGTGCCAATGCAAGCGTGTGATGTAGCGCTAGGAACGTTCGCCCCGGCACCACCCACCTGTTACCTTCTTGGGTGTTCTTGGGCTGGGATGGGCGTTGCGAGTTTGAATCAGGAGTGAAGGCTCCTTGTAGATAGACGGTTCGCCCTGACGAGGGATTTATTCGGTGCCGTGGGCTCCTTGGGGATGTCTTCTACGAGTATGAAGGCCCTTGGGGAAGCCCGGTCAGAAACCTCACCTTGTGTATCCTCTAACGAAACGGTTGTTTGGATCGAGGAGAAGGTCAACCACGGAGAACTCTCTGGGAAGTCCCGACCTTATACAGTACACTTGGTGACACGTTTAGGTATCTGAGGTCAGAGCCAGGCCTCGTACGGGTTGCAATGCAAACAGTCGACCGGCGATGCTACCAACTTCCCGGAGTGGTAGAAGTATACGTGTACACCAGGTCTTTTGGAGAGATACTCCACCTGCTACAGCCGCACTGAGTTTTCGTGGCGAGCCCCCACGGGCCAGACCCAGAGAATATGAAGAGCTAGCATCCGTACCGGCTAGACCGCGCTCTGGAGCAGCAGATATGGAATGCCTGGGATCTCCTGGAAGAAACCTGACAAAGAGAATATGAGTTTACCTTCGGTAGTTTAGCCTGTTATCACGGGTTCCCGGGTCGCGGCCTCTTCCTTAGTGTCCAGGTACCCGAGTTGGAGCTCTGTGTGCTTGAGGGAAAATTTAGAATGGATTAGATGTCTTCCCAGGCGCGGGCCCTGGGCGACATTTAGACATATGTAAATCCTAGGAATCTGCCAACCTACTTGGCCTCACTATGGTCAGACTCAGATACACTATGATGGATATCCTGTTACTGTGTCGCGTCGTGTATTGGCTCTCCGAGGCGCGCTCTTTGGGGGTCAGCTTCTCATGACACCGGAGCGTCCGGCTTTCCTGGGAATCGATGGTTGCACCACTCAAGTGTGGGATCCCGGAAAATCTCGAGGACACTATATCACAGGAGACCGTGTACCAGTACACGGTAAAATCAATATCACTGTGTGCCATTAGAAATTCCAAACTGCCCAAACTCCTTATTTTCCTTGCCATCCTACTTATCGTGGCAACCTGTCACTGGCAGGTATCACTAGGCACTAGTCAAATCGATCACAGACGCACTACTGGCGGCGCCTCCATCCGATTCATCACTACGCACGCCATCGGCTTCACTTTCATTCTCACCATCCTTTTCATCTTGATCGTAACGTGTTGGTGGGGGTGTATGCACACCAGTCGGAAGCCGATGCGCCATATAAGCTCTTGGTCCTGACAGTGTCGGTGGGGGTGTATGAACCCCAACCGGATCCCGTGGCGCCAGAAAAGACCTTTGGCTCAACCGGCTTGCCTCCGCCTCATCATCGCTGTTGCCGCTACCCTCACCCTCTTCGTAATTTTCCACTTGATCCTCGGCCTCTTCACTATTGCCATCATCCTCACTCTCATCTTCGTAATTATCAACTTGATACTTGAGTTCTTCACTGTTGCTGGCTTCCTGGTTATCACCTTGGTTGTCGATTTCCGCTTCGATGAAGTCGGCACCCCCACTAGCACCTTCAATTTTCATCTCACCACCGTATGATCCTTCGTCTTCAAATCTTGTACGATTCGTTTGGGGGGCCACAACATCGCTGCTCCCCGACCGTTTTCCTACTGTCGCACCCGAAGGGTCATCGGCTACCTCGTCACGACGTGGGCTTCCTCCTTGCTGGCCTACGACTTGCTCCAATCGGTCCTTGTGATCTTGGCTGCGCCTGCACCTCTCATCGAAGATGCGGCTTTGTTGATCCACAGGGAACCCAGTCTCGGAGCAATCTGTCGCGTCACAGGCGTCACGATATGCATTACGGCGCTCAATCAGCTCCGTAACAGCACTTTCAACTGTAGGGATACCTGCCCCGTGGCCCTGATTCAGAAACCTCTGCACGGACTCTTCAGCATTCACAGCAGCGAACGAGGCCGCCAATTCAGCAGCGATAGCTCTCGCCCGATTACCGTTGGCCATTCTTTCACTCATCTGCAGTTCACCAACAAGAAGAAAGTGAGAGAAATGTCCGAACCAATCAAAGCTAAACCAACACACCAGTCTATTTCCATCACTCAGGATGATGGCTCACTGTCATGCAGGACACATTTGTAAAATGTGCATTGAGTTATTACTGTTGTTGATTAGCGTGGTCTAGCTATGGTTATGTAGGTTGGTGCAGCTCTTACCACTAGAAGAGTCCTTTGTGTCACTCATTAATCAATTAGCCGTGATGATCTCTATTTGAACGTGTTCACACACAAGCGTTTAAGGTTCTAGGTAAACTAGCGGCTTGTTCCAGGTTATGGTATGTATTTAAAACCTACTACTAGTCTGCAGATGTTTCATGAAAAGCTAACGTCTTCCGTGTTCTTGTTGCTATCAATACCTCACCTAAATCGATAGGTAGCCTGGCGCCAAGCTCTGAAGCGACGTCTAACGTCACAATTTGCGTGTGATCTAGATGTGACACTAAAAGTATTCGCTGTACATTGCTATATTATAGCAATGTACAGCGCAAGTGGCAGCCACTCATACGAGCAAAAGTAATCGGGGGTACATAGCATGCAATCATTTTCGAAACAATCTCGTTGTAAACAATCTTCGTCAACCTATGAATTCTTCGAGCTTTCGAAAATTAAACTACGATACTTACAGATCCAGTGAACGAATATTGGTCGCACTTATAGAGCAAACACAACTCCAATAGCAAGCCAAAAACGCAAAATATGCCTACTTTCACAGTACGGGCGTCTTGGTAATGTGGTGTCCTTCGACGTCGTATGAGCCTAGGAGTGCAAAACCAATGCAATGTTATTAACCAATGAAACACGACAAAATTGAAATTGTGTGACATGATCGGTCGACCCTTAATTGATAATTTCTTTTAGCATATTAAACCCTACCAACTGCGACTTTCCCCCCGGGACCCGTGGACCCGGGTAGGCTATACTGGTACGCTCGTCGCGGTCCACAATAAAATCCCCGGAGGTAGCACTCGTCACCGGTTTATCACCTATATACTGGTACGCTCGTCGCGGGCCTCAATGAGGCCTCGCTTGTCTCCGGTTTGTCACCGATATACTGGTACGCTCATCACGGTCCACAATAAATCCCCCCCCTTGGGATTTGCCAGCTCTTGAAATTTGTAGGTACATGTAATACTGAGATAGGATGTCATTCAATTGCTGCTAGCGCAGCACAACGAGGATTAATTCGGACCGATATCGGGGGAGTATACCGGTGGCAAACCGGTGGTGTGTGTGACCTCGGGGATAGCAAAGTGTATGTATGTATCTTTAAAAAGGGCTTGCATACAATGATTAAGTGCTGACAAATCCTAAGGACAGCTAATTACTTGTACCTACAAATTTCAAGTGCTGGCAAATCCCAAGGATAGCAAAGTGTATGCACTGTGGTACGGAGATGGTGAAAGGGGGCAAAATGACCCCCTTCATAGACCACGGTACTCGCTTGAATATTTTGTTCGATATATCTTATTGGCCGATATGGTGTCCACACCGGGTAAAATCGACGGCGCTGTGCGTTGATGGGTTGCTGGCTGGAGCAACGTGTTCCCGTAATGCTGGCAGATCCTGCAAGATATCGTGATTCCCGCTCGATATCTTCCGGTACCAGCTTCAATCACGACGCTGCGATGCAGCTTGTTGTGGTGACGATTCCGCGCCATTTTCTAATGGAATTGTAGAAGATATGGCGCGGAATCGGCAGCTCGGTTCTGACTACAGCACAGTACCGACGCCGACTACGGAAGAGCATTCATGTCGGGCTCTTCGTGAAATCCCAAATGCATTGCCAAACTGAGCTAAGTTTACTGCACCACAAACCATTGACAACAACCGCGATAGACGTTCGCCACCTCGGTAGATGCGAAACGTTCGGTGGACTCGGTATCCGCTTGTATGTGCATATATTTTGATTTCACTATTGAAAGCTACATGTGTAGATATCTTTGTTTCAGTAAAGAAATTGTGACCGTCTAAATTCAAAATCCTGGTTGTGGTAATGCATCGATCTAGACTGTTACACTACAAGATTATCGTATTTGAAACCTCGAAACTTGGTGAAGGATCGAAGGACGCAATGCATCTTCCCCTTTCGCTCACAATCCGATTCACTGTGACACAAGGACAACCACGCTGGTGATGGCGCTGCGTTTAAGATCCACTCCAAGTAGCGAAGGGGTGTCGATGCCCGGTGGGTGCGCTGCTACCCCAGGCGTTTCAGAACGTGCAGGCGTTGGCGAAGATGGACTGACAACAAGTCTGGAGGCCGAACCAAGGCCAGTAGCAGCCTCGCAGCACCCTACGGTTACTAGAAAGCGAAAACGAGGACGTCCAAAGGGATCCAAGAACAAGTCAATGCGTGTGGGTGGCACTCAACCACCTACTCGCAAAAGGAACCGTCAGGCTGCCAGCGGATGCAGCCTTGACCTCGACATGCCCCAGGAAGGCATTGTTAATGCCACCTCCAGCAGCAATCTACATATTACTGGACAAGAAGTGGACGAACAGCTCGATACGTTGCTGCAGCCGGGCGAAGAGGTATTGTCGCCTGTGGATGAGGTGCTACAGCCGGCGGAAGATATGCATGCGTCTAGCGCGAGTCCTACGGTGAGACCAAGCGAGCCGTTCCAAAGTGCAACATGTCCAGAAGGTACGGAACCCATAATGGTTGTTACACCTCGTCGGTCGAGACAGAGTCGACTACCGTCAATCCTTTCGTTGTACGTTGGTACGCTGGTGGCTTTTTCTCCTGTCAAAGAGAAATTTGTGACGCAGATGAAGAAGTAGACTGGTGTTGGGAACGCTTATTTGGTGGGGAGAGTTTATCGCATTCTGAAACAAACTTTGTTTCAGATAATGTGGTTGGGTTCCCAGTTCCAGAAACACGTGGAGACTTTGAATCTTAGCGCCGTACAGCGGGGAAATGCAAACTATCGTTCGTTACATGCGAATTCTACAGGTGTGGGTTGGGGTCGTCTTTGTGCTGTTGATGACGGTGAAGACGTATGTATTGACGATGACGTGGAGGTACTAGAGCAGTATATGGAACCTTTTGATCCTCCGGTGGAGCCGCCGACCACGCTAAGAGAAGTGGAGGCCATCAAGAGCATGCGGTTTGAGCCTGTCAATGAATGTGTAGCCCCTACGGATCTGTATGAGCATATTGACGGCTCCACCAAGACATGGCTACGCCTAAAATTCAATCACGTTTTCCAGCACTCTGCCTCTTCAAGTTTCTTCGCTTACATACCTGTGTCGTTTTGGCAGCAGGTAGTTGGTGAAACTGATACCTACGCACGACTCCACAGTATCGCATTGGCAAAACCGTTCTCGCTCGACGAAGTTATGACCTTTTTGGGGATACTGATTTATTTGGCGTTGGTGGACAAAGGTGAATTCGCTAACTATTAGGATGGACAAGTCGAGGATGTGATATTTGGTGGGAGTGCTGTTGGGTTGGATAACGTTATGACTCTACGGAGATTCAAGGAGTTGCGACAAGCTTTCTGCTTTCAGTGTGTTGAACCCAATGCCGGTAACACTGATCAAGCAGCCAGGATCCGCCCGCTGCTGAATCCGCTGAAGACGACAGATGGCAAATACGTGGAAGTTGGGCGTGATGTTGCCCTGGACGAAGCGAGTGTTGCATGCAGATCAAAGTTTGGGAAGCCACTCATTTTTTACAACCCGATGAAGCCTACGGGCAAGTACCATTTTCGGATTTACATGTTATGCTGCGCTACGTCATGGATCTCACTGAATTTCCGTTTGCGCTGCGCGAGTAGCATCGAAGAGCGACTGGATGGCATAACGGCGCCAAATGAGATTCAGGCTTTGAGTGCGGAATTGCTAAGTCGTCTTCAGTTAGTCAGTGTGTACTAGAAGTTGCGCGACCTTTGTATTTCACTCGTCGAGTTGTCAACACAGATAATTACTACACCTCGGTGCAGCTATTGATAGCATTACGCCTCCAGGGACTCTACGCACATGGAACAGTTCGAAAGACAAGCTCTCATTTCCCTCGACATGTACTGCTTGAGAAAAATGAATGTGCTCGTGGGACTTCTCGCCAAGGTGCTTTGGCTGACAAAACCATGGTGGCGGCGTCATGGTTTGACAGCGCTATCGTATCAGTTATTTCAAACGCAGACGCGTCAACGCTAACTAATGTGACTCGTCAAGTGCGCTCTGAGAAGCGCAGCTTCACTGCTCCAACTTGCATCAAGGAGTACAATGCTAGCATGCAAGGCGTGGATCGATTAGACCAAATGCGTGTTCGCCTCTCACTATCAGACGGACATCCCTTCAAAAAATGGCTCAAGAAGTTGGGGCTAGCTCTAATTGATGTTGCGCGAGCGAATGGGTACTTGACGCGAAGGTTGGTTGTGGATATGAGCAGCAAGCGTGATCCGCACCGTGCCTTTGTCGTGGAGTTGATCTCTGAGCTATTGTCAGGGAAGTGGAAGGGGCTCCGAGTGAGCGCCGAATGTTCTATGCGGACACTGGTTCAGGCGAGGAGGTGCCCGAAGGAGCATCTCTTTCTAGACCAGTTTAAGTTTCCGGTTCAGGCGGAGCCGTACGTGCTACCGATGGTCCTCGAAAGAGGTGCTCGGCAGTGTCATCTAAGCAGTTCTTCAAGGACATAAATCGCAAGTGGCGGAGGTGCTTAGTATGTCGATGGAAGAGAGATACGCAACCGAGGTGACGGACATCTGTGTGCTTCACAATGTGTGTACACGTGCACTCAGACGACATGGACTTGCTGGGAGAAGTTCCATCAATTTTACCTCCCCAGTAAGCTCTTCTCCAGAACTGGAAAGGTGCGTACGAGGTCACACCTATACAAGTTGAAACGGGAGCAGACTGGACAAAGCGGCACCGGAGGACATGAAGATTCGAGCACAGCTGGTAGAATAAGGTGTTGCATATGGTCGTTTAGCAGCACGTGCAATCATGCTTTAGTTGTTGGGTATTCGTCTTGATCTAAATATGCAAATAAGTATTGAGCTTGGCCAGATTAGCTGTGATCTCATCACTTCATCATGTGCGTATAACTTGAATAAAGTATACACATGCAAAAATCTGTGAACTGTGTATTTGTATTTCTCTCGCTATGGAATGTAATTACCCTCAGTTCTTTGCCTTGTACATGAACATGCGCTGTAGCGAAGCATTCCAACGGCACGGGATCTCCACTTCTTTCACCAGCGCAAACGATGAACAGAATTCGCTTTGGCAAAGCTGTCGGTGTCTTGGACAGATATTCAGGCAGCTAACTAGAAGTCGCACCAACAACATTCCACAAAGCTGACCCTTCATGTACTCAATAACACTCGGGTCAAAGAGAAGATTGTTCCAAAACACAATCGTGGCGTCCGCAAATGGTGGAGTGGGCGAAACACGCAAGTCAGCAACATCTTTGCAGATAAACTCGGTTCGTCTACTGAGCAGACCACTGTACGCACTTTTTGCCATCATGTCGATGCCAACCTCGTAGATGTCACGACGCAACTCAATTCCCAGCGCCTTGTAGATCCCCGTACCAAGCGCAACTTGTGCCACGACGTTACCAACGCCTGAACCGATGCCTAAGAACATGTCACATCCGTCGATAGGCCCCAATTCGCGTAGTAGTTTGCTGACGCCACTTGGTAACGCCTCTCCAGCATTGCGATGCGGTATGTTTTTACCTTGGGCAACCACTGCACGAGAGATGTCCGCAAAAATAGCGGTTACGGCTTGTTCAACACGTGAAGGAGTCATGGGCGGCGAGCGGTCGTCTTCTTGCTCAACACTCGACGACGTCGAGCTCTCGTCTTGTTCAACACTCGATGGGGTCATTGACGGTGAGCGCTCGTCTATTGATGACACCGGTGCATCCTGCACATCTTCATCTTCCGATAAAGGCCGCTGTTCAGGTTGCTGAACGTTTAGCGTAGACCCAGCCGATCAAGACTCCATTGTGACAGGTATACGTTCTTTCTTGCCTTGCTGCACAATTTCCTCTTGCTCGTTGTTAGCGTCGTACACTGGAACGTGCGATGGAGGGCTCATCGCCGAGGACACCACTGGACTTGGTGGGTTTCTTTGAGGGGCCTGCGCGATGGAACCAGCAGCAAGCTGTCGTAGCTGTCTTGTCGGGGCTGGCGGTCGACCACGCGGCCTACGAACCTCCTTGACGAAGTTTTGAGGGAAGCGCGAAATGTCACTCCCCCAGGTACGCATCAGCGTTCGTAGCCGCTGCTGAAGCGTCTTGGAGGTGTGACCGGTGCTCCACATGCGGTGCGCGATGTCTGTCCATGATATCCGCGACCCACCGTCGAGGTAGGAACGCGCGAGCTGCTCCAACAGCTTGTCGTCTTCAAAAGTAAAGGCTGTGCGCATGATATAAAATTGGTCAGTGCTACACTGGCAAACGTCTTTAGCTCGCCATAGAAACTGTTGGGTATGTGGTGGGTATAGTCGGGGCAAATGGGGGGTCGGGAGGATGTGCTTTGACTCAAACGTCGATTCCACGTACACTGCATCACACAAATTCGTACTTACAGTGGATTTTGCTGACGCAATCTCAATAAATTTCGTACTTAAACGATAAATTTCGCACTTAAACGCGTATTTTGCAGTGATGTTTTGTACATAACGTAAACTATCCGAGTCACCGGGAAGCAGGCAATATTCTGATCGGTAGTTCCAAAAGGTGGGGCTGCGGTTGAACTTCTGTGAAAGGGGGCAAAATGCCCCCCTTCATGGCCGATTCCCTCGCAGGTTTTGACACAGGCATCAAGGGGGTCAAAATGCATTTTTGTTCACGAATGGGTTAAAGATTTGGTTTACGATACGCCCTCAATCTGTAAGGTTTCATGTCCGATATATTATAATTTGTATCCCTTCGTACTCCCGAGTCGATCCCAAAGATGCATCTTGATCTGGTAATCAAAAGATTTGGGTTACGATATGCCCCGATGTAATTTATCGGACATGGTCAAAAGATTTGGTTTACGATACGCGCTGTAAGGGGCGTATCGTAAACCTAATCTCGGCACGCAGAGAGCGCAATTGTCTAGAGACGAGAACCCAAGGCCTCAAGCTCCAGATTAGCCTGGACTGTTTCAGTAGGATCATTATCGAGCAAGCGCCGTCAGATCCACCGTATCGACCTGGACAACGGACTCGGTTGAAGGAGCCCCAGCTCCTCAGAAGGCTCAAACTCTACCAAGAAGCTATTAACAAAGGTTAAATAGACTACCTTCTCTCTCGTAAACCAAATCTTTTGACCGCGGCAATGATCAATGATCACCAGCCTACAGGTAAGTCTACGTACTTTACCTACAAAAATCTCTAGGATTTAATGGTGACGAATGAACGGCACAGAAGCCACCGACTGCAGGTCAGTCTAACCTTAGCTATGGTAGCGCACAGCATGCAAAGAAACCCAGAGACTTCGTAAGAAGATGCTAGGGAAGGGCATAATACATGTGATATGCGTTGGTGTTGGACGGATGGGTTTAGTATATGTAGTATTAATACAAATGCGGCTAAAACTTTGACGTTTCCCATACGTATATGTAGTACAAATGCAGCTAAAACTTTGATGTTTCCCATACTCCGCCGAAGAGCACACCATCCGGTTTGTGATCCCCCGGCCGCTGTGTGTTCTGTGCAAAAAACTACATGTAGCTGTCCTGACAACGTTGGAACAGGTCACCTCCATTCACCTTTCTCCTCACTTCGCAATTCACCCTCCAGCGCTCGGACCAATTTCACACCAGCTATGCGTTTGCTTTTCATCGTGCTATTAGCTCTGTGACTCTCCTGGCAAGCGTCGATGCTGCCTCTCCAGACTTCTCGCCGGCGACACGATCGATCACTGGTGCTAACCCCAACGACATCGGAGCAAATAGATTCTTGAGAGCGGAAAAGCGTGTAGAAGATGGAGATGCCAACAAAAGTGTCGAGGAGAGGGGCCTGCCGGTCACTGCTGTCGAGAACATGGGTGTGTATAATACCCGCCTCGCAAGGAAAGCTTTCAAGCTCCTAGACCTCGACACAAGGAAGGGTTTCCTATTTGGCACTCCGGCATTGAGAACCTGGGCAAACTTGATGCTCAAGCTTGACAAGAAGAATCCGAAAGGCTCTATGATCGAAATCATGACGAAATACTACGGTGAAACCGCTCTAGCGAGGTATATCCAGTCCGCCAAGGCCTCCGTAAGCGTGGGTAAACTTGCGACGGAGTTACAAGCAGCCCAGTTTGCAAAATGGGCGAAGGCTGGTGAAACGACCACGAGCATCAGCAAAATGCTAGAGAGAGTACCGGCTACTCACAAGTTGGAGATCCAGCGCGACAATGGTCTTGTGGCCGCATACACACTGTTCCTTAAACAAAACCCAGCAGTCTGATTTGGCGCAAGCTCGCCATGGTGTAGATGGTTAAACAACCGCTACATTTCAATTCCGCTTTGATTCTTGTCACGACGTTTCCCCTGTAATTCTTGTGCTGAAGCCGGCAGCCTTGACAAGCCCTTTCAATCCAATCATCTCGTTTTTTTTAGCTTTCTATAAGATACGTTGGTACTGATGTATCCTTAGTACTCCGGAGTATGTATGAAGCAACAGTGTGGAGATCATAATCCAATATTATTGGAGTGTTCATTTGTCTCCACCTCTACAATAAGTTGTAATATGGCGTGGTCATTCGTACAGACGAACAGATTCGCTACATCGATTATGCAACTTGGTACCGTAAAGTCTCATAATTGAGCCATGGGGTACTCCCACTAACACGAAGACTACATGTATACATGGGTATAGTTCAGACAAATACTGCAATACAATAAATTACTAGTTTTTTAAAGAATTGTTTTATTAAAATAAAATATTTATTATTGGGTGATACACGTTTCAATACAATATGATTTTGATCCAATTATTGACAATAAATATGGTAAAAGTGGCTTGACTAGCTGCCCATTACAAATCTATGCCCTATGGTGTCGCCTACCAGCTACCCCCACTCGGTAATTAACAATGCCGAAACATTGTGCTTCAGAGTGGAGTCATTTTCAGCTCTGGCGGCTATGACTATCGTACACGCCTAGTACTTACTTGTTTCATCAAGGGAAAATTAATAAAATGCCCCTCATAGTTTCAAAACCAATAAAATGCCCCCGGCCGAAAAAAAGGGGCGTAATGCTGCAGATCCTCAGACGGCGGAGCGCGTACTGTAGCCATGATGGGCCATCAGATGGCAGCACACTTGGTCTCTGTGTCGGACAGACCATCGCGACGAAGCAAGATCCAAAATCGTATCTATCTTTAGGGTATCATATAGGATATGTGATTGTTTCCAACCAAGTGCTATCTCCTTTCACACACCACAAATTAAAAAACCTAGTCCTCAGCAGTGCTCGGAAAGAAATAATTCTATTTCAATAGTACTGGTAGTACGGCAATTATTAACTATTGGTTTCTCTGAAAGATGCACAGTATTGATTTCGACAGGAATAATTGTTTCGGCGGAACATTTGTGGTTTGGCCCACTATAACCTGTCAAGTTGTCATTTGTATGGCTGAGGCTAAGCTTACAGGAGCGTTGCTGGCAAGCTGTATTTCGCGCACTTCGCACACTTTTCTTAAAAGAGATTAGCATCTCCCATTTCCTGTTTCAGCTCGAGCCCTCACCCGCTATGAATATTGCTATGATTCGCGATGTCGGCGGCCAAGCTGTACCTAGTTGCTACAGTGATATTTACAGTGGGCAACGTCAGCGCAAAGGTGTGCTAGTATATGTAAGGACCGCTATCGTTAGCTTGCGACTCTGAATAAGAGAAATCGCACTGAGAAATAGATTGGATATTTCACAATAATTATCTATTGTTTCTGCCGCTATTGCGTTATTAATTACGGTGATTTTGGCAAGACATTTCAATACGTTAGGTATTTTCCGAGCACTGGTGTGAAGTTACTCGCGAGATCCCTATAGCGTCCACGCGAGGACATTAAGAGCATCTCCAGCGGCAATGCGTCTGATGAAGTCGCACCATTCGCCCTTGCATTGTTCCAACTGTGACATTGCTTGCCACAACAAATGGAAGGTTGCAAAGGCGAATCGCACCATTCGCCCTTGCATTGTTCTAAGTGTGACGTTGCTTGCCACAACAAACGGAGGTGCGCGGCTTTAGTCACAAGCAAAAGGATATCGACGAGGGGTTTGTTATGTCGACATCTACGCGGGTGTAGGTGCTCAGCCTCGGCGGTGAAGAGTGAACGTCGGTGGTGTCTGTGACGGTGTGGGCATCGGCCTCGGTGGCGGCGAGCAGCACACACGCAATCCACCCGTCGTAGTTGGCGATGACTTCCTCTAGCAGCAAACTCATATTGCAGAGGAGTGCAACTTGCGGGGGAAGCAACGAGAAAAGGGAGACACTGCTCGCCCACTACGCAAGCGGGAGCCACGTGAGAACGCGGACTCCGTTATATCTAACGGGTGATGCTAAATTAGCACTACGACTTGCAGACTTGCAGATTTCTGAGACGGGTGTGGGCCTGGGAGTGCTGGCGTACGCCACACGGTGTGGCGTACGCCAGCACTCCCAGGTCTCATAGTCTCGACGACAACAGCGCTATGCTGTGCTTCCGAGTTGAACACAATACGCAGCGGTGCGAGAAGCATGCGTGGAAAGATCGCCTTAGTTCAGATGAATGTCTCGATTGTTTGCACTGTATTATCGGCGGGGTGCTAATTATTATCTGTTGTTTTTGTACTGATCGCCTGTTAAGATGTTTTATGGAAATGTTAATTCTTAAGTGGGCCAGAGTGGTACCTATGATCCCTTCTCGCCTGTTGCCGCCACTGCTAAGCTGTTAGTTGCTCACAACGAGTATGGTTGACCTGTTCATTCATAAAATTCATGATCAGCACTCCACGTAAGTCGCATGTAGGCTTTGACATATAAACCAGCGAGCGTTTGGCTTCATCAATTAATATAAGCTAGTATTTGGTCGTATCAATGCCAACTTAAGAACGCCATATCGCTTGCAATGCATCGGCATTCTATGGTAGCAGTATAAGATCGCGGAAATGCACCAGATCATGTTGGCTAAGCACGTTGTCTCCATGCAGTTCGTCGTCGAGTAGCTCTAAACGACGGATAACATTGGGCGACAACAGCTTTTCATATCGACAGATAGGCAGTGCTGGTTCCCTGTTGATATGCAACAGGTAATCAGTGTGGACAACAGGTGATCACGGGCTGTGGAGGGGGCAACAGGCGAGAAGGGGCTAAACAACAGATATTAATTATTTTCCTTATCGGCGGGGGCATTTTATTATGAGGGGCATTTTATTAGTTTTCCCTTTCATCAACTGCATTCAGGGTTTGGGTACGCAAACATCCAAATTCATCCGTTGTCATCGCCCTGACCTGAAATGACCTGACAGTTGACGTAACTGGACGATGTCGCCAGCCCCCATCAAAACAAAGACAAATGCTGAACTACAGTTGGAATTTACGCGGCAACCGAGCAGTACTCCGTTATGGCAGGCAGAAATGACTACGCCGAGATTCTTCAAGGCCGAGAGCTCAAGGAAGCTCAGGATCGTATCGCGAACAGCTTATCGCAGCTCAACCGAATGGTGGAAGACGAAGTCAACCGCTCACAGCAGCAGAGAAAGTGGGTCCTGAACGCTACACTGACGCTAACGGGCCTCCAGAGAAGGCTGGAGCTTGAACAAGAAGCTCGCCGACTTGCGGAGAGGCAGAAAGAAGCTCTAAAGGAAGAAGTCGAACGCTTGAGAAGACTTCTTCAACAAGAGCGGCGGGAGGAAGCTCTAAAGGAAGAAATCGAACGCTTGAGAAGACTTCTTCAGCAAGAGCGGCGCAACAACCGCCAGCTACCCCAAATCGTTGCTACGAGATGTCAACAAGAAAGGAACTACATGTATTCTACAGGGAATGGGCAGGCAGAGAACTACAAATTCCCGTAACGTTAGGTCTGAATACATGTAGCTTCAACTAGCGTCATACAACGGCCAAGTCAATCTTCCATCCATACAAAAATCAAGTTAAAATTTGTCCGGTCCGATACACGTTATGTCCACCACACAACTCCCCCATCTCCGATTTTTGCCTCGGTTTACTCCTTTCATCACCTGATCAAGATGGCGAAAATGGCCAACGTTTGCGCGGCACTAGCTCTCGCTACAGCAATGATAGCAACGTCCACTATGGCGGAGAAGAAAGGCGACGACGAGCTGGTGTTGGGACTATTTACAACCAAGTGCTTCGAGGCGTTCGCGACCCATCACGACTTCACCAACGTCGAGTGTATCAAGGCCGTGGTCAGCAAGGGACTCAGTTATGCCATCATTACGGGCAGTTTGATCCTTAAACTGCCTCAAATTCTCAAGATTCTGGGGGCAAAGGACGTCACGGGCCTCACCCCGAGTGCCTTCTACATGGAGGTGGTGCTCTACCTGTCCAGTACTATCTACAACGTGCTGCGTGGCTATCCGTTGACTACGTGGGGCGAGAACCTCGTGATTCTGGCACAGAATATCCTGCTGGTGCTGCTACTGTGGGCCTTCTACACGCCTAAGATCCCTGTGTCTACTCGGTTCGGCCTTGTTGTCGTGTTCGCGGCTATGGCGGCGGGTATGTTGTCGATTCCTGAAGAGTACCAGTGGCTGTTGGCGTCGGCTGGCATTCCTGTGAGCATCGTGGCTCGCATCCCGCAGGTAATTAGAGGTTGTTGGTTGGGAGTTAGTGGTGTACTTAGTAGAGCTGATGGCTTTTGGTTGGTGTGTTGTAGATCTTGTCGAACTTCAAGCAGGGCCACACGGGCCAGTTAGCGCTGATCACGCTAGTGCTCAACCTGGCTGGTTCCATTGCCCGGTTGTTCACGACCATGCAGGAGACGGGCGACCCGGTGCAGGTGGCGGGCTTCGGTGTGGCGATCATGCTCAACGGTACGTTGGTGCTGCAGGTGCTGCTGTTCTGGGGTGCCACGAACAAGGCGCTCGCCCAGGCGTCCAAGAAGAAGGCCCAGTAAGGAAACTAGAGGAAGCATGAAGAGGTCGTTTCGTTGCTATCACTCATGCCGCCGCTTTGGCGGTTGGGGTGCTATTCTGTAACAAACCGTGTTGCTGGATATCTTTCTCTTCGAAGTCCTCGTCCTGCGCACTTTCGTTGTCGTCATCGTCTTCGCCTTCCTCCGCCTCCTGCTTCATCCTGTCGATCTTCTGTTGTTGCGAACTGATCCTCTTCTTGGGCTTGGGTTGGTTGAAGATCGGCGGGAAGTCTAACGTATTCAAGAATGTGATCGTCTTGGGTGCTCCCAACTTGCTATAATACCTCACCATGCTGCCTGTGAACGGAGCTTTGGGTGCTGCAGCCTCCGCCTTCTTCTCCTCTTCAAGTTGCTCCAATCTCTGCAGCGACTGCGTGTTCTCCACCTCCGTCCTCACCGCTTCAGCTAGCAGCTGAGCTTGCGTCAACCGGTTGCCTGACTTCTCCAGCGTCGGCTTCTTGTTCTTAGCAGCCAATTTCGCCGCTTCATGCGACGCTCGTCGTCTCATCTCCGACGACTCGGACGACTTCCTGGCCGTCGAGGACCGCACCGTTGGCGCCACATACTCGAACACTGGCGCCGTAGGCGCAACAGCAGCTACTGGAGCGTTTTGCACTACAGCTACAGCCTTCCGTTTCGCTGGTCGAGACTGAATAGGCTCTTTGTATCGTCCAGAGTTCGTCGCCGAGCGTTTGCGTCTCGTGGGCTTCTCGTCCTCTTCTGCGTCGTGTACATCTTCATCTGGAGCTTCTTCAGCGTCGAAATCTGAGTCCACAATATCCTCTTCCGCTATAGATCAGTAAAACACAGTAAATTAGTGTTAACACACAGCGATTAGCCATTGCAATGCAGAGATAAGGGATTGATACCTGCTTCAGTGGAGTAGTCATCGTCTTCGCCGTCCTCTTGCCACGCTGCTTGACCCCAGAACGACGCGTCGGCTTCAGCTTCCTCGCCGATAAGTTTGTTGATACGTGTGCCGCGAGAACTGCGTGCTGGAAGCACCTTACGGGGCTCAGCGTCGCTCTCAGGACTTGGACTTCGGCGGCGAGAGCGGCGTGATGACATTGAGGAAGGGATAATGACAATTGTGTATGTTACACAAATTATGGTGGAGCAATATATTGTGGATTGAATACATCAAATTGGGTTATATGGAAGAAAAGGTTTTTGGGTGGGTGGAGCACCCCCACGGTTGAAGTGTGTGTATTGCTCGCCACATTCACGCGAGCAACGCAAGCTGCGTATGGTTTGGTCTTGTCGGCGATCGACTCATGAGAACACAGAGGCGAATCTCTATGTTTTGAATTTCATCCTTGTGAGCGCCGCGGGAACTCTAGACTCACTCTCTGCGTCCTGCGCAACATCTCGGCTAGCGATGTTCACCGTTGCATGGGGTCACCTTTGCAACGGTGTTGCGTGCGACGAGCAACGTAGCGCAACGTTAGTAGAGCTAGATTTCTGCAGCTCCATACCAGGTCTCACGTGGCAAAGTATCTTTCCAACTGCATCAAGCACGTGTTTGCTCGTACGGTAGAGACCGAGGCTGGAGTCCAGCAGGCAACGCGACGACTCGGATGCAAATGAGGGATCTCGGCCCTGGCGTGCATTGATTCACGTACACCACACAGCCATCCCCCAGCGTTGTTCGAGCTTTCGCCAACAAGAAAGTTGAAGTGAGTCCCCAGACGGAGCAAAAGTATCAACTCCAAAGCTTGGACGCCCATCGAAACGAATTTCCATTGCCGATTCATCTCTTGACCGGGGCTTTATCAATTCTGAACCGAACACATCGGTGTCCAAGTGTCGTCAACGCAAGTTGGTCCACCCTGTCACGGATCTTCTAACAATGAAACCTACTTCATTGCCACTCGCACTTTTCTCTCCAGCAGTCAACGCAGAGCAAGTAACCAGAATGTCGCCACCGAGATACTTCTGAATTCCATTGACTATTATATTTCTTCGGTCCACGGCATCACCCACCTTCCTCCGGACTGAAAAAAAATCTTCAACGCTTTCGTTCGCTCGGATCGATGCAGAGGCGTGGGCACACGAGCTTCCCGCTTGCTCTGGCCACTTCTCGCTCGCAATCATCACAACGGCGCCGTCCTCGGTGTGCAAAACGGACTCGCCAAGCGGCAAAAAGGCAACAATTCAGCACAACGAGCCAGTCGCACAAGTACATCAAGCAAAAGCCTACGTCCGACCGGTCTTTCCCCATAAATGAGCCCCAACATGGTTTTTGTGCGTAAATGTACCACTTTCAGCCGGTCGCAGTAACCCTTCAGGCATTGATACTATCATATCTTCAAGACATTTTCAACCCATAATGTATCCAAATATAAACACGTATTTCATTGATATTATCGCAATAGACAATCATGGAGCTCCTCAATGACCATGCGCGTCAACCTTGCACGCGTCCAGCTCTCCGAGTTGACAACCGGGATATTGGAGACCCTCCACGCCAGCTTCACGCTTGTGGGTGCTAGAGAGTGAGAGGGTACGTCTCCTTGACCATAATTGCTCTCCCCCCATTCACTCACCAAAACTCTCTGCAACTGGTAAAGTGTTTCGCTGTTGTCAGTACATTCAAGTGTCAGCTTCTTGGTCTGATTTCCGAGCTTTCTCATTGTCCAGCTGCCGGTCGACCGAGCGGCTCGCAGTGACTCAAGTGCAGCTCTGGGTGCAGCACGACATTAGTGCCCCCACTCAAAGTTGGAAGAAAAAGGCAGTGGCCACGGGACTAAGAAGCTTCACGAAAGCTTTTGGAATCAATTGGGCTTTATTTTTCAAAGGGGGGAGAGCTCCAAGCTCAATCCAAGCAATGAATCGATGCCGTCGGACACGCAGGAGGCAGGATACCGCACGGATACCGTCTACTATGAAGGCGGGGGCTGCAGCAGCCATGCTGTTGTTAATTCAGGGTGTGACAGGACAGACGTGTGGACTCACAGCTTCCACGTTGTCAACGAGTTGCAACGACAAGTGCTCGCAGTATGAACCGTGTTTGGCATACAGTGTGTCGTCGTGTCCTTCGGGTGCTTCATGTGTCACAACCGACGAGTGCGCGATTCAATGTTTCGACAAACCTTTGAAGAATCAGAATACATTCACGTTCTTGGTGGAGTTTGGATCCTATCAAAGCAGTCAGGAGAGCAGCGGGTCTTCTTTTGAAGAGCAGGTGAAGGCTATTCCTGATGAGACGGATGCATATGCAGCAGCAAGCAACGATGCAGTCTCTAACATCAGCACTATTGAACTCCAACCGACCGTGACTTCATTGTAAGTTGGGTTGATATCTTGCATGCGTGAACTCGGTGGTTGACAATGCTTTGTTGGGTGTGACAGTATTTTAGTAGGAGGCACGAGTACCAATTCCTCGGCGAAGAGCAAAGTGGCCAAGGTGACTTTCGGCTCCGACGTCATCTCCAAGCAGACTAACGTCACGAATGTGGTGATAAACAACCTGGATCTCTCCACTCCTGCTACGCTGCAGCAATTGCCAGTTGTGCTACCGACATCCTTGCAGAATTTGAGTCTTGCCAACACGATGCTGGCAACGTTCCCGAGTCTTGTGGCGAACTTCACCAGCCTTGAAAATCTGTACGTCTACCCACCAGTTTCCGGATTCTGAGGTTCATCAACAGCTAACTTTTCTCTTGTGTTAACGAAACAGTGACTTGGATATGAACTTTATCATCGAAATCGCCGCGACAGCAGCATTAAACTCCCTTGTGCACTTGTACGTCCCATCAGTTATCAATCTTTACCTACACAAAAGATTTTAACATATCATTGCGGTAAATGTCTGCAGGAGTTTCCAAAACAACGAACTCAATAGTTTCCGCGCTGTGTTTCCGAACCTCGTTACGCTGGACCTGACTGACAACAACTTCACAGATATCCCGGCCAGCATCTACATCCACGATAGCCTGAAAGAGCTACGTATCAAGGGCAACCCTCTTTCTTCCCCTTGGTTTACGAAAGATGATGCTGAGTTTTTGAATGGGCTTTCGACTCTTGATCTGGAGAATTCGGACTTCACGAAATCGATCGACAGCTGCGGTGCAACCAACCAGATGAAAGTACACTCGCTGACTGTGTGCATTTCGGATAACTCGAACGACGACAACGACGACAGCAGTGAAGACCCCAACGCTTCTAGCTCTTCTTCGTCGAATGTGATTGTCATTGTAGGGTCCATTGTCGGGGTTTTGATGGTTCTTGGTGGCGTAATCTGCGCAGGGATCTGGCTATACAGGAAGCGCGTGCGAAAGCATACAAGTCGACAATCCAAGATTGTTCGCGAGTCTTACTTCGGTGGTATTTCTCCTCCTCTCGCACGGTCTCCTGCCGATAAGGGTTACCGTGGTGGACGACGTACTCCGGTCAGTGGGGGTCCGCGATTTTGCAGCGACTACGAGGAAGAAGAGAGTTACTATTCTCCTCGGATCTCGACGCGTAGTACGCACAGTAACCAGAGTTCAACCGCGTACTCCCTGTGGAATGACGAGGAGTTGCTATCGTTGCAGGTCAAGTACGAAGAGATTGAGGATATTGGCACGATCGGCAGCGGAGCTTTTGGCATCATTTGGCTGGTCAAGTACAGAGGATCCCAATTGCTAGCTTCGAAGCGACTTCGATCTGACCAAGTGACTAAACAGCGTACACAGGCTTTCATCGAGGAGATCAAAATGGTAGCACCATTTGATCACCCGAACGTTGTGCGTCTCGTGGGGTGTGCGTGGACCATCGAGAGTGATCTACAAGCGCTGTTCGAGTACATGGAAAACGGTGATCTGCGTGACTATCTGGTCGATCCGAGCTCTCCACGTCACTGGAGTCAAGAGCTACTGCAGCTTGCTGTGGATATCATCGAGGCACTAGTATATGTGCACTCATTTACGCCTCCACTAGTACATCGTGATCTGAAGTCACGTAATGTATTGCTGGCTGGTGACATGAAGGCTAAGGTGACGGATTTCGGTGCTTCACGATACAAGTCAGTGGACGAGACTATGACTGCTGCTGTAGGCACAGGTCGCTGGTTGGCACCTGAGGTCATTTCAGGCAGCAGCAAGTATGATCAGTCTGTGGATGTGTTCTCATTCGGAGTGGTGCTGTCTGAAATGGATACACACTCGATCCCGTACGACGATGTTCGCGGCGCGAATGGCAATCGTCTCAATGACATTGCCATTCTGCAACTCGTAGCTACTGGCCAACTTCGTCCAAGATTTGGTGCTAGTTGTCCACCGGAGTTGCGAATGCTGGCTGAACGTTGCCTCGATCAGGACCCTGAAAGACGTCCGCCAGCTCATGTTGTCGCGTACGAGCTGCGTGTCATTCAGCGGTCACACTACACGCTGCTCTAGTGCTTTTTAGTTTAGTTCCATGGGGAAGGAAGGTGCTGAGGGTGACACGAAAGCCCGGGATAACGATGAAAGTCGTAGAGAATCATTAACCTAAGTAACAATATCATTAAGCTTGAAGAAAAACTACCGTCGTCAAGACTTCCACGCACCGAAGGCAGCGCGTTCAAAGCTTGAAGTAGCACCGACACCTGCTGGAGCTTTGACGACAGCCAGGCCCAAGTCTGAAACTCCATTCATGGTTGGAAATACGCAAGACAGTTTACCTGTCTGCCGACAGGCTAATAGAATCCGCCGGACTTCTGCAATGTTCGCAGCGCAAATGCCACTTCAACGGCTGTGGGGCGGACTTGAGGGTCGTAGGCCATGCAGCGTTTTGCCAGGTCGTGAAGCTCTGGAGGACACTCTGGTCCGAAAGTCGGGAGCAACTTGCCCGAAGCAACAAGCTGCAGGATCGCCACATCAGCCAATTTATTGCCTCCAGCACCGCGAGCATCTTCGTACGGAAGCATGTGCGTGTCCAATTCAGAGAGCACAACTCCTAACGCGTAAATATCGCTGGTCTGGTCGTAGTCCCTATTACCAGCAATGACCTCAGGAGCGAGCCAACGCCCAGTACCAACACCACTTGTCATCGTGTTGTTCGCGGAACGTTCACGAGCGACACCGAAATCGCTCAGATGTGCTCTAACGTCCTCGGACAGCAAAACGTTGCGAGATTTTAGGTCGCGGTGCACGATCGGCGGGGTGAACGAGTGTACGTAAACCAATGCTTCCGTGACGTCTGCGGCAAGCTGCAACTTCTCGGCGTTCCATTGCTTGGGACCCGACTTCGACTTCTCAAGATACGTGCGAAGGTCTCCCTTGGCCATATACTCAAACATGGCTTGCAGGTCGCTTTCGATGGTCCAAGCAACACCAAGCAGTCGAACTACACGAGGATGGTCCATTGTGGCACAAAGCTTGATTTCTGCGATGAAGCTTTGGGTGTTTTCGTATGTGGCCTCGCCCTTCTTGAGTCGTTTACAAGCCACAAGTGTGTTCTTCCGGTATTTAGCCAAGTACACAACACCGAAAGCCCCAGTACCGAGTTTACGCACGTCCTCGATGTCATCAAGATTAACTTGCAGCGATAACAGCTCCTGGTCATTCCAAAGTGACAAACCGCCACGTGCTGATGGGTCTGACGGATCTGTAAAGCCTGTTGCGGTCCCAAAGCCTTTTCCGGTGGCCTTGCGTCGTCGATAGCAGCAGAACGCGATAGCTAGGATGAGACCCACCACAATAGCACCAACAATTCCACCGACGATGGCTGCAGTATTGCTACTACTGCCATCTGAGCTCGAGGAGGAGCTTCCAGCACTCGCTGTGCTCGTACAGACGGCTACACCGCTAATTTTCGTCTGTGCTGACTCGGAACACGATGATACGTCTCCAAACGTGTCGATAGTGAAAGTATCCAGACTTTGTAGGAACGTGACTTGGTCTGCCATCAACGAAACACCTGTAAACGAGTTGTCACTGAGGTTCAGCACCTTCAGCTTGGGCATATCGAAGATATTCGACGGGAGCTCAGTCAACGTGTTTCCTGAAAGATCACTACAAAACAAACAACAATAATCACGTTAGTAAACTATCGCATAAGGCAACGACTTTGATAGGAAAAAAAAACTTCGTACAGGTTCGTCATGTTTGGGAAGTCGCCGCTACATGCTGTCAACGCATTCGTTGACAAATTAAGAGTCTGCATCGTGTCGTGTGAGAACTTCACCGGATAGTCTTTGAAGTAGTTTAGTGAGAAATCCCTGTAACCAACACAAACGTCAGCTCACATAGACCAAATCCAACATTTCCCAGACTTACACGTGCAAGACGGACGTCATAAACTCCAGATCTGCAGGATACGTGCTCAACAAGCAGTTCGACATTTGAAAGCTCTCGACATTCGTCGTCGGGAACGTTGACTGTGGCGGATCCACATCAAACCCAAGATTCACCATCGTACTACACGAAAAACACACTATTAGGCTTCAAAACCCAAAAATTGACGCATCAATCTTCTACTACACTTACATGTTCTTGAGCTGCTCGTTACCAGACAAGAATTCCGCACTAAGTTTCACTTGTGACACTTTCCCTCTCACTCCCCACACACTGGTGCCCCCTACAAATATCCTATCAAAATAATAATAATTAGCATCTCCTTCATCTTTACCAAATTTTTATGACCACGTACGCGGTCGTAGTTTCTTTCTGAAATGTCAATGGTTCCATCTCCTGGAACACCAGATTGGATTCACTTGGATAAAACTGTGTTTCATCCACTTCACTGGCCAATTGCGAGTCTACTGTACTCGCTTGAGAACTTGTCCAGCTCGCTTCCCATTTGCTCTCTTCACTCCCGTATGGAATAAAAAAGACATATTCCGTGAATTCAACTGCCCCATTAGCGGCAAAGTCGTCAGGTCCATTGGTAAAACACTCAAAAGTGCAGGAATCTCCACTGGAACTGCTTGAATTGGAGTCATTGATGCACGTGCCGAAGGTTGTGGCGTTGCACGATGCGTCCGACGCGAAGGCGATGCAGGGACGACCTTCGTAGCATTGCGAGCTGCAGTCGGAAGTTAGTGCAGTTGAGTCGCGACTGCAGGCGGCATTGGCAGAAGCGAATAACAGCGAGAGGAGCAAGAATCGCATGGTCTCTGATGGTCAGATGGACCCCCAATTCCGATTTGAGGATTGGTACACGACTGGAAGATAGTTTTTCTTTGGAGAGGTTCAGTTGAACCCAGTGGAAAGTGACCGACTGGTCGGGATGGGTTAAAAGTGAGTGACTGATACGGAAGGCAGAGGGTTTGGCATTGAGTGTGGTACATTAGTTTTGTGTAGACTAAACTAATCATGGGGAAGCTCTGGATTTTGAATGTTCTACTGTTTTTACTTTTGTTGTTGAGTTTGTAGGCATGTACTTCACCTACGTCTACCTGCAGTCGCCAAAAAGTGCATTTGCTCCGCTGGTTGCGAATCGCAGCAGTACAGTACCCCTACTAGAAGTCATCAGTCTAAAACCCGTGTGTTTTATTCAGCTTTCTAATTTAACCACGTCTCTTCAAATGGGTGATTGGGTTTTCGTGCTGCCTTAGTCAGCATTCGCTAGATTTTTTTCACTGTGAAGCAACACTTGTAAGGAATGAGGAATGCAAAATTTATGCTTCTAGTCATACGAACGTAATTTGAGAGGGAACTAAGCGCCTTTGACTAAGAAAATCGATCCTTCGTTCTGAGATACACGTATTTTATTAAAATAACAGGTTCATAAAGTTCCAAGAGTATCTTTGATTGAGAAATGTGGAAAATAGTTTTTCCTTTGTTTTCAGTATAAGAGTATAGAGTTTCTTAGGCAGAATTTCGTACTCTGGGTCTAAATTCCAGAACTTGCCAGCGTTTGGCATTATAGGCAAGGTTTTACTGTTCGTGGCGGACGAGTGGTTCCTTTGGTATCTGCCGGCGACTGGTTGTGCACTTTGATCTCTTACTAAGTTACTACCATCCGCTTCAAGCTCTATAAAAGGAGTTTGGTTTCTTCTGTTTCCGGTCGTGCTTGGATACAACGACTGATGGGGTGAAAGTGTACGAGTTTACAAAGAGTGGAAAAGAACGATATGCATGACACGATTTGCTCCATAATTACAATAGACACTCGAACCACTTGACGGGTTTTCGTGAATTTGTGAGTAGACCATCGCCATTACGGAACGCTGTGTCGACATGGTTGAGTCCAGTCAAGTAGAATGTGTCGACGTAGCTCGTGCCAAACTCAGACGGAGGTAAGCCACCAGCGCAGCTCTTGAATTCGACCATGCCGTCGTTCTCCTTCGACTTATGTGGGATTATTGACCCCGCCAACATGTACACAACCTGCCACTTCGAGAGCAGTCCCGCGTAGTTGTCACTACACAACACAGCACCAACATTTTGCTGGAAAGCAGTTTGTGCTGCTGCATACGCCGTCTTGAGAGCTGGACCTGTACGTGGGTCGGTCTCGTATGTGAGCGATTTGACAGCGGTGTTAGCAGGACATCGACCTATAAGCAGCGCTACTGACTGTAGGAATCCAGCAGCTCCACTACAAGTTTCCTGGAGATAGTCGGAGCCAACACTTCCAAGCATTGGTGCACTAAGAGCTACCCACGTTGTAGTTGGAGCAAATTTGCACCTGTTGTTGGCCAAGGCGCCACCAACCATGAGACCTCCCATCGAATGTGTGATAATGATGGTGTCTGCGATCGTCCTGGACGACAAGCTGCTCGAGTTGCTCACCGATAAGGAGAAGTTGCACACTTTCTGCTGCAATGTGGCATCTGTCCACGGATAGTTAACGGTGTCGAGCCTCGCGTACTGGATCGAGGAGCAGCACGGTGCGTTCTCAACAAGATCGCCCCAGTAACTCTCAAAAGAATTTTGCAGCGTCTTCTCCTCTGTGGTTTGGCCCATGCCGTGGAAGAAGAGGCACGGGCGGGGAGTTGACTTGCATGAGCACGAGGATGACGGCAGTTTCACATTCGATTTGGCTTTGAGGTTCCTGGAGTGAGAGTTACTGGCAACAGGAGTGATCGACTGCCCAGTAAGCAAAGCGAGAGTCGTTGGCGTCACGGACGATGCTGTCACCACCTTTTCACATGAAAGCGCTTCCTCCTCGTTCAACAATGGAGCTCCAATAGCCACAGGACCATCCAAGTACGCAACACTAATGTCGAGGTCACTGCCGTAGACAGTGAAGCCGTCCGATTCCAACGAACAGATCACGAATGCTAGACCACCAAGAGAAGTCTTGAGTAGACTTCCTCTTGGACACGCGACGGCCTCGTCTTCGGAGGTTGCACTGGCAATTGGAGTAGCGTCGTTGAGCGCAGACATGATGAAATTGAGAGGTGGCAACGAGCTGGGAGATAGACATCGTGTCGTCTCGGAGGCATTGGCATCTCCCACATTGGACGTGACGTAGTAGGCGACACCGTCCACCAGCATCAACCGGTGCAAGGTGGAGTCAGCTTCAAGCTTGACATAGCCGTCGTACAAAATGGCGTTATTGTTAGGAGATACGACGGGGTTGGCGAAGACGTCAAACTCGGAGTGTCCAAAGATCTCCATGGTACTGCGCTTGATGGTGAAGTGGAGTTTAAGCGATGGTGCGTCTGCTAAGGACGGTCGTTCATCGAGCACCTCATTATCGAGTCGCGAACTAGAGTTGATCGTCATCGAGGTGGCTATCACAACAAGCACCACAATAATGGCGACAGCAGCCGTGAAACGACGAGAGTGAGCACAATTGGACTGGGTGGGTCTCTGGACTAGCAACGGTGTTTGGTCGTGCATTATCGAGGTAAAGCAATGCTTGAGACGTGGGAAATCGAAGAATGAGCAGGGGACTTTGAAGGAAGATCAACCATTAGATGAAGCGTCGGGAGAGAGGTCCGGGGGTGCCGTCATGGTTGCACTATAACTACGTACTGCATGTGCAACTCGTTTCCCGTTTCCTGCATGCAGGATAGCTGCACGCTGAGAATGAAATTACAGGAAGATATACGTTACTCCGTGAAGGATGGAAGAAAGGAATGCTGACTCCAAGTCCTTACACTCACTTGTGTCGAGCTTTCGTAAGACAGATGAGTTATGGGACAATAGTGCAGTTTGATTAAAAGAAAATAGCTAAAACAACTTGAAGTCCGTCGAGTTGATTATTTGCCCTACGGCGGAATGGCACGGTTCGATCATCGCTTCTCGGATGCGTCTGAGTGTCGAAGCTGTGGGAGATTGCAGTGTCGAGCTCCGCTGTTCTACCTGCTACAGTTGTGGTGTGACTGTGCTCCAGTCTCGATGAGTACTGACAAGCAGTTAATTAGGATTGACTTCCGGTATACTACAGCGCAGTGTAGTATAGTCTAACCAAGAGGGGGGGTTACCGGGAAAAAAAAAGGTTTTCCTCCTCAATCCCATTCTTTCCGTGGGCAAAGCAAGAGTTCCTACTTCTGGTGGTCTGGGTCCTGTGTGCTCTCAGCGTGAGATAGCTCTACCATCCTACTGCGTATCGCTCAGGTTATGAGCCCAACTGACCTCGGTGGAGTCTATCGTGATCACAGTGAGCTACACTTCAAACAATGTCGACATCTTCTACAAGTTCCGGTACTACAGCGACCTCGTCGCAAGCAGGCACTGTTGGGGCTTCTGCGATGACTTCTATGGTGACTACTACGGTTTCCACGACTGTGGTGGCTCCTGCAACAACTGCAGTCAGTAATGCTGCGGCAATGACTGGCGTGTATGGTTCTGGTGCTGCGAGTGGTACAGCGACTACTGGACCTGCAGTTGGTGTTTCTGGTGGTGTACCAGTTGGTGGTTTTGCTGCTGGAACTGGTGTTCCAAGTGTTCCAGGAGTTGGTGGAGGAGGATACGGTGCTGGTGGCTTCAAGTTTGGTACGCGCAGCATGGTATGTGGAGGCTTCACGTTTGGTGGGTTGTTAGGTAGTAGTCTGCGTCAACTACCAGTACGGGCATGGTTCCTGGAGCTGGCGTCGCAGCTACAACCCCATTGGTGACAACTTCGCCTACGGCTGTGACCTCAGCCTGGCCAACGGTATCACCGCTAGGTTCTGCTGGATTTGCTCAGTCAATGCCGAGTGCTGGAGCTTATGCAGCTCCTTTGATGACTCAACCTCAGTATCCTGGTGCATGGTATGGAATGAAGATGGATAAC
Organism: Phytophthora tubulina; assembly: GCA_014706135.1. Lineage (NCBI taxonomy): Eukaryota > Oomycota > Peronosporomycetes > Peronosporales > Peronosporaceae > Phytophthora > Phytophthora tubulina. Next base: position 355,186 of record JACBOY010000017.1, on the reverse strand, counting down.
AAAGCGCCGATAATGCAAGGAAGTTTTGATTTGTATGCGGAGGAGTTGAAGACTTTCTTGTTGAACATGGGACTTTGGGAAGTTGTTGAGTATGCGGCAGCCGTCCGTGCGTCTGTGAACGCGGATGTGTTCCACAGGATGAACAATTTAGCTCGCGGGGCCATTATGCGAGGTGTTCCGAAGGAGGACGCTGAGATAATCTGTCATGAGCAAAATGCCCAAGATATGTGGACTGTGTTCGTAGACAAGCAGACCAAAAGAGAGTACGCGAACTACATTTTTGCTCGACAGCGATTGGTGGCAAACCCGTACAGTCCGGATCGCAGTATCGATGACTGGATTCGTGAGATGCAGCTTTTGCGTCAAGAGCTAGTTAACTACAAGCGACGAATTTCAGACGAAGAATTTGCTGAGATCCTCCTTGGTAATATGAGCCAAACGCACCGGGATGTTGTACGTCAATTCTCAAGACATTATGATCCAGGATACAAACGATCTACTCCATCTTCTAAGCAAGTGATGAACGCGCTTCGCGAGGAGTCTGAGCTTGATGCAAAACGAGAAGGATCACCACTAGGCCAAGGGCAGACTATCTCTTCTGCGCAGACTGGCAAAAGCAAGGCAAGCAGCAAGGCCAGCAACAGGGCAAATGCAAGACACGCGGTCGAGGTAGATATAAGGCAAATGGCAAACAAGCTCAGAATCGTGGTGGATCTGGTGGGAAGCAAGGCGGAAAGCAAGGTGGCCAGAAAGGTGGCAAGAAAGAGACTCGTGCTTGTTTTCACTGCGGTGAAGTTGGACACTTACGTGCAAATTGTCCGAATCGTGATGATGACTCATCAGATGATCAGATTGCTGGCGTTGGGTTCGCCACTTCAGAGAGGAAGCGTTGGCAAAATAAACCCGGTAATCAAGGTGACTCTAAGAAGAAAAAGGTGAATGCAGTTGGTTGCTTTCCTCGCGGGACATTGAAGGTTGGTTCTTTAATGAACGCACCTGGAGATGGTGTTGAATGGGCACTGGACTCTGCGAGTGATGTGCACGTGTGCAATCAACAAGAGTTGCTATCGCAGTTGCAGCAAGACTCGACGCATTTCTTTCAAGGTTATGATGGCAGGATTTCTGACAACGAGTGGGTTGGTAGTGTGCAACTTCGAGTGGTGAATAATAAGCAACCACACCAGGAGGTGTCGTTGCAACTACAGAAAGTTTTGTACAAGCCCTCGGCGCCAGATAATTTGCTCAGCCTTGATGCATTAGAGAATGACGGATGGAAAATCAAGTTTGGTTTCCGTGATTCGCAACGTGTTGCATGGATGACTAAAGGTCGTCTACAATTGCTGTTGATGAAGCCTCGTGGTAGATACCGCTTGAAGGCTACAGCAAGTGCCGTGTATAACGTCCCAGCGGTACAAAAACGTTGTGATCATGGTGGTGAGACGTCGCTACAGCGCTGGCATTTTAGGTTTGCTCACGTAAACCTTCCTGCGTTGAAACAAATGGCAAGACAGCAAGTCACAGCTGGTATGAGTGACGAGTTGATAGATGATACGGCAATGCCATGCTGGAGTTGTAAAGAAGCGAAGATGACAAGAATGTCTTATAAGAAGACTGTTACTCGCCGTGCCACAAAACCATATCAGAAGATCATGTCGGATATGTGTAATGTGGACATTTCAACGTATGATGGATACAAACATTTCCAACTCGTTCAAGATGAGGCAAGTCGCTATCTGTGGGGCTTCTTGATCAAGAAGAAAGAAGAAGCATCTGATGTTGTACTGGATCAGGTGAAGTGGCTTCTTGCTCAAGGCCACAAGATTGAGGTTTTCAACTCAGATCAAGGTCGTGAACTCCTCAACAAGAAATTGTGTCTTTACTTCCACGCACATGGCATCGAGTATACGTGGACTAATTCATACAGTCCTAAAGAAAACGGACTCGTGGAACGAATGAATGGAGTGGTTATGTCTCGAGTTCGGTGTATTCTGACAACAGCGAACATGTCATGGCTCTTGTGGGGTGAGGCGATCAAGTTTGCCATTGAATCGATGAATATTTGTGCTACGAGTGCTTTGAACGGAGAGACACCGTACTATCGACGTTTTGGCGAGCGTCCAGACATATCCAAGTTGCGCACATGGGGTTGCCTGGCCTTCGTATTCACTCCGAAGGTGCTTCGTTCATCGGAGCTTGAGAACCCTGGTAAAGCTGGTTTGTTTATGGGATATGCTAGACACTCTGAAGGTTATCGAGTGTTGAGCATGATAACTGGTAATATCCAAGAAGTGCGTTCTGTGGAGTTCCAGGAAGAGTGGACTGTTGATCGCAGCTACGTGGATCGTTTGCTGAGCAACAGATATGGACATGGACGTCGTCCTCTCCCTGGCAAGATACCATTTGTGCGATTACCTGTGACGGGTGATGGTGATGCATCAACCTCTGACGAACATCTTTCTAAGCGCCGCCGTTGCGACGGTGATACTACTGCTGTTTTTCACACTGAAGGAGGAACTCCTACGGTTTGTGCAGGTGCGCTTGGCGCAATTCCGTTGAGGGAGTCTGAGGCAACTCCTCCTGTTGCGATGGGAGATCAGTCGTTGTCGCGTGGAGTTAACCCTCTTCGTGATGATCGGACTGAGGCTGATGTTGGGCAGAGTGAGCGAGGCCTACGTGGTGTGCGTAAACGCAGACCTGGGCTGCTACCTGTGACATCGCGAGAAATCTCACCTTCGGTGGGGGAAGGAGTGGTTGACGGTGAGATTGATCCGGAAGGTGATCTTGCTGATGAAGCTGAAATTGATGATCTCGAGGAGAAAAAGCCCATTGCGTCCGGTGATCCCGCGATTCCAATGAGAGAAGTTGCTGATGCGCTTAGCGACAGTGGGAGTGATGAAGATGAAGCAGAATTGAGTGATACAGCGGAGTCGTTTCGCCGCTCAAGGCGGGTTCGACGACCGAATCGCCGCTATCAGGACTTTGAAGTCGAGCTTCCGGCAAGTCTGGTAATTGAGGCTGTAAACTCTGTGACCGAGCCACAGACTGTGCAAGAGGCGTTGGCTGCGCCAGACGCAGATAAACGGAAGGAGGCGCTAGACAAGGAGTACAGGGATCTTATGCGCAATAACACGTGGGAATTGGTGGAGAGACCCAAGGACAAGAAAGTGCTGTCGAGTAAGTGGGTCTTTGTGAGGAAGCATGACGCACATGGAAATATCGTTCGTCATCGTACAAGGATCACAATAAAAGGTTGTCAGCAGAGCTACGGAGTTGACTACTGGGAAACGTACTCTCCTGTGGTTGCACAAGAGGCAGTAAAGTTCATTCTGCTTTTGGCTCTTCACTTCGGGCTCTCATGCCGCCATGTGGACTTTGTAACTGCGTTTTTAAACGGACCGATCGACGATGTCGAGATTTTCATGGAAATACCGGAGTATTTCGACGATGGATCTGGACGTGTCTGCAAGTTGCTACGCAGTTTGTATGGGTTGAAACAGGCACCGTTGATATGGTACCAAACACTCGACAAGTATTTAAGGTCGTGTGGCTTTCGTCGTTCTAAGATGGATGGTGGTATCTACACTCGTTCAGTGGGAGGAAGCCCGATATTCGTGGCTGTCTATGTTGATGATTTGGTTATCGTCGGCACAGTTGAGAACATTGAGCTGGTTCTGCGTAAACTGCGGGCAAAGTTTCAGATTAAAGTCTTGGGTCCCGTGAAGGATCTGTTGCACATGGAAATCTCGTATATTCCTGGTCAAGCTTTGTGGATGGCTCAAAGTGGCTACATTGATAAGGTATTGAAACGCTTCGGAATGGAGGAGTGTCGACCTGTGGCTACTCCACAAGCGCTAGGGAATCTGCCGGAGCCTGTTGAAGATGGTCAACCCGGGGTTAATGATCCAAGCATACCATATCGGGAGATGGTGGGTTGTCTTCAGTATTTGGTGCAAGGTACACGCCCGGAACTTGCCAATGCTGTCCGAACATTGGGAAAATATATGAGCAAGTATACCAAGGAGCATTTTGTGATGGCACAAAGAGTGCTACGCTATTTGAGAGGCACTCGTGAGTATGGACTATTGTGGGAGAAGCCTGCCAGCCCTGATTTGCATTTTAAAGCTTACGCTGATGCTGATCTTGGCAGTGAGAAGGATGATCGTAGATCGATCACTGGTTTCGTGCTACAGATGAATGGACGTACTTACGCCTACAAGAGCCATAAGCAGTCGATTGCCCATGACGACACGTGCAGCACGATGTTCATTGCTGCCGCAGAGTGTTCTGTGATGATTGTGTGGACTCACAATCTCTGCCAAGAGCTGAAGTTCCGTCGTCGTCGCCCGACTGTGTTGTTTCAGGATAACCAGTCGACGATCAAGGTGATCGAGGCTACCAAGGGCAACTACAAGATTAAGGGTGTGGACTTGAAGTACCACAAGGTGAGAGATTTGTATGAGCGTGGAGACTTTGATGTACAATACTGCCACACTTCGGACATGCTGGCGGACATTTTTACGAAGCCGTTGAGTTCGACGCAATTTGCCAAGTTGCGCAAGCGGTTGAACGTCATGCCACTCCCCGTGTTGGAAAATGGAGAGCACTGAGTCAGCAATGGTTGTCGAGGCGGACCTCGAAGTGGGAGTGTGGGAGATTGCAGTGTCGAGCTCCGCTGTTCTACCTGCTACAGTTGTGGTGTGACTGTGCTCCAGTCTCGATGAGTACTGACAAGCAGTTAATTAGGATTGACTTCCGGTATACTACAGCGCAGTGTAGTATAGTCTAACCAAGAGGGGGGGTTACCGGGAAAAAAAAAGGTTTTCCTCCTCAATCCCATTCTTTCCGTGGGCAAAGCAAGAGTTCCTACTTCTGGTGGTCTGGGTCCTGTGTGCTCTCAGCGTGAGATAGCTCTACCATCCTACTGCGTATCGCTCAGAAGCAGCTCGACCCGCCCTACAAGGTACCTCTCCCTGGATAACACTTTGATGAATGCATTCTCAAATGCTATGTTGGAAAGAACGCTGGCTTCGAGGAGGTTGCAGCCTGCAACGTGCAGGTCTTGGTGTGGCGGACGTTTTTGTACAGCGTCACAGAGTCGACCAGATTTGCATACATGTACTCTGAATATCGCTTGCACTTGTTTTTCGTGGCGAAACCCGATGGTTACAGCACAGACGAATCACCACAGATGCTACACACCAAGCACTTCAAGCTCAAATCTACTACTGGTAGTAACTTTAGTCGATGAAACATCAGCTACCAGTAAATGGTCTTGCCACGAAGTGCTGCGGGCCCCGTCTCACTGTGCGCGCTGCCTCTTTGATATGGGCCATATTCATCTAGAGTTTAGTGAATGGTGAGAGCTCTTCCTTCGTATATGATCGATGTCCGAGTGCACCACGGTGGCGTTCTTCACTTGCGGAGACTAGACCTTGAAGCTGATGATTGTCTTGATACGGATACTGTTGTCGCTCTCCACAATGGTGTTGCCCTGAACAGTCTGACCCTGGGCCGTAGTAGACGAAATTGCCACCGATCAACCAAAACCAATGTGACCGCGCAGCAAATGAAGTTAGTGTTGGTGCTCAACTGCATAGCAAGGCAGTCGTCCTGGTTGCATTTTTAAATTTTATTTTAGTGCGGCTAACGCTGGTAGCACACCTGGTTGTAGATTTTGCTGACCGTGACCGTGATGGGGTCATTATTAGCCAAGTCAAAGCCGTCCGTGTCCGTGGCGAGACATGCCAAGCTGGCACGAGGCAGCTTTTATTCGTTCAGTAGCTTTGATAATCCCCACGAGCGTCAACAACACTAAGAGATTCAGGTGTACATGTAGGTGTAGATTGCTGATGTGCCGCGAAAACGCGTGATGCAGGAGGTGGGTAGCGATTGACGGCGTAAGTTGATGCTTGCCATGTTTGCCTTTGACGTCAGTTTTTGCCCAATAGGAGGCGATCCTCGGGCGTAAGACGGCCGTGCTACGGATGCCATCATTGTGTTCCGGGCAATACTAAAAGCAAGATGTTTTGTTTCCATTCAAAACAACTGTTGAGAAAAAATACGACATTTGTCTTACGCTGGCTCACAAAAGGGCAGTTTGGTCTTACTAAGTAGGTGAATCTACCATGCACTTCAACAAACCCACGCCGAGAGTGGTGGACCACCCGACGCCTTACAAGTACGGGAACTGAAACTCGTAGCTACCATCTCGACGATGGCTAACTACAGCCTACGGATCGATAGCGAAGCTTGATGAACGAAGACCTGCCGCAGGCACCCACCCTCACTGTCTGGATTGTTTTTGAAGTCTACGAGATGGTGGGGTCAATGGTCGTGCACAAACACTTGATGCAAAATCGCGACGGTCAAAGTATTACTTCTAACAAATCAATAGCTGGGCTGGCGGCTTGGCTCCTTCCGCGCCACCTATCTCGACAATTTCGACTTGAAACAGCTGGCGCCGAACTCGGGCAGAGGAAAGCGCACCTCTTTTATCTCGACCATGCGGTCATCATCCCTGGGCTTGCATCGTCTGCCCTACTTTTATATAAACTGTATCCGATATAAATATGTGTTGTTCGCCACCTTCGTGTCATTTGCCGAAACAGGGAAATCCAGACTCTAATCTTCCAGAAATCCAAACATGGTGCTCAGAAAATGTTTAGTTTTATTTGGTCTGTGGGGCGCCGTGTCATCCGTTCGTTGCTGTATGGGTTAAGCCCCGCACAAATAGGAAAACGTTTTCCTATTTTCTAAAACGTGCGTGTACTACAGAATTTGATTCGGAACTATTATACTGTATAATAGTTCCGAATCAAATACATGAATAATTTATACATGTACTAAGTTAGTAGGAAGATGTCTAGCCGACAGGGATGCAGCATATTTCAGTTGATTCTTACCGAAGGTGACCGACTAAATGTAGACACTCGACTGCTGTAGTCATCTCGGCAGTTGCTCAGGCTATTTTGCTCTTTTAGGCTAAAGCACTGATTGTGCCCATTTCAGGTTACGACGTGCTTACTCTAGGTGTGTCCTGTAGGATAAACCAATAATAATCATCCAGATCGTAGGATGAGAGTAGGGGATGTGAAAGCGGTAAGGTATTGTACACTGCAAGCGAACCGAGAGTAAAGTGGCTGGCGACACTGTGAATTTATAGGAAATTCCATCGAGGGGGCCCCATCGCTGGCTGTTCCTCGGTAACAAGTGTTCACAATAGACCCGAGTGTACTTCCCGTCGGTAGTGACAGTTCAGAATCTGCTTTTTTGGAGACAGGTGCAGTATTTCCTTCGTTCAGCCATGCACTTAGACCATGCTCTACTAGTAATTCCGATGGCTCTCCTCTCCATCGCGGGGGCCATGGAAGCCAGCCAAATCAAGTCTTCTGCTTCGGGTCGCTTAATCGATGCAAGCCTACACCGACAAAGGCAGGTGAGATCACTAAGACTTGCTCGAACATCAGAGATGGCCGACGACACCAGAAAGGAGTCGACAAATACCGAAGAGAGGGCTGGTGGGTTATCAGCTTTAGTGGGCTCTATCTCCAAGAAAATTTCGGCCAAGACGAAATCAACGTGGGTGGATGAGTTGGCCAGATCCGACGACAATCTCAGGAAAAAATTCGGTTTGGAGGGGCTATCAGGGACAGCTCTATCGACTCACACGAACTACCAAGAATATGTGAACAAAGTAAACAAGAAGATCGACCATAAGCTATGGGACAAGGCCCGAGGAAGCTAATCTACATACAGCATTTGGAAAGATTTGGGTTTCAGCTCCGTAATATCTCAATATCAGCTACTTAATGCTGAGAAATCCGACCTATTCAAGATCTACAAGCGCTACGTCCAGATATTCGACGACCGCGTGGACAACACAATAAGCTCGGGGTATAATATTCCCGATTTCATCGACAGCAAGGCCACAGTGGTGGAAATGATGGCGAGGACTAAGATTAGGGCGGAATCAAACAGACCCGACGACTCCGTAAAGATGATGTTGGGGTTAAAGGGGAAGACAGGACCCAAACTCGAATCCGAGTTTAACTATATTCACTACTACAAACTCTTCTTGAGGCTCAAGAACAGTGGATCAAGTGGTTAGAAAGTGTGGCCGTGGCAGAATTTTTTCACAATAAAAATTCACATTGCGGCCATTGACAGTCATCCGATGGGAGCTATATAAGCCACCCATTATGCGTTTATCCCACATTCAGCAGGAGTTATGGTCGCAGATTGATTTCAAGCCCATTCGCTGGTTGTTGTTACTTCACACAATACACGTTGAGTTTTTCGTGCCCCATTACCATATACTAGTAGTAGTACTTAGTAGGTCGCTACATGACGATCATTACGACCAATAGCCAACCAAGCAATGTTGCAAGTGTAGCCAAGCCACAAATCAGCGATAATCAGAGGTCTCTAAGACTCGGCGAGATTTTCGAGAGAGTAAAAATGGAGGATACTTCGAAGTTAGGAGCCTGGTACAGGTATCGTCGCTAGGTCCAAAGTTCTCCAAGAATTAAATACCCTTTGAAAAAATTCGAGTGTGAGTGAAAAAGAACTTGTTTCTTTGGACAGCCCAAGAAAACACGAAAACTACCAACACTTTGACTATGTACAAGGCGAAAGAGAATTTGAAATGACGTGGGGCTCCGACACCTGCTTGAGTAAAAACAGAAAAGGGGAATTCGGATATTGAACCACACCACTATTGCGGCAACGAGTGGTTCTACATGTTTATCCGAATTCCCCATTTCAGATTTTACTTGCGACGACCAGGGAGCGGCTCACGTTTGCCACCAAGCAGTACCGTACCAATTGAAACCTTCCTTCTAATGATTGCTTCGTTTGTCCGAAAACTGTCCAGTGTGCTATCACCCTACGAATTTGGTATCTGCATACGAGCAAATTCTCCGTTAGCAGGAAGGCATGCCGTACCGTATGTATGGCGTGAAGAGGCTAGCGCTGATCAGAGACAAAGTACAAATGCATAACTGTACATGAGTAGCGGCACGGTTGCCCGGTGGGCAGCCACGAGTGGTGACATCGGGATCCAGTTCATAATTGAGGGACTGCAGTGCGATGTAGATATCTAGAGACACGGAGGAGTTCGATTGCCTAAACTTGAGAGAGGCAAAGTATTGACCGTGTTACAAGTTATGTGTATCCCCCTAATTGCCTGAATTTGGTTAGCTTGTAGACTGTAGTGTTTGTAAACGCGGTTATGGACGCTTAAGAAGACACGACATACATGTAGTTGGTCACAGAATGCTTGCTTAAGTATTTTACAACATGTTACGTGGAGGACCCCTAAAGTTATCTCGACCAGGACATCATTGATCACCATTTCTCAGTCAAGGAGCTAGGAATACTTCCAGCTCACGTTTGATTTCTTCTTCTTGCCAACAAGCATGGCCAAGTATCAAGTTCTAGTCGTCGCCTTCGCCTTCGCCGCTGCCCTCACTTTTGTTACTGGCGCGACAATTAACCATGACCTTGTTCAACCATTCGACCAACCTGAGCCTGCTACCATCTCCGAAAAGGCTGCTGTCAAGTTCAACCCCAAGCTGTACATCATAGACGGTTGTGCTTCGTACCCTGCCGTGAATGGTGCCGGAGAATCTAGTGGTGGGCTCAAGGGAACTAAAGGTGTTTCCGGCTGCAAAGGCTCTGGCTACGACTCTCAGGTGTATGGTAGAGGTGGCTGGTACAACGATCGTTGGGCTATCATGTACGCCTGGTATTTTCCTAAGGGATTCTGGGATGGAAACCCGTGGTGGCGCCACGACTGGGCGAATGTTATCTTGCCGGCTCTGGATTCGCCAACGATTTTGGTGATGTCAAAGTCGATCACGGAAAACAAATACGACAAGGACTCCTCGATGGAGGCAGTTGAGAATGGTACGACGCCTCATCTGGGGCATGAAGCAGTGGAAACGGCTGCAGTGCGTATGGTAGAAGTTGTTCGAACCCCCCGTCAACTTTTGAGGACACAGATGATCAGATACTCGACGCCGATTCATCGAGGCGAGTTTCATCCTCTCATTATGTGGGAGCAGCTGACTGAAGAAGCTCGAACAGCACTCAACGGCGGTGCGTTTGGTAGAACTGAAGTACCGATGAGCGATGCTAAATTCGATAAACATCTCGACGAGGCCTGGCCGTTCTAGGCTTTCCAACACACGCCCATAATTTTGGCTGGCTTCAGTCGTAATAATAGCGAATTACTTGTAGACAGGGGTTGGAATAATCCGGATTAATTATGAATTTAACGCAATCGCTACAGACTGGAAATGATTGTATTGCGTCTATGAGGTATCGAGGTGATCTCCCGTTGGTGCTGAAGAATGTGTCCTTCTCAGTGATAAATGGTGAGAAAGGGGACATCTGTGGACGCACTGGATCAGGCAGACAGGAGTTCAGACCAGGGGTAGGAATAATCCGGATTAATTATGAATTTTTCTCTGGAAAACTGAAAAAAATCATTCGAATTATTTTCATTTACACCAAAAATTCATCCAAGCTACCACAAGTTGGTGCCCGACGGGCGCGTATTTCCTGCACAGTGTAAGCGCTCCACATGGTGTCGTTGTACTTGAGCATCATGACATCCTCTAGTTATTTTATCTGCGATACGTCAAGGTACGCAGCCGCTTTTCGCTTCCCAGTCTTCCTCTTCTTGTACGCTGCGCGTACAAACGACTCGCGTTCTTCCTCCTCCCGATGATCATCATCTGGTTTTCTAAACGCCTTGCACGCCGCGCTCTCTCGACTGTCCAAGGCATCGTCTCGTTGAAGCTTGATTAGGCCGTTCTCCAATGCTGGTGTCAACACGTGGGAAGATGAAGAAGAGAGATCATTTTTTATTGTCGGAAAGATTTTGATAGTGAGATCGAAAAGGTCGCGAGCAGCTGCCAATGTCAACTCCTCATTCTGCAGTTCTTTGGTGACCTCTTCCAGGCTGTGTAGAGTCGTTTACAGCTTTTCAACAAGCTCAAAGTCCGACGTGCTGAATAGCAGCTCATCGATACCCATCTTCTCCAAGTCTATGAACTCAACTTTGGTTAGATGAGGATGCAACTGGACAAACCTTGCCACCATTTCATACCTGCTCGACCAGCGCGTCTCGTTGCTCAGCTTAGGGTCCATCGACTGCAACTTGTGAAGTACACCTCTTCCCTTTACAGACCCCAACTTCTTCATGAACTCGTGAATTCGATCGATTATAGCATTGATGGCGCGTGTCGCCTTGACGTAGGTCGCCTAGGGGCTTGAAGAACGCGGAAGCAATGTCTTTGTTTGTGATAGACATTGCAAAACGAACAATGGCGCAGTTTGCGGCGAGTTCGGAGTGATGCCACCAACACCCGCCAGCCACCCAATTCCCCAATAGAATGGCCAAATACAAAAATCCACATTTATCTTTATCTTAATTTCATACTTCCCGTCCCTGCTTGTAGATGTAGTTGAATTGGTTATCATTTGGTATCATACTACGTTTCTCTCTGTCTCTCTCTCGATCAGGCTGTACTTAGTACGGCACTTACTTATCGAAGCAAACCAACAGCAGTATTTCGGCTAACAAGCAGAAACAAGCGATGGGCAAACTTGGGGAGAGCAGATTACTGAGTGTTCGTTCGTAATTTTGGGAAATCTTCCTGTCTGCGTCCTAGCGTCAGCGTTCAACTTCAGAGTTGTCCCCCCATTTGCTGTGCAATTGCACCTACAAAACAGTATAATCGGCCTTGCGGATGAACAGCTTTAGGAAGCGAACACAGGATGATACAAATGGCAGCCCCGCAGATTCGGCTGGTTGGAAAATGGCAAACCGAGGTGAGTGTTGTTTCCATTTTTTTTTCGTGAACTGTGGTGAAGCTGTTTGGTGTTGAAGCCGATATACCAAATTGTGTGGGGCAAGCTCTGGAATCATAGCGGTCGAATATTTCTACTTTTTAGCTGCTCAGTAAATTGGTACAATACGACTAAAGACCGCAATGAAATATTTCTAAGCACACTTACACAAAGTCGTGCTGCGCGCGAAGAAGCTCTGAAATCTAGTGAAGTGAATATACCCTGGTTGATCATTCTCGGATTAGAGCAGCTCATGTTGGCCGACATCTTCGAAGTGCCCTCAGTCCACTTCAACGCATCTCCTGCGCCTTGCTTCGCAGCCGCAGCATCTGCACGGTCTGCGAAAACTACGACGGTACAAAATAACGCACCCAACATAATTGTATCGACCCAGACGGGTATTAGTTTCTATGTTCTCTTCGCGCAACATCCAATTCATTAACGCGCGGACTTAACAGAGAGGGAGACGACACAATCAACATTTTCATACTTAATCGAATCAAAACAGGTATAAATTCCTGCTGTAAACTGTAATGTTTCGCTTATAATTTGTACGTTCCCCCATCAAACCTGATTCCGATAACCAGATCTCAATTATCAGGCTATGACTTCACGGAAAACCCGACCCCTCCTTAGCTCTGAAATAAATTTCAGAGAATTTCGCTGTTCAGAATTTGTCTAAGGCCAAAATCAGCAAAAAAAAAAAACAATGGACAAATATTTCCGGCACCTCATGTAACGATATATTCTGGTAATAGCACGTTCACTTTTCCGGAGCATACATCGCTGTCTCCCACAGCCTCAACGCTATCCACTATCATTGAAGACTGGTCTTGCGAGCTCATACTACACGCACACTCCTGGTTTGACCATCAATACCAAGACTACAGTATGTATGAAATTCCAGACGCAGGAAGCTTCTGCTCTAGCAGCTTGCTTTCGGCTTCTGCAACATAGCCAAGTAGTACTGGTAGTATATGTTCTTGCAGGCTTTTGATTCTTTCTTCCACCTCATCCCAAAAAACTCCTTCACAAACCCCGCGCGTACTCCCTTTTCCGCCCAAATCTCTGTCCTCGCGAATATTTCTATCGGCGAGGCGTCCTTATCGATGAACTTCGTGGGTCGATAATAACCAGAGCCAAACAGATTCAGCATGTGGTCGTCAAACGCAATAGAGAAGCGCTTGTAAATTCGATACGATTCTGTGCCCTTGATAGTCTGGAGCTGAGCGTTTATTTGATTGATTGCCATGCCTTCCCTGGAAACTGGGCCGGTATTGAGCTTCATCCTGTTCCACATTTTGAACGTAGAGTAAAAGCCGTTGCGGGCCAGCGTCCATAGTTCATTCTCTTCCAAATCGTCGATATATTTCACCAGGCGTGGGTAGTTCTTGTGGTTCTTTAGACTGGTCCCCGTTAATCCCTCCATGCCCAACTTATTCTTGACGTACTCGGCGGACTTGCGTCGCTCAAGCCACACGGGAAGTTTCACCCATAGCGGGATTTTATCGGAAATCTTCGAGACAAATGATGATATAGGATTGTTCCTCTCTTCCTCTTCGGTCAGGTCTTCCTCACTGCCGTCTTCCTTGTCGTAGGTATTAGCAAGTCGTAGAGACCTCCCCAGGTTGGTACCGTCGCGGCCCGTAACTACGCCGTGATTCAAAAGCGAAACCTTGGTCTTTTTGGCCGCCAATACAGCTCTAGTGCTGACAAGAAACGTAGCCAACGTTATCAACAGAAAGTGATGGAAGCTCATTGAAGGAGATGAAGTCCACGCTTCTACGGCGAAGCAAATTCTGAACTGACATTGGAAACTAAACTACTTAGGTAGGTACGGAAGCTCTGTACAAGCCACAGGTGTTTACAAGGAGGGCATGTCGTGATGGGACTTCGTTTCCTAGACTAGAATTTTGTCATCGCTTCGGGCAAGCCTTAGTAACATCATGTACGTAGTACCTGTGCAGTAGTATGATAGTATTTATTGATAATAGACTTGAGCGAAGAGTCTTTGGTGATGGACAGAAATGCGCAAATGGGGCATTTTGGAAACCCGGGGGATTTGACTGAAATTGAAGGAACCGATGTCAAGTTTGATACGCCTTTTTCCTTCGATGATCACAGTAACTATTGCGCCCCCCACACACACACACACAGCTTGCACTAAGTCATTGAATGCGGCGGCTTCTCTTGTTCGTCTTCATCGTCGTCGTGGAGACTTAAAGTCTCTTCATCTGGGGCGTCATCACGTTCAAGGTTGAGGCTTCAACTCACTGAGATACATGGCCGTCTTGCTGTCCTACGTGCATAGCGTCTTAGAGTGGAATGAGCACCATTTTAGATGCTCCTAAACCTTTTAAGAGTCGCCCATTGGGTTCGAACTTCATTTGTAACGCGAGAAGAAGAACATTCGAAATTACTACCGTGTAGTGCGAATTTTATCTTACTTATTAACCCTGCGTTAACGATGATGCTTCAGGTTAGACCTGTACTATATTAGTATCAAGACTTGTTTAGGCCATTGTAGTAGCGGCACCTTGCAGACGCATCAATCATTGTCCTTTGCGATTTTTTTTATGTTTATGTGCCTTGGTGATTATGGGGTACAGGATCCTCTATGTTTCTCAGATCATAAAGCTGTCACCTTCTTCGCATTTTTATTTTATGCTTACGAGTCTGGGCGATTGTGGGGCACAGGATTCCTCGATGTTTGTGGACGATCATGAGGAGTGAAGGGCGTAACCCTTACAGACAACCAGTGGTACATGTATTTAAAAAAATCATTGGATTTTTTAATTTAATGACCAATTATCGCCGATTTAATTGTTTCATGAGCTGTTCAGAATTATATGGTACTGCAGTAGTATTATATTGTACTGGCCACGTTCATTGATACACCAACATTTTCAAATTACAATAACTGACGAAGTACTGCTTCCTTCGACCCAAATAAGCTGCCAAATGAAAGACGACCATCGCATTGATGCATGTGTAGCCTTAGAATGTACCTCTAAACCCTAAACCCAACGTACATTCACAAACGCAACCTGAATCGCCACCTCGGTAACCTAATATTTGGAGAAATTTCTGTTAGAATTATAGTTACGGCTATTGTTAGTCATTGGACCCAAATGTAGCCATCCGTTGCGATGTGTAGATAACCGAAAACCTATAGCGACAGTTAGATATACGGGGTAGTTTCGCGCGTAGATTTCAAAAATGCGGTCAGATTTCGCCAAATCGCAGCGGTTTTCGAGCTATAAGCGATCTAAAACACCATACCTTTTGGCGTCCCAGGCGGATATAGGGTTGTTTCTTTTCTTCTGAATTCAGCACCTATCATTGGCTCAAAAGTGAAACCATGTGTAGATTTGTATGATTTGCCAAGCGAGATTCCAAAACTGGCTGAACCTTTTCTGCTGGTTATCTTGATTATTGTAGCAGATTGCCCTATCCGTCCCTGGGATTTCCCCGATTTCGAGCCGTCTTTTTGAAAGGCAGGTAGCTCGAAAACCGCTGGGAATACGGCTATTCTGACTGCATATTTGAAAGCTACGCACGAAACTACCCCTATATATGGGTTTGGAAGCTGTCATTTGGGTATTTTAAGCTTTCATCTGATAGATTATACATTTGGGTCCAGTGACTAGTGACGAGTACAATATACTGTCGTCTTCTCGAGCGATTGAATGGCAGTTGTGTTTCGTCAACATCTTCAGCTATTTATTGATGCATTTAGGCCCTGGTCTAAGTAGAAATCCCGTAACTTGTTCTGAGTGAGCCTAACTTTTAATTGGCTAATAAAACCGCTGCCTCGAGAACGCGTTTCAGAATTCTACCCGTTCTGTATGGAGCCCCCAGAACACCTTCTGCATGTGTTCTGAAGTGGGAACGCGTTTGGCCCTCTGCCACTCATATTTTCAAAGCGATGCATTTGTTGATTTTCTCCAAGCTGAAGCTCTGCCGACAGAACGCCTTAGACACGAAGCATCCAGTTCCTACAGCTCGTCTACACCGCCGTCATGTTCCTCAAGACCCAGATTGCCTTGCTCTGCTTGATGCAGTGCATTTGTGCAACAGTGGCTGTGCTGAGCAGCGACCGTCGTCGTCTAGGAGGCGCTCCTCGAGAGAATGTCAACACATTTTCCAACACAGCGTTCGATCGGGCCATGAAAACCAAGAAAACAAAATGGTTCCACAAGAAAATGCGCTGTGATAGGCGCTCCTTCCTTGCCATTGCAGCTCAAGTACGGCAGAATTGGGTTGGTCATCAACGCCAAGCACGGTGGTGGAAGACCCGATGCACTGCTTGCTTAGACTTGGTAGTTTGGAGAATGGGCAACGCAAGACGCAGGAAATTGACTTTGGCTTCTCTGTAGAGTGATCCCAGCTCAGAACGTGTTCTGACCAGCGCCTCGCTGAGAACCGATTCCAGAACGGTTTACTCAGACCACGAGGGTGCTGGCACTTAACCTACCCCGAAGTGATAATCTCGGTACGATTTTACTTACCAGAGCCTTACGAGCTGATGAGGCTTCGAAGTTGCGGAGATTGCATTCGGTAAAGTTGGTGGAACGATCGAATTTTACATTAACATATAACGTTATCTTGCGTCAATTCCTCGGTTTTTTTTCTGTCTGATTGTAATTTGATACAAATGCGAAGTTAGAGCCTCTATTTCCATATGTTTTCGTACACCTAACCCATTTACATGTCGCGTGCCAAAGCGAACGCGCCAATTCGAGGAAATAGATTTTTCAACCAGCAGTTTGTCCACTTAGCGTTTCGAAAAGTGATAATGATTACACAACTTGTGTAACACAAGTAGAAGGTTGTAGAGACGGAGGTAAATCCAACGATATTTGCAGTTTCCTGAATTTCGGTCCGGAAGTATCAAATTTAGGTTATCGAAAATGGTGTATCGATGCAGGTGGCCAGTACAATAGGTTAAAAGGATAGCATACGTATCCGGACCATATCCGTCCAAAGCACATCGACATACGCTTCCATTCCATCCGCGAAAAGGTCACGAGTGGTGTGGTGGAGCTCAACTACATTGAGTCAAAGAACCAGCTCACTGACTACCTGACCACGGCATTGTCAGCTAAGACTCTTCGCTATCTGCTCGAACGCGGCAACGTCACTGGCATGCTCGAGTAGACAGCGAATTGAGTGACACCCGACGTTCTTCGTCAATGCCATGGCACCTTGGTTATCCTAGTAGATCACCGTCGGACCAGTCTGCTCCGCACCCAAGTTCGTGAGCAGCAGTCGCATTCACACCACCTCTTTGGCGCATTCGCTAAGAGCCATGTACTCTGCCTCAGTCGAGCTTAGCGTATCCGTCTTCTGGAAAGTAGAGCCCCAAACCACCGGAGCACCGCACATCATCAGCATTATTCCGCTTACAGAGCGTCTGTCGTCGCGGTTGCCAGTCCAGTCTGCATCCGAATATGCGACTAGCACAGTTTTAAGTAACCCGTCGTACATGATGCCGAGGTTATTGGTCTTGATCAGGTATCTTACCACACGGATACCTGCATCCCCGTGTTTCTCACCAGGGTTCTCAAGGAAGCGGCTCAGTTTGGCCACCACAGCCGAGATGTCGGGTCTGGTTCCACACGCCAGATCCATCAGGCTTCCCACGAGCGAGCGATACGGCTTGGATTTCATCTTGGCCTTATCCTCGTCGGTTTGGGTTCGTTCGCCTTGGTCAGCTGGACACTCGGGTCAAGTGGGGCCAGGCTCGGCATCACATTTTCTTGGCCGAACTTCTTGATGGTCGACTCGGTGTACGCCCGCTGACAGGTGCCCAACGTCTTGCGCTCCATATCGTAGGCGACCTCGTTGCCTAGGATGAATCTTGCGCGTCCAAGGTTCTTGACCCGAGACTTCTCCTCAATTCCAGCCTTCACCGACTCAATGACCGCCCTTTGACGTGAAGCAATCAGCATGTCATCGACGTAGAGGCAAATCATAAACTTGGCTTCGCCATCACCTCTCGTGTAGACGCGTGGGCCCGCGTCAACAGCCTTGAATCCCATTTTCTTGAGGTGCGCGTCGATCGTCTCATTCCACACGCGAGACGCTTGCTTGAAGTCATACAAACTTTGGAGTAGTAGGCAGACGGCGCCGTCTTCACCTTCGGCTCTGGTAAATTCCATCAGCTATCGCAGTCCCTCTGGCAACACCATGTAGATTTCTTCTTCGAGCTTGTCATACAGGAATGCCGTGTCGACATCGCACTGATCAACCTCCATCCTTTCGGCAAAGCACTTCTCCACTTGTCCTGGTCCTTGCCGGTAGTCGCCTCTGCGTACGTCCTGGGGACCTCCTATGTTGCAGCCATCTGTTGTCCTCCTTCGTTAGCGAGCTGGTCGCTTGTCGACTGCACCCGATCTTGGCTCACCTTTTGACGCTTGGTTCCAATTTCAGAAGGAGCGACGATTAGCTCCTTCCTTGCACCACCTTCCTCCGGGTCAGATGCTCGTCGATATGGGAGCACGCGACCGCGTAATCATCGGATGAGGAACGATTGCGCCGTCGAATCCGTCATCATGTCGCAGGGAGATCACGTCTCTTCCTTCGGTAACGGTCGGAACATTCTGCATCTGCTGTTGGGCATCTCGGTAGGGCCAGGGACGGCATCTTCGTCGTTATCGTCCTCGGGGTTTGCCATTAACCCCAACAATGTTTGTCCTATGGTTAAGGACAAAAACCCGCTTAAGTACGTCGTGCGCAACGAAATTAAACCGGGAATTAAGGACAAACTGACTTGAAGTTTGTATAGGAAGCGTTTCATTCGAGCTCAAACTGAAATGTCACCTATAACAAAGAATATTCATAAATGAGTTACTATGAGACCACGGAATCGAATAACCATATACTGAACTCAAGTGAAAACGAGAGTTTTGTTCTAGAATCAAGGACAAAACAGAACAAAACAGAAAGTGCTATGTTATTAAGGACACATGTCTGATGGCATCGTTGAACATGGTGGACCACAGTGGACACCATGGTGGACATATCATCAATAGAGCTATCAAGGGCTAGGTGCCCATAGCGGTAACTTCTCACAACTCAAACGACTCATGTCAAGATGAGGCTCTAGCTTTTGGTCCTTTTATTTGTCCTTACTTCCGGAGCTGTTGCGACTAAGCGCTCGAGGGTGGTAGGCTCCATGGACTTCACGGTGCGTACGATTAGCGCCTTCCTCGTCGCCGCATTGAGAACTCGATATCATGTCAATCCGTCTTCGTAACCCACGAGGCGACACTTGACCGCCTTGGCGTCGAGCTTACGGCGCTTCTCGTCTGGGGTATGAGCGTAGCCCAGCGCACCAAACACCTCGATGCTCTTGAGTTGCGGCTTGGTCCGGTGCACGATTTCGTAGGGCGTCTTGATCGTCACCGAGTTGGGGATCCGGTTGATGATCCACGCAGCTGTGTTGGCAGCTTCCGCCTACCACTTTTTCTCGATACTCTCGTGGTAGAGCATACTGCGAGCCATCTCCACGAGACTCCTGTTTATCCGCTCAGCGAGACCGTTCTGCTGAGGCGTGTGCGGCACCGTCTTCTCATGCTTGATACAGCTCCGGTTGTGGTATTCCTAGAACTGACGACCCGTGTATTCACCGCCGTAGTTGGAACGCAGGCGCTTGATCGTCTTGCCCGTCGCGTTCTCCATCGCTGCCTTGAAGACCTTGAACTTCGACAGCACTTCTGACTTCGTCTTCATGAAGTAGACGGTCACGTGGCGTGAGTAATCATCGATAAATGTGACGACGTACGTGCAGCCACCAGGTGTCTTCGTTTGCATCGGACCCATTATGTCCGAGTGCACCAGGTGAAGTACACCTGTACTCTTGTCGAGCTTCTCCGGGTGTCGCGGGAAGTCGGCAGCTCTCATCTTGCCCATGCAGCAACCTGCGCACACGTGATCGGTCGATACACCGTCCATGAGACGAGATACCCCGTCTGACATGGTTAACAGCTGTTCGCAGCGCTTGAATGGGATGTGGCCGAGACGGGCGTGCCCAACGCTACATGGCTCATTACGAGGTGTCGCCGCGCCATGGAACACCTCGTCCCCCACAGTCTTCAGCTTGTAGACATGTCCACAGCGCTTGACCTCCATGACGGTAGCATCGCGATAGCGAAACACACACACTTGCCTTTGCTGAACTGCGCGACGACGTCCTACTCAGCCAGCTTCGCCACCGAGAGGAGGCTTCCTTCAACTCCAGGGATGTTCAAAACGTCCGACAGCGTGACAGACGTTCCGTCCATCAGCTTCGTACCGACGGTGCCCTTTGGGACTGCGTCGATCTTCGTGCCATCCGCTATCGTGATACGGACTGGCGTCGTTAGGTCCTCCAAGGGCACGAACTTGTCCCGGATGCTGGTCATGCGCGAGCTTGCACCAGAGGCAACTAGCCATTCCGATTTGGCACTCGTTGCCGTGAACGCGTAGTCCGACGCTTGTTCTTGCGCGACTTACCCACGTCCCTCGTCGGCCTTCTTCTTGCGGCACTCCAATTTCTTGTGCCCAGTCTTCTTGCAGTAGAAGCACTTGCTGTTATACTTGCGCTTGCTGTGTTCTCTTTTCGAGAGGAACGCATCTGTTGAGCCAATGACAGTTCATCCGAGGTCTCAACACCAACCAACGCTTGGATTGCGTACGCAAGCGTTACGTTTGGCGTATTCTCGAGGACAGTTTAACCGCAACACACTCAAGAATCGCCTCCTCGTCACCAAGAAGTTGCACCACTTCAAGATGGAACCCGACACTCGGTTCGCAGTCCACGTGAACAGGTTCAAGGAACTTGTGCAGCAGTTGGAGACGATTGGAGAATCTCTGGACGAGACTCGACAGCTCGCGTTGCTGCTCGGGAGCCTGACGGATGAGTACCGGATGCTCCGTACTTGCCACGCATCTGCCACCGATGTCGCTCCACGGATGTAAACTTGGTATATGAGACTCACGTCTCCTGCCATCACGCTAAAGGCCTTCCAATCGTTTGCCTTCCATTCCGTCATGGAGCGATCACTCAGTTGGTCGCACTCGGGCTTGACGATGTGGGGCAGCAATCCCTTGCGAGAGAGCTTTATCCGCATGTTGAACTCCCAGTGGAAGTAGTTAACTTCCATGAGCTTAACGGTGCCAGCGTAGCTTGGGCATATAACCAATTCGGAGTGTAGGCGAACGAAGCTTGTAGTCGAAGTGAGTAGGAGGAAGTAGATTTGAAAAAAAGTGATTGAGATTGAATGGGAAAATTCTGCCAAGATAGAACTCTTCTCCTGTGTCCTAATAACAACCTCACAAAGTTTTAGCCTCTGATTCTTTGATGTTCTCGCAGCCAATCCCAATCGCCGTATATTTGAGATCAACCAATCAGATAGCTGTATTTCCACTAGATTCAACACCTCCACAGCGGTACACCAGCAGGCATACCGAAAAATATATTGACGATACAATAATGGAAATATATTTGAGCAATATACTTCTCTGTCCCACGAATTTATGACGATTTCACAAAGACAACCATTACTTTTTTTCAACTCCGAAGTATCGGTTGAATGAGACCTTATTTGAAAGCTTATGTTTTGGTGTATTCTATCTGATTTTAATAGCTATAGCAAACGATAATTGTAGCCGTGAAAACACTTCTTCTGCGCTCTTTTTTCGGCTTCAATAGGTTTAATTTCGTAAAACAATCCGTTTATGGCGATATTACACCAAACTTTCAGGATGTGAAGTTCTTACGAATGTTCTGCTTCTGACCCAATGACAGCCTTTCAAAGGCTTCAGAACGACCAGAAATACGCGTTGTAGATAGCGAGGTTTTTCCAGTAAGGGTATGATGATTGGTCAAAATTAAAAATGGACCCTAACCAACGTCATTCAACCAATCGAAAACATCGTGTGGTACACAATAAACCTAAATCATCATAAATCCGTGGGACAGAGAAGTATTTATTTGTGCTATTTTTGGTGTCCGACACATAATTTTTTGCGCTGTATTCCTAGTCGTCCCCTGTCCCCATTCGTTTCCTACAGTTGAATGCAGCCCGCCAAACTCGACAATCTCCCCACCCAAGTTCAGTTTTCATTTTGGAGTCTGCCCAAGTCACCGCAAGGCTTGCACCGCGCCGCCTCCTTCGCCCTACCTTCTCGAACCAGCAGGTCTCGCACTTCTACTTCCGTCCCTGTCGGGACGAGAATGACAAAGTCTTTCTCGAGTACTTCAGGTGCCGCTGATGCACCGTCAGTAAGCAAGTCCGGCACAACGGCTGGACGAATCTCGTCCAGCACGTCCGACAACAGCACCCCCAATACCAAGAAGAGATGCTGGTGGCCACGACAGCGGAGACTGGCTAGGTGGCGCACTATGTGCGTCACCGCTCTCAGAACCGATACGGTTGGGCGCGGTAGATTGTGATGAACTGTCACCCGCTCGCGTTCTGCGAAAACGCAGACGCGCGACGATAAGAACGAAGATTTCACGGTATGACTGAGTAAACGTACTAACTCTTTTTTTATTACTTGTGTAGCTACTCCACACTCACCCCCATCTGCGTCGAGACGCTGGTGATTGTTTTAGATGGGGTTGAGCTTGTTGTGATGCGGACGATTGCGTCAGAGATGCCCAAGTACTTCGGACTCTTCTTTGACGGATGCAGTCATGTGTCGGAGCACTACGTGGCCGTCTTCGCATGCTACGAGGTCGACGGTGTGACCAAGCGGCCCTTGTTCTGCATGGCTCCTCTCATTTCCGAGCCAGATGACGATCACTCTGCCCGTACTCACCAGACGTGTATTACGGAGATGTTGCGTCGTGACTACGGCAAGCATATGGAGCAGTGCCTGTTTGTTGTAGGCGACAATTGTGCGGTCAACCGCCGCCTCGCTACGCTACTCACTGTGCCGCTGGTCGGGTGCGCGAGTCATATACTCAAATTGGCTGTCCAGGCAGATTTGGCTTCCCACAAAGAAGATCTCGCAAAAGTGCATGCTCTCATGATCAAGCTTCGGAAGTTGAACCAGTCCGCCAAGCTCAGGTATGACATTCTCTAAAGTTGTTTGGGTTACTTTTGCTAAATATGTTTTTCTATATGGCTATTTTTGAAGAAAAATTAAGACTCCTCTCCGACCTGTCATTCGTCAAGACACTCGATGGAGCTCTACGTTCTGCATGGTGAAGCGTTACAGTAATGTGCGTCAATAAGGAACGTGTGGCAACTAATAGTCTTGGAAACGTTATATACAGCTGCGAGAGTGGAGGCCAGGTTGTATTGACTTTAGTTAACTGTCAGGAGATCTTCAACGCTATTATCTAAATTCGTATCCATTAGTCCATACGATTAGCTAATGGCGTGAGATCTTGCCAATCAGAGAACAGATCGAAGTGCTTGAACTTGGGCGCGAACAGGCCCGTGACCTCGAGCAGGTCTGCGCACTCGTGTGCCTTACAGTATGGCAGACCTGCCACAACAAAACACAACCTACCACCGCACCAGCACGCCGCACTGTAACATGAGCCCCGCTTCCAGGACGAGAACCCGCCTGACCCAGCTGCAGAAGCTATTGCTGGTCCAAAGGACCAAGGACTCCCCCGCCGCTACGTATAGTGAGCTAGCACATTGAGCTAGAGCTGAGTTTTGATCTGACGAGACTACCTGGTAACGCAACTACAAACCGGATCACAGCTGAAAAAGCTACTCTACAGCGACAGCCCCGCGAGAGCTCCCGCCCCAAGAACAAGCCGTCCTCATTTCAACTGCAGCTTGATGAAAACGTCGTGGAGTTCATCACGCTGGTGGAGTTGGAAGGCATCTGCCTGAGCGGCGCTATGATTATTTTCTACGCTGAAGAGCTCGCCACGAAACTACGCATCCCCCGCCACTGGTGGCCTCGATTTGGCCACTCGTGGCTGCGCTGTTTATAGCATCTCTACGGCTTTCGGTGGCGCCACGCGTACGGGGAATCCTCGTCGGTCGACCTCCCGAAGACCAAGAAGGAGCTGACGATGATCAAGTCCGTCGTCGCGACGTACCTCCCCAGGGGCGTATTCAACATGGACGAGTCTGCCTTTTTTTATAGGACCGTGCCCCGAGACTCGATCTTCAAGAAAGCAGCGCCCGCGCTAAGGTAGAACAAGTCTCGGTTTACGATGGCGTGCTGCACTTGCTCTTCATCGGTACCGCTGCAAAGCTCCGCTGGTACAAGGACAAACCGAGCACGTTGCAATACTTGGGTACTAACAAAGGGTGGATGACAACGTGGGCCTACCAACAGTGGTTGGTTGGTGTTAATGAAGATATGGAGTGCCAGAACAGGCATATCCTGCTCCCCGTCGACGATGCATCGTCCCATGATGAGACAGGTCTCCGCTTGACGCACGTCCGCGTCGAAAACTTGCCGCCCAATACAACAGCAAAAATCCAGCCCTTGGACCAAGGGATCATTTATTGCGTCAAACGCGAAGTGTTGACAAAGCAAATGATGCATGCATAGGACTACATTGGGGAATCCAGTGAAGATGCTAATCAAGTAGATTTACTAACAGCTATGTAGTGGTGCGAGCCAGCGTGGAATACAAAATGTTTCTGCTTCCACTATACAGAACTGCAGGCTGCATCCGACCCTCATCCGTAAAAGCAACAAGTCGTTCATTCTTCACTAAACCGATACAGTGCTCCTTTTTATCTCGTTATTTCGCATAGCCTACCATCTTTTATTCATATCAGAGATTCCTTATTGACGCACATTACTGTACCCCAAGTTTCTGGAGCATCTGAACTATGTCGACAAAGAACTGGCGGATTTCCTTCCGTCTCCTGCGTGTAACAAGCGCTTGCGAGAGCTGTTGAAGGAGCTGTCCGAAGTCGAGTTGATTGCGAAGGCGCTACAAAGAGAAGTCATCACGCTTCTGGACGCCCACGTTTCGTTTGACGGTTTGATTCAAATAAAGCCATCGTACGCGGCATACTTGGGTAAGTCTCATTCACATTTGCAAAAGGTCTAGTGCTTTTCTAACTCTTTTATTTACAGGGCTTCGTGCAAATATTGTAGCGAGTCCCGACTTTGAAGCTGGTTGTGTTCGCGCACTTCGCGACAAGGGAACGAAGATGACTCGAGGCGAGAAGGCAGCACTGCGACCCTTCGTGATCCGGAAGGCCGCACCGACTGCACCAGAGGTGGCGGAGGCACCGGCCGAGTCGCTAGTTGAGTGCCTTTAAAAGCAGCGACCCATCGCAGCTACGGCGCAGAAGTACAGGCTTCTACAGGCAATGCCTCCGACGTCAACCGTTCTCCCCATTGATTCTCGTAGAACGCCTTGAACTATGCCAGTTTCCCGGCCACCTCGCTCTTATTTTTCAGGTAGTACGCTACCGCGAAGCGCGAGAAATCGTCCACAAACGTCAAGACGTATCGAGCGCCTCCCTTGGAAACCTTTTTCATGGGTCCCATCACATCCGTGTGGACTAGCTCCAGCACACGCGATGTCTCGCTCACCGACTGTGACGGGAACGGTGTCACAGTCTGCTTCCCCTTCATGCACCCGCCGCATAAAGTCTTGATATCACGGCCGACGGTTGGCATACCGTCCGTGGCACGCTGAGTCTTGGCCATAGCGACCTCGCTGGGGTGTCCCATGCGAGCGTGCCAGAGCTCCCACTGACTGTCAGCCCCGGCGTACTCCACGAACCGTGCGTCTTCCTGCTCACAGTCCAGCAGGTACGCCTTGCCAACCCTCTTGCCTGACACGATCGCGCAGGTCTTGCCCCAGATAATACATGAGGAACGCTGGAACTCCACAGTTAGACCGCGTTCCGCAAGCTTCCTCACCGACAGCAATCGTCTGTCGAGTCCCGGGATGTACAGCACCCCCATCATCTTGATGCGTTTGCCGTTCATGCCGGTCAGCTTGACCGTTCCTCGTCCGGCGACACGAAATTTCTTCCCGTCGGCAATCGTTACCTCGATGCCTGAGACCGTTCCTTCGAAGTCGAACAGGTCTTCACGGTGCGGGGTCATGTGCGATGTCGCGCCGCTATCGATCAGCCACCCTGTGAGGCGTTCCCTACCCACAGTGAGGCGTTCCTCGCCCACGGCGAACACTGCGTCACCGTCTGCGCCACCGTCTGCGCCACCGTTCTTGCCCGAGCAATCCCGCTTCATGTGTCCAACCTGGTCGCACTTGAAGCACTTGCCCTTGAAACCACTACCACCGTTCTGGCGCGGACGGTTACCCTTGCGACCGTTTCCCCGGCCTCCCTTGAACCGACCAGCGTTTCCGTTGACTCGGAACGCTTTCTCCGTGGTCTCCTTCTTCTGCAACTGTTCGTGTTCCTTCAGAAGCTTCTCCTTGAACTCGATCAGCGTGATGTCCTTCGTGTTCTCCACGATGGACGCAATCATCTCGTACTCGGACGGAAGGCTGCTCAGCAGCACCACGAGCTGCCGTGCCTCGTCCACCGGATCTCCCAACGTCTGGAGACCGACCACGAGCTCGTCGAACGCATCCAAGTGCTTGGACATCGGCGTTCCTTCCTCCATCTTTAACTCGTGCAGACGCCGAGTCATCGTCGCACGGTTGTGAAGCGTGGTACGGTTGTAGTACTCACGCAGTGTTCCATGCATCCATGGCACGCACCGCGGAACGGATCTTCGTCTGGTGTTGGAGTTCGACACCTTGAGCGATGATGGCCAGCGCCTTGGCCTCGTTCACCAGCCACGCTTCCGTGATCTCGTTCTCAGCTTTGACGACTTGAACATGAGCGAGCAGCCCCTTCCTGGCGAGCGTCATTCTCATGTTGTACTCCCAGTGGAATAGTTCCCACTCCCCAGGAGGACTTCGGCGCGCTTGGTCGTCATGTCTTGAGAGTTCTGGCTTGTAGCATTCTGGGAACGGCAGAGCGTGTTGCGGCTGTTAACCTATTGAGGTAGTGTTCGCGTTGTTGTTGTTGGCAAATTCCGAAGTGAGTAGATTAAAGTTAAGCAAACTTGTCCTACTCGTACTGTCCTCCTAATGCCCTTGTAGTTGTCCACTTGAGGGTGCTTGAGCAAACACCACCGCCTGCGTCTCCGAGCCAGCCAAGTCGATGTAGCCAAACAGAGGCGTTCTGGTGCAGTTCAGAGTGAACCGTACCTGCGTTCCCGAACCGTTCCTTGAACCGTGCATAAGCGGTGTCGGCCCAACAATCTTTGGTCTGATCTTTTCCTTTTTTTGCAATAACATAATTTGCTACATTGAAACCCGGTACATGTATTGTCACTTCCAAACCGACTTCATTCGAGGCCTCTCTAGTTCTCGTAGCACACTTAGTTGCAAAAAAAAATTACCCTTCGGTTCCTCGAAAGATCTGTAAATAGAAGTATTTACATTGTTTCGGGATATTTGACGCCAGTCTAGCAATCCAGATACTCCCGATGTTTGTCCAGCACGTGGCCACTACTGGTGGTGGTGGTTCTGGTGGTTCTCGTGAGTAATCTTATACTTCGAGATATGAGATTAGCCACGTTCCCTGAGTGTTGGTGTGCGTTTGCGTTTGGACAGTGCCGTTCTGGGACAAGTTCAAGAAATGCTACATGGGTAGGAGGGGTCTTTTCTTGCATTCGCTGTCAGTTTCACTCTACGCTGCAGTATTCACAATACAGTAGTAATTTACGTACGTCTTTCTTGAGGCGCAATCCTCGAATTCGTGCTCGGCGCCACGCATGACGCCTCGTAATCAACTGCCTAACACGATACGGTGTTTTCCTGATGTTGTAGACACACAACGCGAAATATGTACTCTAGAAAGTACACTCTGATCAAATATGACTGTACAGTATTATACCAGTACTTGTATAATACAAGCTGTGTTCATGTATTCACTGCAGTGAAAGATGTCCGCAAAAAGGTTGTCATATATAAAGCACCTCACTGAAAACACCCTCGAAACAAGTGTAGTCCAAAGTAAAGGGACACACTCATGTCACGTACACGAAGGTGTGACCAAACTGTCTTCTAGCGAACCACGATATACTGTATTGTAGCGTCGATTCTGTTTCTCCGACGTGATATTGTCCGTGCAAATGGCCCAGGATTGGTCAAGGGATCTGCCCAACTTGCTGCCTCAAAACGTACACCGAACAGCAAAACGTCCCAGTTAGAATACCAGTGTTTATCGTTGTCAAAACTACATGTAGCCCTGGACCTGAACATGGTCCCGATGCTGATAAAAGTCCTTGTTAGAGCCGCTAACAGGGCTGCCTTCTTTCTTCGACCGGCACAACCTGTGTGCCGGTCAAAGCAAACGTCACGTAATTTCACGGTGAAATTTCACAGTTGCATCATTCCGACACATGTGTGAGATTGGAGCCTAGCAGATGAGAAAAGGGCCACTTCAGATCTAAAGCACGATGGTGTACTGTAGTGTAGTACATAGATTCTAGCACCTCGTTCCTCGTGCATTGAGTCTGCAAATTTTGCTCTTTGGTCACCGCCAGCCACCGCCAATCACCGCCAGCCCTCAGATCGCAATTTGTCTTCAAACCCACAAGTCGACCATCCAGCTACCCAAGTCCAACTCCAATATGCGCGTAACCTACGTCCTGTTGTTTGCTGCAGCCGCCATCGTTGCTATTGGCAACGCGCTGTCGACCGAAGCGGACGCTGAGAAACGGCTCCTGCGCTCCCACGAGAAGGTTGACGACTACGACGCTCAAGTGGAAGAAGAACGAGGTCTCAACTTCTTTGAAAAGCTCAACCTGCCTCAGATGTTCAAGAAGATGAACGACCTCCCTGAGCACCAACGCCGCATTTTCTCGTCGTGGATGGACGGTATGAAGACTGTCGACGATGCTGTCGAGTTCATGAAGTCGCAAGGCCTGAAGGGCAATGCTCTCGAACATTTCAAGGTTGCGTACGCTGACTATCGCGCAAGCCACTTTTGATAACCGAATAAACGTCGGCTAGACCTCCTCGGTCGAGGGACTTGCTTACCTGTTTCAAAGAACCATTCCTATTTTTCTCAGGTCAGGACCAGAATTTTAGAGAATTATCTCGGAAAATCGCGGTTTAGGCGCAAGATGACCAAACCTGCGGTCGTCGACGTGCCTAGCAATCATTGATTGCGATTTTGCCATGAAAATCGCGATTTCGGCAAAATTACAGCAGTCGCGAAAACACCCTAAAAGTAGGTATGGTCTCCCAGCCAAAGCGAAGCAACCTTGTTTCACGGCTGCGTAATGTCATCTCGCGCAACATTCAACTTCGGTCAACTTTTGTACAACATGCAGCCGAGTTGTCCACATCTGTCATGGCTTTCAGCATGCTCGAATGAGACGGATAGCGACTCGGAGCAATAGCAGCTCCAGTACAAGGTAGGAGATGCAGGAGACGCATGTGCTGATGTTGCAACCTGAATAGTGAACAGATTTGTGTACAGGCGGTCATCCTGGGGATGGTGACATCGGCAAGCCGGAGAACGAGATCACGGAGGCGTGGCTCGTGAACGATGCCAAAGGCACTCGGCATCATCGCTCAAAACGTGGAGCTCCAGCACCAGACCAAGATTTGGTTTGCGACGCGCGCTATGGAGGCGTGGGGATCGGTCCGTGAGTTCTACAACCGCACGACGCTCCACAACCGTGTGGCGATGGAGAAGCGTCTACACGAGTTCAAGATGGAGAGCGGGGCATCGATGGCTAAGCATCTGGACGCGTTCGGCGAGCTCGTTGTCGGTCTCCAGACACTGGGGGAGCCGATCGACGAGGCGAGGCAGCTCATGGTGCTGCTGAGCAGCCTACCGGCCGAGTACGAGCTGATTTCATCGATCGTCGAGAACGCGAAAGATGCAACTCTGATTGAGATGAAGGAGAAGCTCCTGAAGAAGTACGAACGGCTGGAAAAGAAGTAGACCACGGAACGCGAGTTCAGGGTGATTGCAGGACGGTTCAAGGGCGGACGAGGCAACGGTCGAAAGGGGAACGGTCCGCGGAAGAATGGTGGTGGTTTCAAGGGCAAGTGTTTCAAGTGTAACCATGTTGGACACATGAAGTGGGACTGTCCGACCCAGAACGGAGACCGCGAAGACGATGCGGTTTTCACCGTGTCTGGTCCGACCCAGGTCGGGGACGGCGAGGACGGTGAAGTCTTCTCCGTTGGTGCAGAACGGAATGTTGGGTGGCTCATCGATAGTGGTTCAACACAGCGCATAACACTTTGCCGTGACGACCTCTTCAATTATGAAGCGCTGGATACCGGGATCGAGGTGACAATCGCAGATGGCAAGAAACTACGGGTCATAGGCCGTGGGGCTGTGAAGCTGACCCGTCTGGACCAGAAGAGCATCAAGATGGTGGACGTGCTGTACATTCCCGGACTTGACAGGCGTCTGCTGTCCGTCGGGAAGCTTGCTGAGCGTGACCTGACTGTGGAGTTTCAGTGGTCTTCGTGTGTCATTTGAGGCAAGAAGAGCGCGATCGCGTCGGGCACGAGAATCGACAAAGCTTACGTTCTAGACTACGAGCAAGTGGAAGCGCGGTTTGTCCAGTACTCCGGAGCAGACAGTCAGTGGGAGCCGTGGCACGCGCGCATGGGACACCCCAGCAAGGACGCGTTGACGAGAACGCAGCGGGCCACGAACGGGATTCCGGCGGTACGACCAAGGATTGAGACTTTGTGCGGTGGATGCATGAAGGGAAAGCAGACCGTGGCGGCGTTCCCGACCCGGTCCATGACGAAGACGTCTCGTGTGTTGGAACTAGTACACACGGATGTGATGGGGCCGATGAAAAATGTCTCCAAGGGTGGCGCCCGGTATGTCCTAACTTTCGAGGACTACTACTCGAGATACGTGTCGGGCTTCTTCCTGAATAACAAGAGTGAGGTGGCTAACAAACCGAAGGAGTTCAAGAGGTTCTACGAGAACCAGTGGGGAGAACGCATGAGGTGCCTACGCTCAGACAACGGAACAGAGTACGTGAACAAAACGGTCGGTCAAGTGTGCATCAGGAACGGCATCATGCATCAGCGTACCGTTCCATACAGCCCACAGCAGAACGGGGGCGCAGAACTTATGAACCGGACGATCATGGAGAAGGCACGGAGTATGCTGCACTACAAGGGTGTGGCTACAGAGTGGTGGGCTGAAGCAGTGAGTACAGCGGTGTATCTCATCAATCGTTCGACGAACACGGCGCACGCGGACGTTACGCCGTACGAGCTTGGCTTCAAGGTGAAACCGAGGTTGGAT
Source organism: Phytophthora tubulina (assembly GCA_014706135.1). Lineage (NCBI taxonomy): Eukaryota > Oomycota > Peronosporomycetes > Peronosporales > Peronosporaceae > Phytophthora > Phytophthora tubulina. The sequence goes on along the minus strand of JACBOY010000017.1, from coordinate 324,083 downwards.
TACCTACGCGTGTTTGGATCGTAGGGGTACGCACACATCGATAACGTGAAGCGAACGAAGCTCGAGCCCAAGAGCTACAGGTGCGTGTTTCTGGAATATGCGGAGAACGTGAAAAGGTACCGTGTGTATGCCTTGGACGCTTCCAAGGTGAAGATGACACAGTCGGTGAAGCTGGACGAACGTGAGGTGAATGGTATCGGCGATACGCACTCGACGAAGAACGGAACGGCCATCCAGGTGATCAAGGACGGTGACGAGCCGGTCGCGACGGACGTGGTTCGCCAACCGGTCATGGATGAGCCGATGGAAGCTGTTGAGGAGCCAGTCCAAGACGTCGAAATGGACGAGGCAGATGCTGAAGAGGACGTAGCGGTACTGCGCCTGCCGCCGCCAGAACGCCCAGCGTCATCTGGTCTGGAACTGACGGAGTACCGTGCTCCACCCCAAGAGTTTCAGGAAGATCGACTAGTGTTTCACCCGGAGCCGGAACGGTCACGAAGGACTCGTGAGCCAGCGGTCCTGCTATAGGACGGTGATGAAGAACGGAAGTCGGAAGAGAGCGACGGTCCGCCAAGTCCGAAGCGTGCTCGGATCGACGAGGACGGACTTATCGCCGAGGCGGCAATGGCGTACGTGGCGAACATTGTCGATGCAACAGACGTGCCAACGACGTGCGCGGGGGGGATGGCAGGTGATGAGGCGGATGTGTGGCGACGTGCAATGAAGGAAGAACTATATCACACCAATGGAGCGGAACGTGGGCATCGGCTCCACGTGGTGTAACAAATAAACGTCCTATCAGCTGCCGTTGGGTGTTTGCCAAGAAGCGTGACGAGCAGCGTCGCGTCATTCGCTACAAGGCACGGTTGGCTGCTAAGGGGTTCAAGCAGAAGTTCGGAATAGACTTCTTTGAAACTTACTCCCCGGTGGTAAATATAAACTCAATTCGAGTGGTACTAGCGGTGTGCGTGGTGTGCGGATACATCATGGAACAGCTGGAGTTGGGTGCGGCCAAGTTCATCCTCGGCATGGAGATCGACCATGACATGACCGGTGGGACCTCATGATCAAGCAGACCCGCTACATTAACGACGTGGAGGAACGGTTTGGCCAACAAAACGCTAAGCCAGTCGACAACCCGTGTGCATCAGGGCTCAAATTGTCAACGATGCAGTCACCCCGCTCAGACTTCGAACGAGACGAGATGCGATCTAGGCCGTACCGGTCTTTGATCGTCTGTCTGCTGTACATCACGACCTGTACGCGACCGGATATCGTGTATGTGGTGACACAACTCTCTCGTTTCCTCGAGAATCCGGGCTCGCAACACTGGAAGGCAGGCATTCGGGTGCTACACTACTTGAAGACGACTCGGGAGCATGGCATCAACTACGGCTGTGGAACGGGAACAGGAAACCTCACGGTCGAGGCGTTCACGAACGCGGACTGGGGAAGCAACATCGACGACAGACGTTCCGTATCGGGTATCATGGTCATGATCGGGAACGTACCTGTGGTGTTCACGTCCAAATTCCAGAGGACGGTTGCACTCAGTTCTGCGGAAGCAGAGTACATGGCGCTGAGCCTGTGCGTGCAAGAAGTGCTGTGGACGCGTGCGATGCTAAAGGACATGGGCGAGGAGCAAGCGGATGCGACGCAGATATGGGAAGACAACCAAGGGGCGATCGCACTGGCGCAGAACGCCGGGTACAATGCTAGAACGAAGCACGCGGGCATCCGCCACCACTTCAGTCGGGAGAACGTGGAATGCGGAAAGGTCAAAATCGATTACGTCGACACGAAGCACCAGCTCGCGGATATCCTGAGAAAGGCAATCGGGACGACGACGCTCAAGTACTTGCGCGGTGCCAGCGACACCGCTCTGGCACGGTTCGCGCGCATGGACCGCGGTTTACGGTCCGGGCGGTCCGACCTAAACGGATTTGATTGGTTCATCCCATGATGACCCGTTTGGTGGTTTGAAGGACAACAGGAGAAGCAAGAGGAGATTAGGAAGGCAAGAAGGACAACTTTAACCCACTTTAATCTACTCACTTCGGCATTTGCCACAAACAACTCAGGCTCTCCTCAACAATGTGCGCAAATAACAACTTTTTGGGTAAAATTATTTGAAAATACTAGGGATAAAAAAGTTTTATCGGCGAAAGGCGTTCAAACTTGTAAAATCCAGAGCTTCCCCGTGTGGAACACGACATTCGTAAGTACTAGTGAAGGGCGGGCACCAATCATCAGCATTACCCATTCGGCTCGCAGTTACGAGTTAGATCAGCACAACAACACTTACTTGTTAGTAAGGGCGGTTTTCTTTTCGAAAGGAGGAAACGTCAAAGCTCCCTGACAGAAGAAGAGGAAGAAAGTTGCTTAACCAGTAATAGGATAAATCGTTTTGCCAGCTACTACGTTGTACATCCGTTTTGAATAATCTGAAGTGGTAGCTATGGATGTGGAATCCAACTGTGACTCGCTGACAGTAAATTCTGTGGACCAGGTGGGATAAAACCCAATCGTTCCAGAACAGAGGCTATGGCCTTGGCATCAATACTTAGTTCTCTTGAATGGCCAAAAATCCATTGACAGTGCCGATGAAAAGAAGCTGTCACGTTTTGAACACTTGGTTACTCAGCCGTAGTTTCGTGAAAAAGGATGTCATTTCGCAGTCTCCATGTAGCATGAAACACAATCGCGGTATGCACTCGCCAGAGTAGCATAAGTGTTTTCTGCTGCGATCTCCATTCCGCGTTAAAATCCCGTATCTTTGGGAACAGCAACAATCGCCACTCCAACCCAGTTGTGAAAGCTTTACTCCACGGTAACCATAGTGTCTACCACATCTTGGATCAAGCTGGGCACGAGAAAAAGCAGTGCTCTAGCGACTCGATCGCCACACACGGCCCCCGAACGCATAGTTGAATTGAAGGGTTCAACGACTTTAAGAAATAAATCCGTGAGCCCACGATAAGCTCGCCTAAGAAGAGTCTCAGCATCACATCGTGGGTGACAGGGATGCGGCATCGCCGAAGCCATAATATCTTCAATAGGGTAGAATGAATCTGCTGTGACCGTGGTGAATTCTCCGCTCATAATAATTGGTTCCAATCTTGTGATCGGAGACACGGGAAAAACGAGATATTTTTGCTTCTACTATCCCACAAGATGGTGGCGTGGTGTCATGACTTACCACCCGTATTCCTCCGGCTTCTGGGTGTAGCAGCATACGATGGAATATCTGCGTCAGTTGTAGCTATAGTAAAGGTATACCACTCAACAGAAAACTTGATCTACGCTGTGGTTGTAACTCGTTTGAAACTTTTTCGAAAATTCAGAGTGTGGGCCACGATTAGAGGCATCAAGAACGTCAGCTAAGCACCGTTTTCCCTCCGCAGCGAGTTCACTGCAGAGACATCGAAACTTCACAGAGCCAGCTCCCAGCGGTTCGCGAGATGAATCATGAGTCTGCCAAACTTGGAAGTCCGTGGATCGATTCCACCATACTGGGCTGAACAGTGCGTACTGCAGTGTCTTCATCCTAGTATGCCGTAGTGAAAATCGACTTGGCCATGTTACCCGCTTCCAATCTTGAAGCAACTTGCGCCACCACAATGGAAGCATTGTTGCTTTCCATCCAGGTGATTGTGGGGGGCTTTGAAATAGAAATTCTCCCGACCACGGGCGTGAAAATTTTCCATATCGAATCCGTAAAAATTCCGAGATGGCTGTATACCACACGTTGTCGCTGTCGTCGCTATGGGCATCCAGCACTTGATCAAGTTGCTGAAGCAAAAGAAAATGTTGTTTTCGAATGCAAGAGTCAATCTCTGGCACTCCAATTCCGTCTTCTTCTCGTGGTTGAGTAGCAAACGATCTCGGAACGATGTTAATGCCGTCCCGACCAAAGCTGACACGATTGTATAGTACATATCGAGTAAACACTCTGCCACCTCCTGACAAACCGGACGGGAACGCAAACAGTAGTCGTAAAATACCAAATCGTCGATAGCATAATAGCTTGAGCGATCAATCGCCTACCAATTAGTGTGCGGGCTCTGCCTTTCCTGAGTTGGAGTCGAGTCAACAACTTGTGATCCAACTGAGTGGCTAACATGACAGACGTATCAAAATTTCCAAAGGGGACGCCCAAATACTTTACTTTCTCTCCTTTTAGCAACGAACGAAGCGGCTCCAACAAAGGAGCTTTCCGACGATTATTCAGACTCATGATAACGCTCTTCGAAAGGTTGAGTTTAGCCCCTGAGCCGTAACAGTAGCAAGTAACATGTTTTAGTTGTTCATGGAGGGAGAAAGCGTCCTTAGAGAATAGCACGGTATCGTCAGCAAAATATTCCACTGGAATTGACGTCGTATCATCCACTGTAACACCCAGCTCTCGATTCGCACGTAGTAAATTTCCCAACGGTTCCAACGATAGTGCAAAGAGGAAAGGTGATAGTGGGTCGCCTTGCTTAACTCCTCTTGATGGCACCCGTGTATCTTGCGCTCAGCCGTTGATCATCAACGAACATTTAGATCCATTGTATAACAGTCGAATCCAGGAAAGAAACTGACCCCCGAAACCTTGGCGCTCCATCACTTTGAAAAGGTAGTCACGATTAACACGGTCGTATGCCTTTGCGAAATCGTGGAAGGCTGCAACCGCCATTCCTCGTCTACATGTTATCAAATGTTGAAGGTCACGCACCAGCTTGACTTGGTGGTGAATTGATCGCCCCGGAATTAATCCTTTCTGGTCCTGATGCACCAGAGACGTCATATAAGGCTTCAACTGATCCGTCAAGACTCGAGATAGAATCACTACTTCTACGGGAATCAACGTGATGGGTCTAAAGTTGCCGGGGTCTGCTCGATCTCCTTTCTTTAACAGCAACACAACAGACGAATAACATTGATGCGGTAGTAGTTCACCCGTTCGGAGCTGGTAGCGAAACACGATCAATATTTTTTTCTCCAAATAATTGCGGATCAATTTGGTGAAATCCCGAATTAAATCCATCTGGGCCCTGTGCAGTGTGCGACCGCATCGTGCGAATCGCTGAAGCAATTTCGTCGCTTGTCAGGTCGCTATCCAGACTTTCTTTTGCTTCCGGCGCCAACTTCATATCAATCGAATCCAATAAACGCTGCTGAGCAGCTTCATCTGGTTTGGACCAGGGGTCGGACAATAAACATTGGTTATTTATTGGTCGGCAGCCGCCTTTCCGTACAATAATTGTAGCAATAGCAATATACGGGAAACAACATTGCAATATGAAGATCTTATTGTGGGTGTTACGCTTCCGTTTCGTCTTGGTATAGAACAATGTTCCCTCGCGGTCTGTGCGATGGGAGAGACGCACTAGAATAGTACAATAGCACAAGCCCACTGCGATCTGGACTGCCAAGGTCCTCACTTCCAAATTTGAGCTCTCAAGCTTTCAGTGTTCTCTCCAGCACCAACTCGCAAGCAACACACCGCCAGGCCTCAACCTTTCGTCTTATCTCGCCTCCGACATCCAAACCGACAAGAACAACTATGGTCTCAACCCAGCACTTACCGAAGCTAGCCTCAAAGACCATCGTTTCCATGATGTTCACGGATGTCACGAACGTCGGTGGAGTTTGTATCGCGTGCGATGATGGAAAATTCATCAAACAAGACAAAAAATACGGCTACACCAACATTATCATCCATCTCAACTCAAGACATCCCGGGTGGGAACCTGTCGTGCGAAGCTGTCTAAAGGGAGAAAACCTGTGACGATGGACGTGCTTATTGACGGCGATGGCCAAGCAACGTACAACTGGATGAAGTTAGTGGTGCACAACAATTTCACGTTTAAAGACGTCGACGACCCAATTATACGAGACGCCATCAAGTTCGACAAGATGAGTTCAAAGACGTTAAAAGCTCGAATGAAGGCCGTTGTGGAGTGGGTGGAGCCGGGGATACGTGACGAACTCACGGACGAACTGTACGTGCTCGTTTTCGACGGAGTAACCGACTCATATGAACATTCTCTAGCAGTGTTCATAGTCACCCGAAAGGGTTCTTGATTTCTTGCTCTATCCATATTCATAGATGAGATGTGCATGACTGCGGACGAACACATCCGCTTCTTGGATCTCAATTTGGACCAGTACGGATTGGAAGCGAGGAATCTTGTGGCCATCGTTTGTGATAATATGGAGACGAACAAGGTAATTTCGCGTCGCATCATGGCGCCCATGATTGGGTGTGCCGCGCATCGCTTCAATCTAGGTGTGAAATCGTACGTCGCAGAGCATCAAGATATCATCAGCAAGGTGTCAACCCTCATGCGTAAGTTGAGGTCGGTGAAGAGAATCTCACTCCTAAAATCTAACCGCTGCAATCTCAAACCAGTTCCGATGCACGAGCTTCATTGGAGCGGCCTCCACAGAATGATGAAGCGATACGCACAGCTGCACCCTTACCTTCATCTATTCGAAAGGGATCAAGACGTCGACAGATACTTACCGACAGACACTCCTCCCAACGACTCTCGGAGATTTCCCATTGTCGACGTCCTGCCTACTCCTGTTGAGCACTGCCGCGTGATGGATTTACTCGAGGATATGGATTTTTTAGAGCTCGGGACCAAGCGCCTGCAACGAAAAGATCCGACTATCCTTGGTGCTAGAGACATCTTCGACGAGGGCTCAGTTGATTTTCCACAACTATCAGTCAAACTTAAAGCGGATGCCGAGATTGTTGAGTCGATCGACTTCGAAGGGGCTGTAGTAAAAATCATGATGGGCGAGGAAAACACATTGACAAGTACCGAGAAGGATGCTGTCATCCGTCTCCGACGCGTACCCGATCCAACAATCCCTGACTCAACACAATAAAATACCAAGAGATCAAAAACAGCGAAGCCTTCGTCATCCAAACGTCCAAATGACTGCGACAACGCCGATACCCCATCGAAACGCAAGCGCACACTTGAGGAGTTTAATGACTCTATTGGCCACCGTGCAGTCGCTCTTGAAGAAGAGAAGTCTGCCTACATCGACTTGAAGTGGTTACCTGCAACATCGGTAGAGGCAGAACGTCTCTTCTCAACCATGAAGATCACGCTCGGCTACCTTCGTAAGTCCATGAGCAAGGAAACGCTCGAGATGACCCTATACCTTCGAATGAACTGGGACTTGGTGACTAATGAAGTTACTTCCAAAGCGGTGAAAAACGCACGCGAAGACGATGCTGGAGACCAGGAGGAGTGTGATATCTTCGATTGATAGGCCTGTCTAGACTTAGATCACGTTGTCCTTCTGTACAATAATGGAGCAATAAGGCCGGGATATTGGGGACGTCGACCAATACAATAATTGTACCCCTCCAATAATCCAATAAAACAATAGCAATGTTTTTTACCGACCCCTGGGTTTGGACTCGTTTTCAGCATATCGTGAATTTCGGAGGATTTCCCCCCAATGGCTTTGAAAGCCATGTGTTATTTCTGCAGGACCATTTGACACGGAGCCGTCTGTATGTCTGATCGATTGAAAAGGTGTGCTACGGAGCTCGTAGCGCGGGGCACAAAAAAAAGAACGACGAGCTCTGCTCTGCTGCTGTCACAGTTTGTTCGAAGCAAACACCACGTCGAAACTCTGACCACTCTTCCTTGCATTGTGCATAACGTTGCTTGGCGAAGTATAAATAGAGTGCAGCTCTTTCATCGTCAGGATCAATGACCACTGCTGCTGAACATTCTTCAACTTGTTGTCGGGCAGCGGCCGGTGGAGTGTATAGTAGTTGGTGCCGTATCCGCGTGTCAAAACGGTGGGCGAAAGGAGGATTCATTATGCTAAATATACTAGAATATACTAGATCAAATTTCATGGCGCACGCTCGGTTCAGCAGGCACTTGTATTTCTGAACAAGGCGGTGGTCGGAAGGATTTTTGGTCTATGGTTGTCTCATTGAGAAGTTGGTGGGTTAAACGAAATGCATCGCACGGATAAGTATTGCCCCCCCCTATTTGTCTTTGCTCACCCTCGACGCCACCCAAATCGACACGAGCAACTATGGACGCAAGTTACTCCAACACGGTGAAAATCACACGTGAATTATCTATTGAAGACCAGGTGGCGCGTGATAGCATCGATTGAGAGGTCAGTGGACACCCAACTGACGCAATTCCTTCTATACAATATGGGAGCAATAATACCCCGATATTGGGGACGTCGACCTATGCAATAATTGTACCCACCAATAAAACAATAACAATGTTTTTTTACCGACCCCCTGTGCGCTACTAGCCTCTCATGTTTACTTTTACATCTTCTAGCAACTTTTCCTGTTATAAAAGCTACCTGTTAAAGACGGAGACTCATACACCATGTCGAAAGAACCACTCTGCTGCGTTCGAAACAAAGCGCCTTATTGAAAGTCCTAAGAACGCATGCTCTAGCCTGTGTTTCTGTCAAAAAGGCTGTGGCGTTGAACTGAAACACTTTGCTTGACTTAGTTTGCTTCTGCTTGTGATGAACCCGTACGACTCAGGACTCCGACCACGTGTTGTCTGCAGCAAGTGTCACAGTTCTGCCTCTTTTGATGGCCTCGGACAACCATGTAATAAAATACGCACAGAGCATATTATTGCACCCACATGATTGGATTTCTGTCTTATGAGTGATCACTTGATGCCACACAGTCGCCACATTTAGGTTCTTTTTATGCATGTTATGTGTGGCAGCAACGCCTTCCCTCACATTCAGTCAAAATACTGCATTTTCCGTCAACGCAGCTATGTGAAGTTAATTGGCGCAAATGATCAGCATGCTATTCAATCTGCGGCCCCACCTAGCTCAGTAACCTCACGCCACAAAGGTGGCGTGAACCCCTACGTCTTGGAGGCGGTGGTAGGCCGTTCGATATGCTCGTGCCCACCATGACACCTGGCATTGAAGCGCCCACCGTTTCGGTATAGCGAGTATAACGTTGGAATGTAGCTGCTTTCCACCGACCGTGCAACATAATTGAAGTTGAGTCGACCGCAACGGCAATTAAGGCTGTGGCGCCTCTGCTTCTCAATGAACGCCTTGAAAACAAGCTGGGATTGGCGCCTGTTGTGGCTGCCGCTCTTTGAAGAACCTTTGACAATGTTTCAGCTTTAAGAATGGGCCCTCGGACGAATTGTGACAGGCTAGTGTCACACAGTCCCCACCGCTCCCAACGCAGTGGCCAATCACGACTTAGTATAGATCTACTGGCTGCGACGGTCTCGAGCGTCGAGACCGTCCAACAAGTTAACCTCAGAGTCAATTTAACTACAACCTTCCCAGTTCGCTAGTGTGTGTCGGTAACGGCCATTAGCCCGTTATACGAATGAGCAGATTTGATCTTGGATCTGAAGCTGGTGGTGATTTGCTAGTTCTAACAGCAAGAGAGCTTCCACCACGGCGCACACTCGTCGATGACCGGATTTCTGCAACGTCCTCGATGTTCCTCGTCCAGTTTGATCTGTCGTGCTTCCTCTAAGGAAAATCGTGACCCGTGTGGCTTCTTGCAGACTGCGTGTTGGCTGGTTGCATGAGTTCACCACTTGAATATCACGTACTTCCAATGCGTACATATGACGTTTTCCTCTAATGGCCAAGTACTCGGAGCTCCTTAGAGTAAAGAAAACCCCAGCAACGCAGCCCCATAAATGAGGCATTGGCTGGGCTCTTCGAATTGGGTCTGCGCTGCAATTCACTCGAGCATTGTGAGCGAGACTGGTGCTTGTGGCTGAGGTGCGGTGCCGAGTCGACGAATCCCCTCGAGGGCTGCCGAGTGACCAGTTGAGATTGGGCTCAAACCCGGCGTGGACGCGAAGAGGCCAGCGAATGTGGCTGAGCTGGGAGTAAATGGTGGATAGTGATTTGGGCTTTTCCGAAGATGACCAGCGCTGTACAGCGAAGAGAATCAACTGGTAAGACTGTGAGGCGGGCTCATGCCAATGAAGCCAATCGGAGCGGCCAATTTGGTGGCTGAAGATGCACCACTGCCGCCACGATGATTCGTATTGTCGACGCGAGGTGTCAGCGAGGGATCGTTGCTGCAGGGAGTACAAGCGCCGTTGTAAATCTTCATCAAGCTGTCTGTAATACCTGCGTCCAAGCCTCCGTTAGCTTAATCCACTCAACCAGTTTAGTACTTGACCACGCGCGTGATCCCAAATCCGCCAGAAAATTGACGGAGCCGGCGCGGCGTTCAGCAGAGACGCGGAGGCCCCACTCAGCCTCGGCCGCACCAAGCACACGATTCATTACATGAGACAGCTCATTGCGTCTTTAAAGATTGTTGCACCATGACACCGCACTCGCATTGTCGATCCATAGGTAAACGTGGGTCAATTCGTGTGGGGATTCCCGAGTGCTCCATATTGGACCCCACAACAGAATTGCTATCGTGGTGCTCAGCTGTTCCCGGACGTTAATACTAAAGACTCCTGTTGCGATGAGGCTCTTCTCCGCTCTATCAAATTTAAAGCGGATGAATTCTCGCTGCGCCGGGTGGAGAACGCACAGCCCATCGTCACAGGCGTCCATATATAAGTGAACATGAGGATCAGGAAGCGACCTGAATGTGTCAAGCGGTAAACCACGCAGTTTCCCGAACTCAAGAATGTGACGAACCACTGTAAATCAAGGGGTGCTGGTTGAGGGATCTTTACCGTTGCTCCACGCAGTGTTGCTCGATAAAGTGTCGCCAGCCGTTGAAGGAACGGACCCCGCCGGTCAAATACACGTGCTCACGTGCCGAAGGCTTCGCAGGGGTTGATCTAGCTGCCTCCTTGTTGTTGTTCCCGCAACCAGCATATCGGTAACTCGATGCTTCGCCTTGCCAATTTTGTCCCGCGGCATCGACACTGTCATCGACTTCGTGTCCCATTCCAAGCCTAATGCTACCGTCCTGGAAGACCATTCCAAAAACTTCTTCGGATTCATCGCGAGGTGGGGGGAGGGGGCAGCGGTCATTGCGAGTCGTAGGGCGTTCTCACAGGCACTCAGCCAATTTCCAACGTCTGCTTCTACTAGGACATGATCGTCCACATGTAAAAAAAAAACTGTTGGCTAGACGATAAAAACGAAAGTGAGTTGCCTAGCAGAACAACGAATGCAATCAGAAGCGGGTGGATGTTCTCGACAAGCCGTCGTTCACCGTCACAACGTGGCGGGAAGGCTTGTCTCGGCCGAGTCTCCCATCTCCTGGATGCTCCAGCTGCTAACCGGAAAAAAATCTCTTCACCTTCAGTCGAAAGACTGCATGCTACTGTATCTACTTTGAAGTGAAGTACTTCGAAGTAACAAGTTATTGGATGATGGTTTGAAGCGAAATGAAGTACTTCGAAGTAACCAGTTATTGGATGAAGGTTTGAAGTGAAATGAAGTACTTCGAAGTAATAGTATACTACCTAGCCGCGGATACTTACAGAGTCTGCAGTGCAGATATTCGTTCTTGGGTTATAATATTAGAGAGGTTTCGCATAACAAACTTGAGGGAGTGAGAGACGAACAAGTAAGGGTACGGAGATTGTCCATTCAAACATTCGTTTTTGTTCTAGAAAGAGGTTTCGCACAACACGTACTAACTTGTACGTTTACTACAAGTAGCACATCATTTATGAAAATGAACGCAACCTACGCGAACAACCTCCTCGTCCTCGGCGTGCTTTCTGACGAAGAAGCATTGCTTTTGCAGTTGTTTTCGTCGTCGACAATTGCCTAGGTTTCAAGAGCTATCACCTACGGAGAGCGTTTTAACATCAACGCACTAAACGGCTACGAAACTCGGTTCTTCTTCCGCTTCTGGAAGCGCGACTTATATCGATTATATAGTGCGCTACACGATCGATACGAGCTTCCTAACCGAGCTGTGTTCTCGTGCTTTGAGGGATTGTGTATCCTCCTGCGCCGCTTAGCATACCCTAGTCGCTACGGTGGTCTTAGTTCGTTTTTCGGACGGTCTGCACCTATTGTATGCATGATCTTCAACTTCATGCTACACCTGGTCTACAACAAGTGCAAGGGTCTATTATCCATTGAAAGTGGCCTACTAACTGAAGTAAAGCGAAAAGACTAAGCCGAAGCTATATCAAGTCGCGGGCCCCCAGAGTTGAAATGCATCGGGTTTATTGATGGCACAGTGCGTGCCATCGCGCGCCCATCACAGTGCCAACGCCAGGTCTATAATGGCCATACGCGTAAACACGCTCTCAAATACCAGGGTGACATGGCTCCTGATGGTTGTTTATCGGTTTACATGGACCTATTGTCGGTCGTCGCAACGCCTCTTTCCTACTGAAAGAGAGTGGCCTACTAGAAAGACTACCTCGAGTACTAAACGACAGAAGCGAGCCTCCTTACTGCATTTACGGTGATCCCGCATATCCTTTGAAACCGATACTACATGTTGGATATAAAGGTTCCAAGCTTTCGGCTGATCAAGCGGCATTTAATTCGGCGATGAGTAAGGTTAGAGTGGCTGTGGAGTCGGGATTCGGCTGGGTAATTCGACTGTGGCCGTTTTTGGATTACCGACCAAGCCAAAAGTTGTATCTATCGCCTGTGGGAATTCACTGTAATCCTTACTAACCTTCGCAACTGCTCGAATCCTAACCAAATCAGCAGGTTCTTTTCCATTGGGCCCCCAAGCTTAGATGAATATGTCGGCCTAGTTTGGGCTACTGCCATGGGCTCTCTGGGCCCCATAGGCGGGGCTGCTGCACGGCGCGGCCCCGGGAGCATGTTAGCCGTCTAAACCGCAAATCAAAATCAAAATATGTCGGCCTAGTTACTACGAACTAGATTTACTAAGCATCGTCTTAAGAACATCAATAAAGGTGAGTCGTTCATCTCTCTCTAGCTCAGCTCGAAATACCTGCAGTGCCAGACGACGTTCTTCTAATGAGAGGCACTTTTCTTCATTCGCAACCTTGCGTTCTTCCATTTCGCGAGCCTGGGAGTCGCGGTGTTCCAGATAGGCGAGTTGTTGTTGCTGCTGTAATCCTCCTTTCGATCCATTTCGTGTCATCTCGCTCATTGCCGCATCCCGCATCGCAGCAGCTTGCTCTTCTTCTAGTTGTTGTTCGTCCTTTTGTTGTTTCTTGTCGTTCTTCAACAAGGCCTCAGCCTCACGCATCTCCGGAAGCTCAGCTAAACATTGATCTTTCTGCGTGTACTCCTCGCTTGGACCATTTCGCCTCTCGCTGGCTTTCTCTTTCGCCTCATAAGCGTCAAGTAGCTGGTCGCATCTTTATCGGCAGCGACAGCTATCCACGTCGATCGACATTGCTGCGGCAACATCGGCCCACGCTTGGGTCTTTTTCCCATGATCTTCGCCGTAACGATTCTTAGATAGAGAGCCCCTGGTTCAGCTCAATGTCAAGATCCACAGTGAAGCGAACCATTGTCTTGCGGCGCTTGGACTGGGGCTCGCTGGTTGCACACTCAGTGCGATGGCTCTAGGGTTGCTCAGGTTGATATTGTATTACTATGAAGACGTACAAATGATAATGAGCATCCGTCGTCCCCGAAGGACGAACGTGTAGTTGTTCTTCTAGCAGTTCTAGACAAATCGAGAGGACTTGTACGCGTCCGACTATGCAGGAGGGTTGTGGCTGCCCATTCACTAAATCCCACAAGTTGATTTGCGAAACCTCTCTATTAGACGAAAGCACAAAATTCAGACAGGATTAAGTTTGAGAGCTTCTTGTTGAACACCCTTCAACGATTCACAAAATTGTATAACGTAATTAGATAAACAATAACTTTCAATTTCTGTGGTAGAGCCATAGATCTTCTACCGTCTAAATGGAGGTCATCATTGACGTGAAACAGCTCAACTTCTCCCATCATTGAAGCTCCATACCTCAGTCGGATTTCCCGTAATTTCCGGGTAAGGCCCCCACAATCTTTGAGGTTTGACGCCCCTAGCGAATTCAGGAATCTATTGCTAGACAGCTAACCCAAATATATGACCTCGTTCCCACTCTGACCGGACAACTCATAAAATACGATTAATCCCGAACATGCCATTACGACGTGCACGCACATTCTTCACTTAAAAATGAGAACGCAAATTGTAGCCATGGTACTTTGTCTTCATCACCGAGCTGAAAATTGGAGAACGCGAGTTTTGCGCAAAATCAGTAAAATGATGCGAGTGTTTGCATATAGAAATCCGAGTGTGGGTGCAGCCCCAATCATTCCTGTGAGCCTATGCATCACACATACCCGTTGACATATTACATGTACATGCATCAAATGCGTCACTGGACACGTAATAGGTGTAAAACTAGACCCTTAACCGGATTTTCCCTAAAACCTATAGAACTCAGGATGCAATGATTTAACTATGGCCATGACGGAGGCAAGCCCAGCGCCGAGCTACTCAGCGAGTCGTTCATTGCACGCATCCGAACATCTAATATTTGTACCGCGAGCGAAGCAAACAGCAGTCCAGCCAAGCCTTGCGCGGCTGATCACTTTTGCTATCACGCTTGGCTGGCGCATACATTAGAATCAAATAGAAGGCCAATTTTACATCAAACATACAGGCATGGGGGTATTATAGTTCGTGTTGATTATGGTCCATAGCCATGAGGCCCTTGCTGAAAGGCAAGGTGCGGAATGGCAGCCCTAGGGAGATTGGTGGGAGGGTTAAAAGTAGAGTTTGTTCGTAATTGAACATACTGAGGTCAGCAAGCTTGAGCTGCCGACGCGACGATGCTTGAACAACGGAGTGCAGATGACGCTTGCTAACGTTGATGGGTCGGGCGACGCAGAATACCAAATGAAGAACTGCGGCGACGTTCTGGCAGAACTCTGGCTTGAGAAGCCAGCTATTTCTGCTGAATCGGTAAGAAACCGCCGTCTGGATTGGGCGTCCTTGTGCTCTTGTGCTTGAGGATTGAAGTGAGAGTTATGACGGACGACTTGAATATCCATATTGCATGCCTTCCTGTTCTCCTGTAAAAACAGTTTTCCACACCTCTCCGAACACTGCACTAATCTGCGTTCTATGGATAAACAACCATATACAACTAAACAACGGATGGGGTTGGTTTAATGATCTTGACTGATGTGCTCTTGATCATGCCGTCTGCCTCAATGTGCTGTAGAGCTAGCCGACAGTGTTAGCGTCGACTCGATGAGCGGCGAGAACAAGTTTGTGTACCCCCCTCGTGTTGAAGCAGGCACGCTGAGACCAGCACCAGCAACGCAGCGACGGCATCACTGGTGTTGAATTACTTGCCGTATTTTAATGTAGTACATGTAAGCAGCAAGGTCGTACAGTAGGTGTCTGTCTACCTATCCATCAACATTAACAGTCGAGATGTTTTCCAGATGCAAAATGACATCAAAAAGATGTCGCATGAATGTGCCTCGATGACATCCACTTGCTTGCGAATGTAGCGTGAATGTGTCTCGATGGCACCCAAAAATACCCCAAACGAGCAGTTGGACACATTGGGGACCCGAGTGGGGGGTTCGCAGTTCATCGTGAACTGAGTGAGTCATATTATGTAGCTGTGACTAAAGTCGTTGCTTGAGCACTTTTTTTTAAAAAAAATGAGGTGGGTAGCAAACATCCATTATAGCTTCTTTGAAAAGAAATTATAATTTGGTCATCGTCTTCTGCCCTGCCATCCCGCCACAGGCATCCTGGAATACGGGGTTGCTCAATTGGTAATACAGCGAATTTGTATGGGATAATTGACAGCGATTGAACTCTTCCTTAATTGCTTATTGAGTGGGCTTTAATTGAAATAATTCATGAACAAATTGTCAACCCTGAACTCGGTATTTCACCCTTACCGGTACTTTCTTAACCCGATCAACACACAACCACTTGTCGGAGAAGACCGCAATCGCGTACACTCTCGTAAAACTATTGGGAAACACGCAATGGTTTCAGCAGACAAGGTCGGGATCTTCTTGGTTTCTCAAATGTTTTTGGATTGGGCATCTGTCATTCCCTGGTCAACTTACCATGTTGCACGAATGTGTAACAATGACATCCGCTGGCAGGCCGTCGCGCAAATGTTGCTCTATGACATCCACTAGGCGGGTAGACCAATGATGTCGCGCGGATATTGCTCTATGACATCCAAAAACAGCCGACAGTTCTTCGAAAAATACAGACGACACTTCTTCGAACTGCGAACTACAATTTCAATTTCCTTTCAAACCTTATAACTTTAATTTGTTTTAACAAATTAAAGTCAGCGACGAATACTGGCGTTGCTTGTGCTGTCACTGACTCGCGCCTTGAAAAGTTTTGGCGGTAAGAACTTAGTGGGGAAACGCACTTATGTGGTGGCTCAGCCACGATCAACTTAAATATTGCCAAACCGGATAAGTACCTTATGGTCCTAAAACGCCTCGTGGGTATGGACACCAAGGACAGCTATTCAGTCCAGTACGAGCACACGTTCATTCTGCGTCCGACCTATAAGGAGGTTGGGGAGCATTTGTGTCACCTACGCACCAGATGGAGCAAACGCGACTTGACTATCGTTGATAGTCTATCACACATAGAACTAGCCATTGATAGTGCTTGGATGTACTTTATACGCGCTGTACACAACGCATTAGGCATTGCCGTGTTTCGATGGAGAACTTAGGAATGTCCCATTAAGCAACCAGGTGCATCGATCGAGGAGGTCGGGCCGACGTTTATTTGGTTATCAAAAACATTTCTTCGCGATACTCAGCGTACGCATCTTTGAAATGTTCAAGAGCGTTGCCCTTCAGGCCTTGCGACTTCATGAACTCGACGGTTAGCTATTTTTCGGGTCGTGTACGGGTCGGGCCTGATGTAGAGGTCAGGTAGACTTTCAACCACAAGTTGACAGATACCAAGTTTTTCAAAGCAAAATGTAATTGCATTCACGTTGTAACGTGAAGTGAGGTACAAATGGAGCCATATCGTCACTACCTGCGAGCATTAAGCGTTTGTAGAAGGAGCTTCTATCTCGTTGTCTTCCTACGCACCTGCATAGGCACCATGATCGCTGCTTCTCGCGCCGTCACTGTTAGAATCGTACAACTCCGCATCGCCTTCGTTGTTATTCAAATTCTCACCCTCAGAGGTTGCTTAACTGCTCTTGGTAGCCAGATCACGCTACATAGTTGCCTTTTTTACGTCAGACCCCATTTCCAGGCCCTACCCGTGTCCGACCCGAAAAATAATCTACCAACTCGACAGCATCGTCGACAGTCTTCATACCGTCCATCCACGACGAGAAAATGTAGCGTTGGTTCTCAGGGATTTCGTACATCTTCTTGAACATCTTAGGCAGGTTGAACTGCTCAAACGCGTTGGGACCTCGTTCTTCTTCCTCTTGAGCGTCGTAGTCGTCAACCTTCTTGTGGGAGCTCAGGAGCCGTTTCTCAGCGCCCACTCCAGTCGACAACGCGTTGCCAGTAGCAACGAGGGCGGCTGCAGCAAACAACAGGACGTAGGGTACACGCATACTTGGTTGGACTTGAGTAGTTGGGACGGACCACTTGTGGGTTTGAAGGCAAATTGCGATCTGAGGACTGGCGGTGACTGGCGGTGGCTCCTCGTTCTAAAGAGTAAAATTTGTAGGCTCAATCCACGAGGCTCGACGTGCTGAAGTTGATGCTGTGCACTACACCATCGTGCTTTAGATTTGAAGTGGCCCTTTCTCACATGCTACAGTAAATGACAAATGTGTCGGAATACCAACTGGGGTGTAGGTGGTAATGCAACTGGGGTGTAGGTGACGTTTGTTTTGACCGTCACACAGGTTGTGTCGGTCGAAGAAAGAAGGTAGCCCTGTTAACGGTAGTCTTCCAAGGAGTGGTATCCGTGCTCAGGTCCAGGGCTACATGCAGCTTTGACAACAGTAAACAATGGTATTCTAGCTGGGAGGTCGTGCTGTACGGCGTGCGGAGTACGTTTTGAGGCAGCCAATCGGCTGGACCTTGGGTCCCATTTGGATGGCCATAAATGGATAAAACCGGCGCTTCAATATCTCGTGGTTCGCTAGAAGACAGTTTTGATCACACCTTCTTTGAAGTTACATGAGTACGTGCCGTTACTTTGGACCCTTGCTTAGGAGCTTGCATGTTAATGAGGGTGCTTTCAGTGGGGTGCTTATATCTGGCAACCCAGTTGTGAAAAGCTTTCACTGAGTAAATACAAGAGTTCAATTTCAGGTACTGGTACATGTGTCATATTTGGTCAGAGTGTACTTTCTCGAGTAAATACATGTACAACACGTATATGTATCTCGCGTTGCGTGTCTACAATATCGTGACGTCCAGTGTCGAACTAGGTCGTCTACGACTTACACTAGGTAACAGTTACAAGTACAAAAAGTTAGTCTTAGCGGATGATGCTCAGTATTGCAAAAATCCCTCTCGAATTCAGGCATATTTTCTCTAGACAAGCATTTTTTTTTCGCATTTCAACGGCCGTTTGGAATAAATCTCCGTCTCGGAACAAATCCCAGCTCACCATCTTGGTTGTGCGATTGGAACGATCGTGACAACAGATTGACCTCCCAAAAATTTAATTTGAAAGGATTTGTTCATCGCCAGTGTGGTAAATTTACCTTCTCCCGAGACGTCGACGACATGAGCGGTGGGACTGAACGCCTGGTTTGCCTTTAAGAAATTAACATGAGCGGCTAGAACTTGCCGGCTTGGATCAGGGCTTGAGAGACTTCACGCGACAGCACTGATATTTAGCGCACGTCGCGTATTTTGTAGATAAAACCGTCTGCCACTAGGTTGAGACGCAACAAATGCGCAATGATTCGTATTTATTAAGTTTTTTTGAGATTTGCTGATGCAACTCAGCTGGATTCAAAAAGACAGGGTTCTAGTCGTAAATATCGCCGCTTAGAAAAGTTATGGCTTATATTTCACTAACTGAATTGTTTAGGGCACCAGACAGAATTGTTCCAGAAATAACAAGTTACAAATGCATAATTTGCGAATAATACACTTTTTAAGCCTGTGGCCTACTGGGAATGCAAGTACGATTTTTTTTTGCATTTAGTGGTCGATATGATGATAAGGGTAATTCATATTATGAATACCGTTCCCTCATTAATAGGGGGTCTCAGAATTGACAAAAATCGTTTTCAAATGGCATGTCATTTCGCCGCCAAATGGCATGGCATTCCCTCGCCAAATGACATGTCATTTCGGGCTTTATTCGTGGGGGTGTCAGAACTGCCAAAACTATCACAAACTATGGATTCGGGTATTATAGTCCTGCAGACTGTGTTGTACGAGCTGCTACACCGTCTTGGCCGGCGAAACCCACTGGGTAAGCTTTGCGGTTGAATACTCAAACAGTGTTGTTACTATCGGCTCTTTCTGCATGTTTAGTGTCCACATCAAGACGCCAAGGTACGTGGTAGTGGGTTTATGGAGATATGTTCATAGGAAATAACTGTTCTCTTAGCTTAGTACGGATCTAGGTAACTTGATTTGACGCTTCATAACTACTATTACATCATGGAGCGAACACCTAGGCTACGCTTCTCCTAGCTCGCATCGTTATCACGGTTGGTTTGCCTGCTACTACTAAGTTACCAAGTTGTGTGATTTCTTGCTACTCTGTGTAGTGTGGCGACGGTCTTCGTGACCTGACCTCGGGCTATGCTGACGGCCGAGGGCAGTATCAGCTAAAGCTGACATAGAATAAGACTCAGAGGTTAGTTAGCTAGTGAGAGATGTCATGGCAGCGCTGTAGGGGTATCTGATTCAATGAATATCGCCATGCCACTCAAATAAGGTGCCTTTGGTTGCAAAATTGGTCATTCGTTGGAGTAAGACATGCTGCTACACGTGGGCAGCCACTCAGCAACACGAGTTGACGAAGGGCAGCCGAAAGAAGAGGGCTCATTTCGCCATCAGCAAGACCGACGGTCTTTTGGCAGGAAATGTGATTTTGATATCATCCGTGTGATTTCATAATCACCCACCTCCAGAGGTGGACGATTTCGAAATGACATGTTATTTGGCGGGAAATGGCATGCTATTTGGCGGCAAAATGTCAATTCTGAGACCCCCTAATATATTGATTTGTATTTTTAAATAACCTTAAAAGGTAATAAATAGATCTAATAATGAATACCAGTCCCTTATCTATATTATCGATGTGTATTTTTGGTAGTAGATCTTGGTAACAGTCCGAAGTGACTTATGGGATCGACAGCTGCAGCTGATTCCTGACACCTTCGATAAAGTATTGGTGATCATAATCATGTTCGGTCACGCCTTTCGGTCACGTGGGCGAGCAATAGAGTCATGCACAAATACGTCGTTTATCGACGACGTATCAATTCGGGAGGTCTAGGATCGACCTTGTGTCTTCCTAGCGCTGTCTTTAGGCTTGGTTTTATTGAAGTTGGCTGATTTCTTGTGTTCGCAGAAGTGTCTGATGAAGAGCGTGGTGTAAATCTACGACGTTAGGATGGCGAGGTGAAGTCCTCCGACGCATACCGGTACAGATGATCCTCTCGGTAACGATAAGCCGCATTATATCGCAATCTAGAGGTATTACTATAGGAATCTGTACCCATTCAGCGGTACATGTGACTGGTAGGTACAGCAGGAACGCTAACCCTTCGCCACAGTCTTCGTAGTGTGATCCAAGGAAGCTCATTCAGTAATTCTCTACACTGAGCGCATGAAGCCGTCTACCTCCGCTACTTATATCCCGCCACAGGCTCATGAACGCCCAGCGTCGTCTGATATGCCGAAGCAAGCCGACAACCCCTCGATGGCTCGATTCGAGCCTCGACGAGGCTCAATCAGCAAGTACAGCTAGCTATATGGATCAGACGGGGTTTCGAACTATGCCAGTGCTTTTAGAGAAGAGCTGGGTAGGAAACGAGGGCGCAAGCAGCAAATGTTACTGCTGACATTCTTATGGGCTCCTGAACAGAATATCCAAACTCCATAGTTAAGAACCTTCGCATAGCGATATTTGCCATTTTGGTATCACTATTCGTTACTTGGAGGATAGAACTTGTTCTTGTACATGTATGTGAAGCGTCAACGGGAGACCCAGTCGAACCAAACTAATGAGAGGTTATCGGAAATGGGGATATCGTTACCGAGAGGATCGTCTGTAGTCTCATACATGCAGTCGTCTCTTCTTTCCTCAAGCCGAGCGGGCCCCCACCAAGCGGAGCTCTAAGGGCAGATTTAAGCGGAGCAAGAATGGCTGTCCGACTCGCTTCGTTCGGCGGGTTATTACCGGTATTGTTGTCACTAGTGTCCGAAAAACCTAATCACTTTATTTTCCAAAACAAATTTGTTTAAGCCAAAGCAGGCCCTCGCTTCGCTCACCATTTTGGATCAAAAGTTTTATTCGAAAAGTGGCTGGTCGAGTCTCTTGTACATGTACATGTAGTTGCAGCCGAGCGGGGCCTCGTAAGCGGGTATTCGGGCAAGTTTAAGCGAAGCAGGCGCCTCGCTTCGCTTGGGTGTGATACATGTGGTCAGCAACTACACCGTTCACGCTATTTAGCCGGACCCTGACTAAATATGGTTTACGCATTACGAAGCAGAAAGTTAATTTTGTATTAGCTGTAGTGATTACTATATTTACATTTGAGGGGATTTAAGACCATGGCTGGGTCCAGCTCGACGAGATCTGTTCAAATACGCTGTGTTTGTGTTCGTTTAAGATGTTTAGAGGAGAATCGCTATGTGAGGTGTCAGGAAAAAGTAGAGAAGCATGACTACTAAGTATATTCGAACTACGATGAACGGTGTACATACATCGACTACTTACAGTAGTCGCTGCCTCGCTTCACTCGGCCGAGTCTCTTGTATTAATAGTGGGTGTGCATCGAGCGTAGCACCTCTTTATAAGGCCTTACCTGTACATACCGGTACATATTTCAAGCACTGGCAAATCGTAAGGATGGCAAAATGCATGTGCATTTAAAGGGCTTGCATACAATGATTGAAGGCTGACAAAGCCCAAGGATAGCTAATTACATGTATGTACTGTACCTACAATTTCAAGTGATGGCAAATCCCAAGGATAGCAAACTGCATGTACGGTATGTATTTTGAAACTTAAAAAAAAGGGCTTGCATACAGGTCAAGTGCTGACAAATAGAGCTGTCGACGTTCCTACCCTGGACACCTGCTCGACGTCGATTACAACGGACGTCCAAATTTTGCGCAGGATGTCGCGTTACGTCGTTTCTACCGAATTTCGCGAAAGGGTACCCCCCCTTTCTATTTATCAAAAGGGGCTAACCTGAAGTTGCATCAATAATTTGCTCGGGCGTAATTCTATTTGATGAAAATTGCTTCACTCGCTACCTGATTGGATTAAAATTAGAGAGGGGGCTGCCTAAATCGACACAGTGGGGAAAAAAACGTGCCCATCACTTATTATAAAGAAACCTTTTTTTTTTGGGGGGGGGGGAGGCTACCCTAAGGCGGCAAAATGGGTCCACCCTTTCGCGAAATTCGGTAGTAAAAAAAAAACATTTTCCAAAACCAATCAAAGCAAAGGACCTCAGAGCCAAATGTGAGCACAAAGATGCCATACTTACCATGTAACAAACGCCATATTGAAGGGATGCGATTTGGCCCAGCAAGGTAAGAATCCGAAAGCCTCTATGATCGAAATCATGGCGAAATACTACGGTGAAACCGCTCTAGTGAGGTATATCCAGTCCGCCAAGGTCTCCCCAAGCGTGGGTAAACTTGCAACGGAGTTACAGGCAGCCGAGTTTGCAAAATGGGCGAAGGCTGGTGGAACGACCACGAGCATCACCAAAATGCCAGAGAGAGTACCGGCTACTCACAAGTTGGGAGTCCAGCGCGACAATGGTCTTGTGGCCGCATACAAACGGTTCCTTAGACAAAACCCAGCAGTCTGATGTGGCGCAAGCTCGCCATGGCAAACAACCGTTACATTTCAATTTCACTTTGATTCTTGTCACGACTGTTTTCCTGTAATGCTTGTGCTGAAGCCGGCAGCCTAGACAAACCAGCACAAGCCCTTTCAAGCCAATCATCTCGTTTTTTTTTAGTTTTCTGTAAGATACGTTGGTACAGATGTACAAGTATCCTGAGTATGTTAGCGTTACGACGAAGAAACAGTGTGCAGATCGTATTATTGGAGTGTTCATTTGTCTCCACCTCTACGGATGAATGACCAAACCATATTACAATTCATTGTACAGACGAACAGATTCGCTACATCGACTTGCAACGTGGTACTGTAAATCCCACGTCTTCCGGATCACGCAAAGCCTTGCACAGCAGCGGCGCGGAGAGGATAGCTAGCTTTCCTTCAATGAGTAGGCAACAGGCGGTGCAGTAGTGGCTGCCTGCTGCTGGGCCTTCTCGCGCTTCAACCTGTATTGTCACCGTCAGGTAATCGCCTTGGTCAGCAAATTTAGCAGCACACTTTTGACGGCGATGCCGATAAACGCATGAAAAGGTGATACAGTGTACTATAAGACCAAAAAGTCCAAACAGGCAACTGACCGATGGGAAGTCGTACACGACGCGCGACCAACGACTTGCAGGACGAAATACGGACTGCAGCATGTGACTCGGTCAGAAGATATCACGTTGAAAATATGTGTGTGGTGGCTTACCTTTCTGGATGGTAGCCTGCCACTCGCAGGAGGGCAGCAGGCGACGACCAAGGCGCCCATGACGATCACTAAGTTAGTGACACTAACAGAGGAAATCCAGTCCACGCGGGTCCCGTGGAAGATGTAGAGTGACCTGGAACACGATTACGACAGGTCTCATTATTTCGAAACAGTGCCTTCAACATAGCAAATTTAATACCCTGTGAACAGTTTGTACACCTGTGAATGTGATGCAAAACCTGATTTTATAAGGACCTATCACTTGAGATTTGTATCAAACACGTAACTACTATTGGTGTGGCGTACACAGCTCGAATTAATCCCTATTGGGCTGTCTTTACAACATCTACCAGTAAAATATTGCAATACAAGTTATAGTCTCGCCTTTAGCGATCTGCGCTGGATTTTGTTTACTGTAGGCTCTGCATGTATAGAGGAGGCTGTTAACCGTCGATTAAATGGGCTACACTTTTAAGTATTAAAAACCTTAGCCTAATGAACTCAAAAGTTCAGATTAACAAACCTATTGTCATTTTAGAGATATTGGGCGGTTTTCGATTGGTGAGAAAGAAGCTCGCCTTGGTTTTGAATCAAAACTTTTGATTAACCAAAACAATCTGTATCTCATAAGCGGGTGTGCCTATCAACAAGTACAATTCGGTAAATCACCGAAGTAAGCCAATTCGTCTGCAAAGCACAATACAGGTACTGACGTTACAATGTAACGTCAATAGGTATACAGTCACACCTCCTTAAATGAGCCTCTATGAGTGACTACGTGTTCCTTATCTGACTACAGCCTTCGTATGCAAACGGGACTATATGAGTATCACTATACCGAGTTCTCTAACTGACTAAAAACCTCTTTATTCTCTAAATGAACGCCGGGATGGCCAGCTGGACTCCCTATACGAACGTGTCACAGTCTTTATAAATGATGGTGTTGCCGTCAATTCCCAACCCTCATTTCCGCATACTGAAGCGCTTTAGGTCCTATATAGTACTCTAACATAGCCCCATCGACTCAATCCTGTAGAGTTTTACGATATATCTTCGGCATCTAGCTGGTATTGTCAGTGAGTTTGAAGAACAATCAGCACGATGCATTCTTCTGAAAATTACTATCAGCCCGACGATATCTACATGTAATTCATGTTCAATCTTGATGTGAGTGCTCCTTTATCGTTGCTTTGATAGACAGGGATTGGCAGTACTGCCAATTCTTCTAAACTACTGCCAGTAGTTTGGTTGGGGCCTAATCTCAACTACTGGAGTACTGAGTAGCACGATCACAGTGTTCTGAATTACTGGAGTCAAAGTTACATAGTACTGTCGAACTACTATCTGTCGACCATCTAGGCCGTCTTGTCACCGCCGCTCTCGTCAGCGTCCGCGAAGATCGCAGCGCTACCAGCAATCATCTCCATCCTGGCGAGCTCGCTCTGGTTGTGTCGCATGAGGACTTGCATCTCCGCACGCTCATTATCCGTGCGGGTACGAAGGGAGCTCATCACGAAGCCACCTGTAGAAAACACGCGTTCCTGGAACGTGTTTAATGCATACTTGCCAAGCCATACACGGGCGAGGGCAGCGACAGAAGGGAACATCTTCGTTCTTGCGTCCTTGAACCACTTGCAAATGTCCACATATCTGAACAGACCTTGCAGTCGCCAGCACACGCTGTCACCTCGGCGCACCAGGAGCAGGCGCGTGAAGTCTCCGGCCGTCCTCTTGCCATCCGTGGCTTGCTGCATGGCGACGTGCACCCACTGCACCGTGTGGTTTAGCCACTTTGCCAGAACGTCATCTGCTTCGTCATCAAGGCACCGCGAGGGCTGGTTGTCTGGAGTCACTGACGCGCCACAAAGCTCGGTGTCGTTGTCCACCGACGGCACCAAGTCGAGATTCGGGGGCAACTCTGCAGTAGTTCCGTCGCTATCGTTAGTTGGAGTAGCGTGCATGGCACGAAACAGATCTCGGTGCGCGTCGCGCAGCATTCGTCGTCCCTCTTCAAAAACCTCGTCGATTTCAGCAGCGTAAATGTCGTCACTGGCGCACGGGGGAGTGACAGAAGTACCAAGGGCAGCAGACGTAGCAGCCACTCGAGGGCGAACAAGCGCATCTACCGAGGTTTTGGTCCTCGGATCGAGCAAAATCTGTATATTATCGTTAGTACATTGTCATTTCATACATGTGCAAACAATAAGACGTACCGGACAGCAATGTTGCCAGGATCATGAAGGTCGTTCGAGCACACGTGGTGCACGCCACGGCTACAAACGGAGCACGGGTCCATGGTCGTCAGCTCCGGGTTGATGCAGTCAGGAAACGCACACTTCATCAGTAGTGGCGTGTTGAGTCGGGTTTTCGGGAAAACTGTCTTGGGGCTGCAGAGAGAATTGCAAAGTGAGCAAAATGAAGTTGCCGGCGGCAAACGATCTCAACAAACCTTTGAGAATGAAGCAGGATCCAACGTGAGCGCGCCCTAATGGAGCAACACTAACGCAGACCACCATACTTCCAAGGGCGAGCAAACGCCCCATAAGCGGCAACGCGTTGCGCAAGCGTGCAACCAACTCGCGGGATCCGGAGAAGCTTGGTGATCAAGCGGCAATCCTTGTGGACTTGGCATCCATGGCGGGGGCCTATAATGACAGCCGTCAGGTGCTCGTCGGGATTTCGGCAGTACTGTAAGTACTGCCGAAGCGAAGATAGTGAACTACTGATTACTATCGCGGCAGTAGAATTAAAATCTTGCAAAATGCTGGAAACTGGAGTAATAGTACTGCTACTACAGTACTATTTTGTACTGGCCAGGTCAGTTACTGCCAATCCCTGTTGATAGAGTTTTAGAGTCTAACAACGATATGTAAAGTGTATAGAACGGCCAATGTAGCCATTATTTAATGTAGCCACCTCTACATCTGACCAATTCTTTAACTGAAACAGCCTCTTGGCCCATTCAAATGGGGTGTCATTTATAGAGGTGTGACTGTATCGACGGAAGATATGGCCTAATACGGTGCAGTGACCGAAATATTATCATAGCAAATCGTTCCCACAGTTCTATATTGAGTTTAGTATAGGCCATGTCCTATGTGCATTACGGTTCTGCGCTTGCACAATAGAGTTTTTGTATGGGACGTTGTCTCCGTAGGTCATATCTACCGTCGATGTGTAGAACACAACAGCAATATTTGGTCGTGTCGTTGTGTAAGATTATACAGATGATCCCCTCGATAGTCATAGCGCTGGGACCCAACTTTTTATTCCTGTCTAAGGGTATTCCTAATGACGATGTACCAAAAACATGGTACACAAAATGTAATCTGCAACTTGCAGCCAAGCCACCAATACAAAATAAACCGATCTATCATAATAATGGAATCTTCCAACATTATCTAATACAAAGCCAAGTCTGACTCGGGGTATCCATATTTTTGGTAGGGTGGCAGACTAGGAGTCTCATGTGACTTGAACCTCAAACGAGTAAGTCTTACTGTATTTAGGGATTCACCATCAACATTCCATTCTGACGAGTGTCGGAACATGTAATGGCAATGGCTTCGAAAGGAAGCCTGCAATTGAGCAATGGCTGGCGCGATCATTTGCGTTTCTCCGAAGTAAATGTCTTTACGCAGTCGCGAAGTGGCGTGTAACACTATTGCAGTAAATTTTCCACAAAAGTAGCAGGGTCTTGTGATCGTGATCCCAACGTATTCATCGTCACTGTGACGATTCGTCACTACTTGGAAATCATCGGACCGTGGAAAGCATATCGGAGAGTTTGAGTGTTGTTTGTCGACAGTGATGGTAGTGGTCCATTGCAATCGATTCCACTCGCGCAATAGTTGCCTCCACCAAACTGGCAACGCCGTTGCTCTTCATCCTAGCGGTCTTGAAGGGACCAAAAACAAAAAAGCTCTAGACCAATTCGGCGAGTATGGCTCTTGAGCATTTGTACAACTTGTTAGAGTAGTTGGAATTATTAACACTTGATACTGTAGTAAAATTACTGGAATCCCAATACCGTCAGCCTGTGACAAGGTTCAGGTTTACCCCTTTGCCGATTTGTCAGCTTCCGTGTATCGAAAAGTATATATCGTTACGACGTTTTCACTTATCATGACACGTTACTGCATCTTCTAGTAGCAACAGTGCTTTGTGTTACCCAGTGGGTTCCACAACGCGATCCAAATTCATAAATGAAGGCTGCAAGTTGAGCCTGCAACTATCTTGCTAACCTGGGGCAAGGGGTACAGCAGTAGCCCTCTTGCGCCATCTTTATAACTGTCCTCCCAGGATAACTTACGTTTGTACATGTATACAAGTGATGATTGAGAACCACTTTCGTATTCCTGTCGAGCAAACCTAGGGATGACTACCGAGGGGATCATCTGTATTACCAGTATTTTCTTCGCTTTAAGATGTTCACGACCAAACATCGCGTTGGTGAGGCATCAGTTGTTTGTATAGTATTATAAGATTACTTCCGGAACACAATCATCCCTTTATTCTATTAGTGTCTGCAGATGGTCAAAAGTGCCAGTTCTGGCAAGCCCTGATGACGATACTGTACATGTACGTTGTAGCGGTATACAAGTAACCTACTAGTGCAGAACATCATGTACTGTACGAGAGTCGTCACTTGCTCGCAGCAGATCTCATATGCTCACGAACCATACTGTATTTACGTATGGGAAGGTACTATTAATAGTACTGGGTACCGTACATGTAGAGGCATTTCTTGGGCCGAAAAGTATACATGTACAGTTGTACAAAATACTCGCAGTCCAATCTGAAGATTGTGGAGGATTACATGTACTGCAGATGAAGTACTCCTGCGCAATCTTCATGGTTGACACTTAAACTGGTTGATAACGTTACGTGTAGTTTTTTTTCTTTGCTGAAGTAGATTCATTTCGCAATTTACAAGACGCAGGGGACGTTCCAAGAAAGCCTGAAAACAAGCAATGCATCTCGAGCCTCTTGTGTTGTTCATAGCTGGGATCCTCTTATGTATCGACGCCGCAACAGCGAACTCGCACTTGACGCACCCGACCATAGCCAAGAGATCCCTACGGATTGACACAAAAGATGAAGTGAACGAAGCGAGGACTTTGGCTGTACTATCGCGCCTGGTCAACTCAAGGCCACCAAGACCCACCGACTCATTGATTCAGCGGTGGAAAAAGGAAGGCAAGTCCGTCGACGAGGTGTTTGCGCTTCTCAAGCTTGACGAAGTCGGAGAAAATCTGTTCGCGAACCCCAAGCTGAAAACATGGCTCAACTACATGAGCAAGACCAACAATGTGCAAACGAAAATGGCGATTGTCTCGTCATTATCGGCTCGTTATGGCGACGATGTGTTGGCGAAGATGCTTGAGGCTGCGAAAAAGGTCCCGGGCACAAAAGACATCGCCACCAAATTGCAGACTGAGCAGATGTGGATCTGGCTGCAGAGTAGCAAGTCTATCGACGATGTTTCGTCACTGCTAAAGCTTGATGCAGGGGTAGACAAGCTTCTTGCTAACCCAAATTTCAACGTTTGGAACAACTACATCAAGTTTTTCAACACATACAAGGGTGGCAAGAAGGAGACCACGATCAATGCGCTCATAGCCTTGTACGGCGACGAAGCCATGGCCAAAATGCTCCAAGCAGCGAAGCAGCAGCCAGGAACAACCAAACGGGCTACGAAATTACAGAGTGCACAGTTTGAGCAGTGGCTGCATGAAGGCGCCAAGCCGGCGCAAATTTGGAAAATGCTCAAGATGGAAAAGAAGACGTGGATGACCAATCCGGACGCAGAGATTTGGCGAGGGTACCTTGCATTCTACAAGTCGCACAAGACGGCAACGGTGTAAACGGTAATCGATGATCATTTGTGAATATGTTAAAAAGGTTAATGTACGTACCAGTAAAATAGCCCAAGAAAAGCTGGCAGTGGGTCACGTTTACCTCGATTCCATGCTGAAAACCCCACTTTTCGTACCGAGTGAGCACTCGGACGGATAGAGCTTGACCCAACGAAAGGGCTCGACGTCGACTCGTACTTGTGGCGGTGTGACGGGGAAGTTTGTTGAGATAAAAATTACGTTTTCTCACAAAACTATGAACTGATGTACACTGGACATTGTCTGGCGATGACGTTCCAAGCGAAGCGATTCAAACTTTATGAAAATGACGAAGAGGTGGCACTATAACTGCAGATTATTAGTACCAGTAGATTGGCCACCAATTGTGATCAGTCCTCACGCGGTGGAAATAGGCGTGGACGGTGAGGCGGTAGCCAACATCCTTCAACGCCTGGGTTTTGACACCGTAATGGTTGTTGACTTACCTACACCAGAACGTCGAATTTGGACTCCTCGCCCATAAGATGAAGATAGTATCGCCAGGAACATTGTCACGCAGTAGCTACCGGTAGTGAAACGAGAAGTGCGTAACTAGATATTCCTATCCAATTGCGATCAGTGGTTTCGAGGGAGCCTCAGCGAATAATCTGGAATGGAGTTTTCTTGAGCTCCAAAAATTTCCTCTCCATTTCAAAGTCTAAGTAATGATGTAGTTTCTCGGTTTCTGTGTTCGCGACTCGAAAACAATGAAACGAGATTTCGTGGTCGAGCTTCCACGTCTACATGTAGTAGTACTAGAGAAATTGACGATTTGTTCCTGTTTATATTTGTTATCACGTACTACAATAATAATAGTAGTAGTACGGTAGTACCCTACCTTCTTTGGCTGTGTGGACAGCACACCTGGTGAGAAGCGTAGGACGAGAAGACTGTACAACTACGTAGACTAACGAAGCTTTTCTAGTTCATACTACATGTAGAAATTTGCCTTTTAATTTTTTCAATACCACCACGATATCAGGCTTCAAACCTCTGCATCGCTGAAATTTGTTTACAACAACTATCTAAGCTGGGATAAACGTCTCCATGATGACTTGCATGGTGTAGGAATTCATTGACCAAAATCATGCCTTAGCTTAAAAGTTGTATGCAAAAACGAAGAATGTTGGTGATTCTTTAGCTGCATGGCAAAAAGGTGATACATGATGCTAAATACACTGCGGCAGAGTCGCAGACAAGTTAAAAATGCATTAACTGTTGTCTGCTCTGTATATGCAGCCAGTTGCATCACGGTAAATCACAGGTAAAAAGAAACTTAGTGGACACAATTGGGTTTGGTGTCCAAATTAGTTACTTCAGAAGTATTTTAATAAGCTTTTTTAAAGCGTAAATAGAGGGCCTCTGAACTCTCTTAAGTACTTAAGTATTTTAATAAGCTATTACTATATATTAGTTTGGAAATTGCTGAGCCCATGGAAATTTTGTACTGAGAGGAAGGACAACAGAAGAAATTATCCTAATAAATGGGTTGTCGAGGTTTCTGAAATCCTGTTCAAATATTTACTGCACCATACTTCGGTCCCCGAACAAGCATAAGAAAACAGTGGTGACAAAGCTAGAAGTTGAGGGCCCAATAGCGTCAATAGATAAAATTGCAGTAAAATGAAGGTACAAGACCATGCACTTTTGCAGTCAACAACCCACGTTTCCAAAAGAAACTCGTTTATTTCAAGGGCGCAAATACTGTGAACGAGGTGTGAAGAACCTCAAGTTGTCGTAGGGCTACGACACCGAACCGGTGAATAGCTTAGCAGTAGTAAAGACCACCGAAAGGAACACCGAGACCACAGCCACCGCCGTACAAACCTGCGCCGTACATGTTC
Source organism: Phytophthora tubulina (assembly GCA_014706135.1). Classification (NCBI taxonomy): domain Eukaryota; phylum Oomycota; class Peronosporomycetes; order Peronosporales; family Peronosporaceae; genus Phytophthora; species Phytophthora tubulina. The sequence continues at coordinate 292,697 of JACBOY010000017.1, read as the reverse complement.
CAGTAGCCCATCGGGTAGGCCCAACCAGGGACACTGCCGCACATGAATCCGAAGCGATAGGGTCCGTAGCCGCCCCACCCACCCCAGTTGCCCCAGCCGCCGCCAAGTCCACCACCGAGGCCCCAACCGAACTGCTCGTTCTTGTCGTCCTTGTCATTCTTGTCGTCATCATCATCGTCAGTGTCTTCCTTCGTAGCGCCTGCAGTAGCAGCAGCGTTGGCAGGCGGGTCGATCTTCTCTGCAGTTCCAGTGAGCGTGACGCCATCGGGCAATGCAGACGCTTCAATCTTGTCGAGAGCTTCGGTCGGAGATTTCATGACAAGTTGGTCAGCAGCAGCGACCAGGCCGATGATGGCGATGAAAGCGAGGAGGAAGACGCCGAACTTCATGGTTGCGATGCTTGGTGTTTGACTTGCTTGGTTGGAGGTAAATTGAGTTGTGAATCAGAGTCATACACGAAGGTGTAGCAAGTAGATGCATCTCACAGTCTTTGGTGAATTGCTTTCTGAGAATTGACGAGTTTTCTTGCAGTAAAGAAGTTTCCGAACTGTATCGGTACTCAATCAATCAGCAAGATTGATGCCAAAAGAGAATTTTCAACACTTTCTGCTGCTTCTCTTCGCACAAATTCGACGATGTCCATGAAGGTCGATATGTTCGATATGTTCGCCAACTCCGCTCGTCGCCGTTGTGGGTGGGATACCAGATATGTAGCTCATCATCGTCTAGGAATCGGCCAGTTACTTGCCACAAAAATGTCCTCATTGTCTTGATCGAACTAAACAATTAAATCCTCGTTATCGCCTTCACCCACTGTATATCGTTAAAATATTGCTACTTTCACTCATCTTAGCCGAGGTCTTCAAATAGCACCACCAGCAACTTCACGGAGCCCAAAAACAGTTTAAAACGAGCAACAACACTCGCGTACGTTCGACCAGAAGAGTGTAGCGATGGCATCTACGTTCGCCATGAGTCCGATCCAGCCTGGACGGACAACGTTTTCCGGAATCGATCCACGAGCATTGGGCGCTGCACGAAGGCGACGAAAAGAGACTGTCAATGAACGGGTAGAACACATTTTACGTGGGGCGTTGCGTGACGCCGAGGAAGAAGCTTTACAAGAACGTGAAGGAGGACCGGAAACCCGCGGACGTGCGTTGCAGCGGTCTCATCAATTGGCATCGCTGTACACAACGTCAACAGAGACCAAATTTCTTCGCTCTCGAGCGAAACGAGACGCGTCACTCCAACGAAATAAAGAGGTGAAGGCCGAGACACCAGTATTTCGTGCTAGATCAAGAGCAGGGTCGGACAATGCAGGAAGTGTTATCGGAGAAGATAACGAGAGCGACGAGAGTGATGATGATACATTTTCTGTGGGGAAAATGGTGCTAACTTCGCCTATCAAGTCAAGTGGAAGCTGTTGTGGTGTTACACTATCCCCGGTCTCAATGGTAACGTCGCCTGTAAAGACAACTAAACCATGGTACGGATGCACCACCTCGACTTTAAAGGAACAGATCCCGTCAGGAATTACATTAGACGCTAAGTTGCGTCGTTATGGGGCTCGAAGTACTGCGAAACTTCACGGTTGCAGATCTCAGGAAAGTCTTAAACCACTGTCACCGAGTGAATTGGTTGTTCCTGTAGATGACTTTGTATCGGGAATTAGTGGTTCACCTTCACTTTGGCCACCAGAAACTTTCCACCCAACAGGTTCTCGCCTTCCAGTTACAATGACGCGCTGCCCGTCGTCACCAATCGCAGTCTCCGTCCACGTTGATGGTCAAGACAATCTGAGTCGTGTTGAGCCCTGCCACTCATTTTCACATACACATGGATCGTTGAAGCAGAAAGCAGCAGAGAAACTCCAACGTGTTTATAAACAAGAAATGCAGGCTGCTAAGGAGGAGCGAATGCAAAACCAACGAGATCTCGCCGAGTGGCAAAGCCGCACGCTGCATTTTGAACCTTCATCTGAGCTCGTAGATCATCGAGAGCTAAAGAAAAGCGATCCACAGCTCCGTTACCGCCGAACTCAAACTTCAGCAATTGTCCAAACACCGGGATATTCTCCAGAGAAGCAGCGCACGAAGGAGTCAAGTGAGTTGAAGAAAAAAAGATTCAAACTTCGATGGAGATCATTTTCTAGACTTCTTGACGCTATGCGACGAACACCATGCAGGCGACCAGTGCTACAAGATATAGAGAAGTTGTTCGCATTGGCCAGAGAACTGGGTGCACTTAATGCGCTTGGTACTTGTATGCTTTCTCGTTCTCAATTTACACAATTGATAACGAAAGAGTTCCCGTTGTGTGATCTAAAGCACGTGAACCGGTTATTTTCTTCGTACGACTGGGAAATTCGCGACTCGGTAGATGCCCGTATTATTCTGGGCACTGTACGAGCAATGCGAATCCAACAAGGTGAGTCTGTAGAGCTCATCTGTGCTTCACTACGAGATTTTGACCGTACAAGTGATTTGAATGGTAAAAATGTGGATGATAACAAGGCTGGGGTCTCAAATGGTGCTGGTTTGACTAAAGCACTATCGCTGTGCTGCAGTAGCGATGAGGAAGAGAAGGAAATGGAGTTGAGAGCCGATACAATTTGGACGAAGATTCTTTCCTGGCAACGCCAGATTCTGTCGCGACGTCTGCATGGGGGAATTCGATACAACGTGTGGAAACCAAATGCAGCGAGCAGCAGTGTAGTGTCACGTACTACAGATCATGATGACGACGTTGTGGGCAGAAAAACTGGAAATGAAAGTGTCGAAAAGGAGGAAAGTGACGATGAAGAGGAGAATAAGGAGGAAGTTCCCGACCTCATTCGGTTGGTTGACGAATCTCGTGTACCCGTACGACGCATTCGGGCGGCACTCAAGCGAGAACAGGAGACGTTGGAACTTTTCACGCAGCAACTTCTGCAGCGTCGATATGAATGTTTGGTTGATGCCAGCTCACCCTCTCCTAGGAGATGAGTCTTAGTCTCCATATCGACCTGCTGGAACATCCAGATATCATTGAAAAATACTCGAAAACCCTAGTTAGCTGGAAAGGAAGTTGGAACGTGGGGTCGAGATTTTTAACTTTTAAAAAGTGAAGCGAGTTGTACTATCAGCTCGGTAGTCGATTCTAGCTGAGCGGCTAAGGTGTCAACTGAGTAGCTCCACCGCAGATCAAAATGGGCAAGAAGAAAATCAAACGTTACCTTTTGAAACTTACAATTGGGCTCCGTTCAAGAAACTATTCTACAGTGTACAACTGCTACGATATCACCTACTGACAAGCGCTGCACTACCGTCGAAGCGTTATTGCTGACGGGGTATTCGTACTATGGCGAGCACATGCCGCACAGGGTTCTCTCCTTCTTCTGTCACTGGTATTTGGACCGCGACGCAAGCTTGCTCGTGTTTGTGGTACGCGGCCAGCCAACAAGCTGTTCCGGTGGTGTAGTTACCCATAAACACTGGATCAAGTGCTGCAACTTCATAACTCGAGTCAGCAATTTCTGACAGAAATTCGAGAGTTGAGAGCGCTAATTACTGTAAATGGGGCTCTGCGCTTGGCTCCAAGGATCCTGATTTCCACCGATCGGATTTGCTACACCGATGAAGAATTTTTTGTATCGAGGCGATACTGCTCTCGATACTCTCGACACTCTCGACATAGATGTAGTGAAGGAGGTGCATACAGCCTACTGCCACATCGATGACCTGATCGCTCAATCTGATGTGGAACTGAAATGAAATTCCCAAAATTTAGTCTGAGTTTAGGAATTAGTAATAGAATTCCGTGGCTTCCTTGAACGACTCGTGGTCACTGACACACAGCTATTACGAAGTACAAGCTGATCTACTAACCTTTTCCTTGAACGTGGCTATTATAGTGTGTTGATCTATTTGATACGAGGACGCATTATTGATCTTTTGAGTTGGGAATAATGCACGTCAATTTGATGTAACCTAGGATAAAGCATAACAATGCGACAATACAGGAGTTTTAATAACACTTGGCATTTGTATGCTCTCAATTCACTATTGCAACTCTATCTGGTCGAGTTGGAAACTGGCAGCAAGGGCAGGTGAGTTTGAGTGGCACTATTTGGCAACGTTGGCACTCGAAGCTGAAGACACTTGCACACGAGTCATCCACACACTTGAGTTCGCAATCCGTTCTCTCCCACTAAAATAACAGAGAAGAGAAAACCCTAACGAGAAGAAGCAAAATCCTTCTCGCAGTTAGGTTTATCGGGTACCGTTGGCTTGACATTCCCCCAAGCTGAGACTCACACAAGATGCAGCTCTTCATCCGCTCGGTGCGTGGATTGCATGCAATTCCTTGTACGCGTCAAGTATTTGTCGTATAATGTGTGACGTGTGAGCAGGACGCCGGACACACGCTGACAGTGGCGGTGGCAAACCCTCGGACCAAAGTGCAGGAGCTGTTGTCACTCGTGGAGGCCAAGGAGCAGAGTCTCTGTCATGGATATTTAAACTACGGTGGTGTGCCACTGCGTGCATCGCGGTCGCTGACGGACTACGGCATCCAGAACCACGCTACGTTGGACTTGTCGCGGCGTCTGCATGGTGGCTGCTTCGGCTTCTCCATTTTGTTGTGGATCATCATCTTCATCTGCTGTCTCATCAGCGTCTGCACGTGCGGGTTGTCGCTGCCGGTGGCACTGTGTCTGCTACCACCGGCGCTGCTCCTACCGCTCTGCTGTCTGTAACTGCAGAGCACACCTTAGACGCCTGGGGATCGATTGTCTACATGTAAACACGTCGCGTCCAGAAGAGGTGGAACAGTTTTCGAGTATCAGAAGCAGCCTAACGCCCTCACGGGGCAGAACACCACACAAAAAGAGCAATAAAAAGTCACGTCGTCTTCGTCTTCAAGTGCTAAACTGTCTAACTTGACCCCAGCATCACTGGACGCAGCAAGTCTCAGCTCCTGTATGCAGCCCCAGTCTCCTGTATTAAAATGTTCGTAGCTGCTGCTGTCATTGTCGTCCGTTGGTCGCAAGGCCTGCATCTTGCAGCTCTGCGTCTCTACTTGCGCACACCAGGTCCGTTGCGTCGACCACCCTTGCGGTTCTGTGCCTTGCCACTCTTCTTCTTCTTGCTGTCCTCGTTCTTCTTACTCAGCGCCTGTACTTTACCCAGTAGTGGCGAGTTCTTGAGGATATCCGGCAGAATGACCAGCTTGATCTGGGAGCCACGCACATACACGAGCTCGAGCTTGGACTTCTGGCCGTCGCGCTGGGTGAGAACCACGTCGCTGAGCTGGCAGTTCATGCTGTCCTCGCTCTCCATCAGGTGGCCTCGATACACCTCACCATTCTTGAGCTCGACGGTCACGGTGCGGCCCTCGCCTTCATGCAACAGCGAGATTGGCACCCCCACGGTCTTGGACATGGTGCAGATTAGCGTAGCTGCTGGCGGCTGGAGCTTCCTGTGCGAACTTAAAACACTAGTGCGCACTTAAGCAATATCGTACTTACCTGCACATTTTGATGCGCGTACTTAACGCTGTTGAAGTGGAACTACACCAAGTGCAAACACCCACGGCGTGTGGCCGGCGAAATCTCACGTACATATATTTCATTGCGGCTCAAGAGAAGCCCGAGGCCTGTTGATCTTCGGTTTGTTGCCAATGCCTAAACTGTAACTAAGAAAAGGCACTTCGTCCGTGCAGTTCCATTTGCTGTTGACTTACTTGCTGATGTTGTGCTGCAAAGGAAGCTGACACGAGCCGGAGGAACTTGCCGAGCATCAGCTTGCAAACTGCGGCCTGATAGTGTACACACTCGCTGGGATCGGCGGCTACGCTCTTCGTCTTGATTTCTTCGGGCCGCTGTTGCTACATTCCGCGGGTTTTCTCGGACTTTGGTGCCGCTTGTACGTGGACTTCTCCGCCGTGCTTGGGTCCATTCGACGGCTTGTCGAGGCTGGAGGGTTCTGTCATTTTCGTTGTGTTGTCTTCGTCGCTTACTCTTGATGTGTGCGTGCTGATTTGTGTTGGTACTTCTATCCATGGTGTGTGCTATTGCTTCCCACCTTGGGCTCTATTCAACCCGCTGCTCCGGGATCCGCTCGAAGCGCCGGTTATTCGAGGCGCCACAGCTCATATTCTTCGGAGGTCCAATGTGGATCGAGCCACGGTAGCTGCCTCCAGCGAAGTTGTTCTGAGGCATGCCAACTTGCGCACGCCGCTCGCGCGTGCAGATGTAGTGTCCGGCAAGTCCATCGGCCGGGATCAAGTAGCCCAGAGTAACTGTGCGGCGCGGGCCTTCGCGCACAGACGGCAGACCATCCACCGGCAGCACAGGGTCAATCTGGAAGCTCTCGTCGTTTGAAATCAGCACCAACTCAATGTTAAACATGCTCGCCACCGCGTACAATTCAGCAGTTGTCGCCTGTTCATCCGGTGTGTCTTTGAAGATCTCGTATCGTTCTCGTACATCCTCCTCGTCCTGCATGAGGAATCCCGCAAGTTCCTTAATGTGTTCCAGTGCGTATTCCATGAGCTTCACCCTGAGAAATTGAGCCGCCGCCACTCGTCGAGGTGCCATACCGTCTGCGGCGCCCACATTCACCACCGTCATACTCGCCGGATAGTCGCGCAGACACTGCAGCGGGTACATTTCATACACAATGCAATGTAGCAGACAAGACCCATCAGGCGGCATTCCAACACCAACCAGACCAATCTGCACAAGCTGATCTTCCATCTTTGCTCGTTGCATATCCAGTTCGGGCGTAATGACATCAGGTGCTGTCATAGCCATCATGGATCCTCTCGAGACCGAGGACATGGACGCACGTCCAGTGGTATCCGACACACCCGACGACGCTGGGAACCAACTTCCTCTGGACGATCCAGGACCGATAGACCCAGCGAACGAGTTACTGGCAAAAGATCCTCGACTGCTGGCGAAGGACGTGCGTCCACCTCCCATCTGCACTTGGGGCACCGTGTGTCTGGCAAAGCTCTGACTGCCTACAAAACCCGTACCAGACCAACGGTAGTCGCTGGCCGTGGAAGCAAAGGAAGAGACCGTGGAGCTACTGGACACGGAGCGGAAATCATCGTCATCATCTCCCATGACACTTGCCGTGGCTTGAACCACAGCAGGAGAGGCCAAAATGGACGACGAAGGTCTCAGATTAACGTCTTGTTGGTCGTACTCAGCATTAGCACCAAAACCCGAGTTGAAACCCACGAAACTCTTGAGTGTCTGGCTACTGACTGCAGCCAAGTGGAAAGCCACAAGTTGCGGCTTGTGCGTGACGACGTTCATGTAATTGTCGAGCTCCCGGGCTCTGGCCCCCAAGAACTCGGGACTCTTGTCCACGCGGAAAAGCGCCTTACGTCGATACAGTGGCGGGAACTTGACGCCCTTCATGAGCGCTGCGTTGCGCTTACGTAGCTGCTCGTCGAGCTTACGGAAGGCCGAGAAACTACGCCAGATGTGCCAACTCGTGCGTCCTGTAGCGTGTGCACGTGACGAGTAGAAGGAGAGCTGCACTACGACCTTGTACTCCGCCTTCTTGCTGCTAAGGCGGTAGTCTTCCACGCTCACGGCGCACCTGTAGTCGCCCTGGATGTCGTCGGGCGTCATGGTCAGGTAGGCCATGCAGCCCCAAGGAGTGGAGAGCGCAGGGGGTTCGACGGTAGGAGACTGACGCTCGACGGACTCTCTGACTTGACGACGATCGCAAGACGCACGTTTTCCGTTATGTTCGATACAACGACTGGGGGGACGCACTTTCGGCCTATCGCTGACCAGCTACGGAAAAATGTTCCCACCCCACCAAAGTACCACTTTGGGTACCACCGAAGTGGTACAAAGGAGAAACGAAAGCGGCGTATATTAGCACACCGTTTTCGCTGTTCTTCCAGTTGACGCATGAACCTGCAAACGTGTGAGGATCCATGGAGTGGCTGCCCAATACAGCGATTCGGACGATCCGCCAAACATATTCTGAAATTACCATGTTTGGCGGATCGTCCGAATTATTAATTTGTGAACATTTTGGAGTGAGGGATCCGTTCGACGATCTAGAGGGCGGCAAATGCAGCAGATGTTCCACCGCAGCTGACGGCCGCCTGGATAATTATGGTATAATAGGTAGTGTAGGTTACGCAGTAACGTTAGCTCATTCGCTACGGAAATCCGTCGACGGGTACCCGGCTCCAGTACTATTTTAAAATAATAGCTCGTGAGAATCTGCAAACTTTTCTACTCAAGCTCGCAAAGACACTATATATCATCACCACATCCTCCGCCGCGCGAAAGAGGACTTGCCTGCACTATGCAGGCCGCATATGGATTTCTTCGCGCGGAGGTTTCTCACACTGGCAAAAGCAGGCTAACGTTTGTAAGTATGTATTATGCTCACGTTATGACCATTGACCGTTTTCTGCAATCCTATTTCCTATTTTTCGGAAAGATTCGCCCAGAATTGATTTTTTGCGACTGGATATGAGCGCATTACCAGCGCGGCGTGGGCTCCGTTAAATTAAAGCAGTTCAGCAGTCGAAGCCATTTGCGTCTTTCGCACCGCTACAATCCAGTACTCGACCTTATCGCTGTGTCCTCACCGCCTTCTCCTTGCGTAACTGAGGAGTCCTCAGTTACGCAAGGAGAAGGCCAGTGACGTGCGCAGTTGGTCGCTGCACGCACACCTAAACAAATGGCTACACTTGTTCTCCATAGCATCGCTGCAGCTGCGATGTTGTCCACTTCAACGCCCCAATTTTGCCGTGCAGTGGTCTCGGCTTAAGTGGGCCGAGCTGTTGCAGCATGGACTGCCGCCCAGCGAATAACAATGCAAATCACGTACATGTATTTTGCGTGGAGTCAGCAATGCCAGCCGCCAGCCGCTGGCCCAGCGTGGCGGCAACAAGAACGGCAACAACCGTCGATCGTTTCATCGGCATTTTGCGTGTGCCACACCAAATGTATCCATTTCTGTTGAACGCCAACCCACCAATAATGGAGACCGAGGCCACAGCTCTGCTCGCGGAGCTCCGCGTGGCGCAGGAGGAGCACGAGCGCGCGCTCGCAGCTGCGAATCACGTGCGCGACACGCTCGACCTCGCGCGGGAGGAGTATAACGAGGCTCGCTCCGCGGAGAAGGCCAGCGAAGACGAACTGGCCAGGGCGGCGGAGGCGCTGGCCCGCGGTCTCCAGAACCTCAACGTGGACGGCTATACAGCGGAACTGAAGGTTGCAGTGCCTCAAATAGTGGACTCTCTGGTGGAATACCACGCAAATATTGGCTGCTATCAGTGCTACCTCTTCTTAGAGAGTCATAAAGAAAGTGACAAGCAGAAGACGACGACAGCCTTTGACGTTGCAAAGCTCTGCGTCCGCGTGAAATTTCCACGTGTAGAGCTCGCGTACACGAGTGAGAGTGATGGTGGACAAGGTGCAGAGCAGGAGGAGGTTGTGTGGAGCACGGAGATTGAGCGGAACGTGGACGTCTCCCAGTGTCAAGTGGAAGATAAGGCAGATCACTGGTACTTGAGACTCCCGATCCGACCGAGTGACAAGCAACCGCTCGGTGGGTTCTCCTCCTTCACTCAGGTCTCTTCTGTGGAACTTCGACCGGAGAGTTACACGTCAGTGTGCTGTCGAGAATGCAACGCTCTTTTACTTGATGGTGAGGAATGCACCAGGATTGAAAAGGTTCTGCCGCTGCCGTCGGCCAACTGGATGGACATGTTTGACTTCTGGGGAGCTGGAATTGGGGCCTTTGAGCACATTCCACGGGATGATATTCATGCGCAGAAGCACCGTGTGCTTGTTGGTGAGTCGTATGTGCTGCTGCACGCGAGTGACTTCGTGACGGGAGCAACAGTGGCAGATCACGAGGACGAGGCGGCTGTTGCACCCGGAGATAACGCCAAGGAGGAGCGCGAGTGGGTTCCGCTGACATGTATTGCATGCTCGAAACGTGTTGGTTTGTCCAGCACAGAGCAGCCAGAAACAGTTCGCCTGCACAAGCACTTGACTAGTGCTCGAGGCAGCAGCACTGCACACGATCAAGAGGAGGAAAATGTGTTTGCTAAGTACACTGTCGATAGTATCCTAAGTGCTAAGTTGTTGGAGATGGCGGATTCGGACGGCAAGTTCCGATTCATCTTGACATCGTCGGGCGACAAACATGATCACGGTTTGTGTGGGAAAGGAAGAGGTCATCCTCCTGCTGCTCGTGTCGCCTTTGGAGAAGCACCATCGGCTGAATTGCAGTTGCAACTACTTAGTTGGGAGACGATGATCAAGAAGCAGGGCGAGATTAATTTTCGTCGCGTGCTGAAGGTTCTGTTTGGTCCTCGCCAGCCCGTGATACCCGGACTCATACGTTCGGACGAAGTGTCGCTGCCTCCTGCTATGTGCTCGGCCATCGCCCAGCGTCTTCAAACCAGCTCATCACTGCTGCCATCTTCACTCCGGACGTTTAATCGGATGAATGTTGGGTATCTCTTCGCATGAAGTGTTTGTTAACTGCTAAGAACACCTCAGCATGTCAATAGGGAACCACCCCAAATCCGATGTCACATGCAAAAACTAGCTGTATTATTCCTACACGTCAACACAACGCGTTCTCCTGCTTGTCAGTAAGCAATGTACCAGCTTACTTGGTGGGCGCCCAGTAGTCCATAATGTCAAGGGCCACCTCACAGCTCTCACGCACAACCTGGACGTCGTCCTTGAGGTACTCCTTCAAAACTTCCTCGCACTCGGTGGTGCCAATCGCTCCTAAAGCCTCTGCAGCCTCGTGACGCACCATACGGTGCTCATTCTCATCCAGCAGCACCTTCTTCAGTGCTGGCACGGTCACGGGGTTCTCCATCTGACCCATGACGTAGGCCACTTCGTGCTTGAACAGTGCGTTCGGGTCATCAAAAGCCGCAGCAAGAGCGAGTGCCGCTTCTTCCGTGTTGCGGTTGCGCAGCGAGAACATGGCGCGGTACTTGGCGAACATGTCTCCGTTGTGGTCCAGTAGGATCTTACGAAGCTCAGCCGTGGACACGTCCTTCTCAGCGGCAGGAGCCGGGTCCTCAGACAAATACGGGTTACGGTCCACCTCTCCTTCGACGATCTCGCCGTTGGCCTTAGCTAACCTATACTTGACCAGACTGACAGCCAGCTTGCACGTTTCTGAGACCTCCGGGGCAGGGTCAGCACTGTATTTCTCGAGGATTGGCAGCGATTGGGCAGCACCGATGGCGCCCAAAGCCTCAGCACACTCGTGACGCACCATGCCGTCGTCATTCTCGTCCGCCAGTACCTGGTGCAGCGTCTCACAGGCCTCCTCCATCTGGAACTGGCCGATGACGTAGCCTAGTTCGTGACGCATAAGCTCGGAGTCCTTGCGGTTCAGCAGCGCCGTCAATAGAACCTGCAGGTCCTTGAGGCCACCGCGCGAACGCAGGTAAAAGATGGCGCGCGTGCGCTTGCCAATGGGCTCCGACAGGTCTAGCATCGCATTGCGCAGCTGCTCGAAGCTCGGCGTTGTGTCGGGCTCGGTGGCGATGGTCTCAGTCACGGACGAGTGCGACGGCATCTTGCTGCGGGCTTCTTGGGGTAAGTCTGGGAATGGCTACGTCAGTGACTGCCAGTCAAAAAGGGTGTAAAAAAATCGGTAAGAAATAAGAGTGTCCCTTTAAGAAAATGTAAAGTGCCTCCAGCCAATAGAAATGCAGAAAAGTGCTGATTGGGTGGAAGAGTTGTGTACCCTTGGTGTACAGTACATGTACCGTATCTGAGACTGCAAAACGTGGCAAACAAATCACACAAATTTATCGATAAATTACCAGTTAAAAGAGTTAAGGTAGAGTCAAGTAGTGAAGAGTTAGAAGAGTTAAAGAGTTAAAAGAGGGGTCCGGTAGTGAAACTCGCTTATGGACACGCCCCTAATCCTCGTTTTAACCAATAACTACTCGCTATTTTTGCTGGTTTGTAGCCAATTGTTGGAATCGCTTCTGCGCGAGAGACAAGTCACTACCACTGTCGATGTGCGGCTCTCGGCAGCTTTTTGTTGTTCACGGTACATGTTCCAAAATCCTCCGTTCCCTCGGCATTATGCTCTGCGATAAGTGCGGTGAAGACCCATGCGACTGGGAAACCTACGGTGAAGAGCTCTATGAGAGCCGGCAGCGCCTGCTAGGCATGTACAGTGTTCCACATCCTCGACGCTTGACGACGACATTGTACCAGGTGTACTTCTATCTAAAATTTGATTGTCTAGATTCTAATGGGGCGCGGCACCTCCCTTTGTGTATCACACGTCGGTTGTCGCGTGCGAACTCGTACGTTCATTTGAGCTATATGGTGAGCTGTCGTATTCTGTGATCCTAACATGACCTTTTTCCTCAGGCGTCGACGAACATAAGCTTCTACGGTACGCGCAGAGTGTGGTGGTGATGCTGGACAGCTGTTGGCGTCACAGCGCGCACCGGCGGGCGTCCAGTGTGACGTCGCCGTTGTGGAGATGCTGGACGAGAAGAAGCTGCTGCTGGCGTCGCTGCACCAGGCACCGAGTGTGACTTCTCGGTGGTGGTGACAGTGGAAGCCGAGAACCTGCTGCTAGTGTCGGAGCGCGCGCCGGTGGCCACTGCCAGCACCGAGTGTGACTTCGTGATACTAGTGGAGAAGCTTCTCGTGCCGAGTGTGACTACGTCATGTTAGAGGCGGAGAGCGGCTTGCACAGCAGCGCGTTGCCGAGTGTGGTGGTACTGCTGGCCGAAGAGACATTGCTGGTGCTGGCGTCGCAGCGCGCGGTCACGGTACGATCCAGTTGTTGTGGAGGTGATACTTGAGGAGGAGAAGCCACCGCTGCTGCCGCTGGCGTTGCGGTGCGGTGCGCACCGGCGGGCTGCATGTCCTTCGCTCGCTGGGCAACCACTGCGGCCGCGGCTGCAACTGCACGTCCTGCCAACTACCTACACCAGGTCACACTCGGTCGCGACGATCACCAACGGCATGTCCGCCATGACCACGATATTGTGCGGGTCTGCGCCGCTGCGTGCGCAGCATGCCCTTCGCTCGCTGCGCGCGGTTGCGGCTGCACAGCCGCCTTCAACCACCTCCTGCCAACCACGTAACCGTTCTTTTTACCATCGGGTACCGGTATGGAGTCCAAAATTACGATAGCAGAAACCAAAGTGTACCAAGTTGAAGGTGATGGGTGGCCCACACTGGGGTGAAGGTATGAAGCCGTGCCAGCCCACTTTGTGGTGCAACAGCTTTTTCCGATCAAATGAAAAGAGATTGAATACCTTGAGGTGAGATGTATTTGAACAACGTTTGGATCCCGCTTGGAGGGATTCAAGCGGAGCACTTTCCAAAGCCAGCTTCAATGTCCCAAACCACTCAACCAATCACGTACGACATCGGCGAGTTTACGGACGATTATTGACGGAATTATTCTCGGCCAGTCAGATTGTTCAATTGTTGGCGTCAATATCTTGGAAAGGTGCTTGCGAAACGGCGCGTGCGCTGGGTGGCGCGACGCGGCGCCGTGGCTGCGTACGCATTCCCATTTTTTCAATTTTCGTCGTTCCGGGCACAACATGCGCTTCCGTTCTGCTAGCCCTGCGCCTCGCAATCAAGCACCACTTGTTGGCTGACCGACGGCCATGCTTCACTGAACTGGCCAAGAATATGACGCTGCTCGTCCTGCTGCACGTAGCAGCCAACAACATGGCCGCGCCGGCTTGCTGATTCTTGCTGGTGCTGCCGCACGGCGTGCCAGGCATGCTGGTCGACGCCAAGACGCCCACGACCAACTCGCTGGTGTTGCTGCAGGCCGGCAGGCTTGCAATGCCGACCGACGCCAAGATACACACGACCGGCTCGCTGCTGTTGCCGCTTACCATGCTGGTTCTCTTCAAGAAAAAAAAACCACGACCGGCTAGCCATCCTATCTGACAGCGTCAGTATATTTACATGTACCGCTGTTGCTGCGCGGCGTCCCAACCTGCTCCTAAGGTTTCGAGTGGGTGGCCAAGCGTTGGTTCTGCACTTTGGTATGTAAAGGAGTACTACGTGGTAGTGTTGGCGAAGGTCATATCGGAATAGTTGTTGAAGTTCGACTTGAGTTCATTTCGTGGAAGACTAGCTGCTTCAATGTCAGATTTGCTCAGCCATGAACTCAGCCATGGATGAGGAGGAGCGTTCAAGCTCCGAAGACGAAGTCGGAGATGAATGTGAAGCAATCGTCGGGGGAGGCTACGAGGATGAGGACGAGGAAATTGTCGACAACGACACAGCAGACGAAGATGGCGGTGACGACTGCGAAAACGAGGAATCAAGTGTTCTTGTGCGTGTACCCGCTACTGACGGCAATTCAATTGCTGCAAACTACATCAGTTCATTGACGACGGCAAGTGGGCTTTATTTCCCGGAATGTGCCAACATAGAGAAAGCTTACCGTTCCAACGGCGAGATAGGTCTCTTCTCGCTGTTCAATACCAACGAGTTCAAGCGCCGGATTCAACGCTGGACAAACGAAGGGCTGGCACGACGAGGTCGCCAGGTGACGAGCGAGAACGAGTTTGACGCATACATCGGCCTCGAGCTCGCAATTAGCATATGCCCTCTCAATAACATCGGCGAGTTCTGGAGCGAGAAGCCTTTTATCGGTCAACGTGCAAAGTCATTTATCCCATAAAAGCCTGATAAATATGCGATTCGAGTTTACGCAGTCGTGGCATGGTCTTCCCTCTGCGTTCACAGCTTCTGGGACAATGGCTCCGGAAATCTGACCAAGACTACGCCTTCATCTCGATACACCAAAGTGTCTCCTAGTCTTGCTACACCACTAGCCCGAACACTTTCAAACCCCGACAGTACGGTCGCTAAAAAGAGCGCTTCAGTGTTGTGGGTTGCAATGATAGGACACCAGGCTGCTAATCGTTGCCAAGTGGTCGTCGGTTGATGGTCGCCGACAATTTCTACACGCGCCATGCGTTGGCCAAGACATTATACATGTTCATGGACGGAGAAACACGAATGTTGGGGACTATGCGCGAAGCAAACACCGCAAAATTAGTAAGAGCGCCGTTGCTGCCTCCATTGCACGCGTCGAAGCATCCCCGCGTGGAACTTGGGAACTTGTTGCCATTCTGGAACGTGAAGCGGGATATGTGAAGCGAAAGAAGACGCATAGCAAATCTCAGCGTTCCGTTCGCAAAGACCTACGCAGTCTTCCCACCTGCCGTGATGGTCTTCGTTTCCATGCTGGTTACGTAGTTTTCAAAGACAAGAAAATAGTGCTGATCTACATTAACGATCTCCGGAATACACCCGCGGAAAAGGTCGTGAAGCAGGACGACCCCAGGGCCATTGAGTGTGTCCATGGGTTGTTCCCAATCAAGCGCTGGACCGGAGAAGAAAATCTGCACCGAAAGGTATTCATGGTCCCCACTGTTATTGCTGCGTACGATTTGGCAATGAATGGTGTGGATCGTATCGATCAGCTACGAGCCACGAATCCAACACGTCGCAAGGAGATGCGGCTATCGATGAGTCCGTTCACATGGATGTTCGATCTTTGCGTGATCAATGTATTCGCTCTGCTGAGGGAAATCCATCCAACTGGTACACGGGGTAAAACACTTCGCGAGTTCAAGCGCCGAATAGCAGAAGAACTGACGAAAACCCAAACTGCAATTACAAGGCAACTTCGTGAGAGGAAGCGAGGGCACGATGAGTCAAGCGTACCCGGTACGGTTGGCGGCATCGCTAGCGAGCACGTTCTGGCTCCCAACTCGAAGGAACACTCCGACGGCTGGTTGAAGTGCATGCTGTGCAGTATTCGCGGGACCAAATCCGCGCTCGATATCAGTGCTTGGGGTGTCAACGGGGTTTCCACGTGGAATGCTTTGCTGCTTTCCACTTTCAAGATGTGTTCAAGTCTTCATCCATACCAAATGTGCGCGCTGCACTCGACTTGGTGTGCGCATCTGCCACCGGAAACCTAGCCTTCCAAACGCGAACCCGGAAAAATAACACAATCACGCCGATCAATATGCTGTCACTTCCCGATTGAAAATCAAACCGAGTAGCTCAGCTACACCACCTTGCATGTACTACATATACCTCATATTGCGCAACATGTCATCGTCTCTTATTATTGTCACGTTCCTGATGTTCCCACAGCGTAACCATTTCCGTGCAGTCACACTTGGCGCCTGTCGCGGCCGCCAATGCGCTCTGCAACGTCAGCAGCAGCAGCAGTGGCGGCGACGTTTCATCCACAAGCATCACCACGACAACACTCGGTGCGTACCATGGCCGCGCTGCGACGCCAGCACCAGCAATGTCTCTTCGGCCAGCAGTACCACCACACTCGGCAACGCGCTGCTGTGCAAGCCGCTTCTCCGCCTCTAACATGACGTAGTCACACTCGGCACGAGAAGCTTCTCCACTAGTATCACGAAGTCACACTCGGTGCTGGCAGTGGCCACCGGCGCGCGCTCCGACACTAGCAGCAGGTTCTCGGCTTCCACTGTCACCACCACCGAGAAGTCACACTCGGTGCCTGGTGCAGCGACGCCAGCAGCAGCTTCTTCTCGTCCAGCATCTCCACCACCGCGACGTCACACTGGACGCCCGCCGTCGCGCGCTGTGACGCCAGCAGCAGCGGCTTCTCCTCCTCAAGCATCACCACCACAGTCGACAAGGTCCCCGCTCGCTGCGGTGCCAGCAGTTTCTTCTCCAGCATCACATAGTCACACTAGGCGCCTGCCGGATGTTTGTTTAAAAACTTTTGAACGCCGGAGGTTTGGTGTTCAAGGACTTTTGTGGTTCGTGTAGAAATGGTGCGTCGTTGCTGCAAACATGGGCCTTCGCACATATCTTGCGGACACTATACTGCACGTAAGTTTAGTCCTGCAGCCACTCTAATTATTTCAACCAATCACAAGCGGTAGTTTGGTTTTTTACGGACACGACTATGTCCATAATGGGCATTACACCACGTGGTATTGAAAGAGATTTTTTTTTATTGGTGAGGTATATTGTGTTACTGATCCCATAAGGATTGAACTCAAATATCCATTCCAGCAAGTCGATTACATCCTTGCTGGTTCTACCAGGCCTCCTGCTCTGCCTGCAAACTGCTCGCTCACTTGTTTCTCACGTGCGCATCAGCTACTTCAGAGCTTCTCCCCCCCTCGCACGCTTCATTGTTGTCCATTGCATAATGTCCCCTTCAATGTGCGTCTCCACACCTTCCTTCACTTCGTGATCTGTCCTGCCATCCTCCAGCATGAGCATGACACTACGTCCTTTGTCCATTGCGTAATTGGCCAGCCAATCCGCCGTCTTGTTGTGTCTCCTGTAATGGTGAGTCTAGGTACTGACCTCACATAGGTCCGCCAATCTTCTTGACAACCTATACCAGTGCTTCAGCTTGCGAGACTTTGGCTCTGCTCTCGATTCCATCATCCGCAGCACCAACGCACTATCTCCAACCGCGTGTAAGCCGCGCCAGTCCTTCTGCACTGCCTGCGTCAACAGCCTGTGTAAACCCACGAATTCTGCTACATTGTTCGTCGTCGTAAGAGATCCCAGAGCTGTCGCGGCTGCCCATTCGGGCGTAAAACTCTGGTCTGCTATCTCGCAAGTGACAACCACGCTCCCGCTGCCTCCAGGCCCTGGGTTTCCTCTTGACCCCCCGTCAAAAAAAAACCCACTCTGGTCTTTTTGCTGGTCGCATCTGATGTCGTGCTGCCCGCGTTCTTCGTCCATCTGCTCACAATGTAATCGACCACCTCCATCCTCTCGCTTGAGCTCTTTGTGAGCGGAAACAAGCCCAACCTGTACCTTTGATACGCCTCCAGTATTGACATCTTGGTCCCCGCCACCGCCTCCTGGAACGTAAGCCCCCCTCGCGCTGTTGCCGTATGCGGTGTCGACATTCCATCTCCATATAGCCGTTACTGTGACCGCGCACCCCAACGCCCACAAATCATTCGCCACTCCATATATGCAGTCCCACAGTTCCAATCGCTGATCACGCCCCCATTCCGCCAGCCAACGTGGGAGTTGCCTTAACTTTAGCCGAAAGATGTCCTGCATCGCCTTCCGTCGGTTGTGCCCCTCTGCCACTCCTCTTTCCTTCACCCCCCCCCCCAAATCTTCAGCATGCTGTCCCAATGCGCCTCCGCTACGTGGCAGTGCCATATCAGATGCACCGTTCCTACACTCGTGCAGGAGCTACACTCTCGTTCGGCGCACCGAAAACCCAGTTCTTGCCCCCCTCCACAACCGTAGTCTATTGGACTTTAACTTCACCAGGTTTTGCGTTTGATACGCAGTGACTCCCTGAAGCGAATTAAGCTGCTTCCAGGTCAAAATCTCCAGTGCCTTCGCTATTTCCCCACTGCTGGTGTTCCAACTTCGCTTGATGCTCTCTTGTGCGATCCTCGCTGCATTATCTCTCTTCTTATTGATGAGGTATTTATACCTCCTCCGGGTCTGCGTCCACCTCCGCAGCCCCACCCATAGCGGCTTCATCTTGGTAAGGCTAGGATGTGGGGTTACCCACACCGTTGAGGGTTCGACCCCCAACATATTTGCCACTGCCTCCTCCACTGATGTCCCCATCTTACACCACTCGACCGTGGTTTTGTGCGTTCCCCACGTGTGCGTAATCGTTCCCTCGCCCGGATCTTCTACAGTGAAAATGTGGTGCTTGTCCTCGAGCCTGTGGTGTACTTCGATCATCTCTGCTTGCCTGTGTCTGCCGAACAGCTCCGGAAAGTCTGCTAGTAAGCTGAGGCACACCTCCCTGAAGAGATGTGCTTCCCCACTCGTCGTTGGCAGCTTGTGTTCCGCAGGTGTAAACACAATTCCTCCCCCTTTAATAATCTCAACTTGCAACAGGTCCCCCACACACTTTGCCCCTGCATTTTTCACCAGCTTGCTGAACTGTCCCCATTTACATAACTCCCCTTGCGCATTCCATAACATCACCCCTCTCAACGTCACGTTCCGTAGTGCTTCATGACAAAAGCCTCCATGCGTGTTTCTTCGCTTTGCTCTTGCTTCTCGCAGTCGGTCGCGGATGAGTCCGTTGCACATGACCTTCAATCCTTGCTGTGTCCAGCATGTCCACAGCCCGTTGCTGCGCTTCATCTGTCTTCTCAACTCTCTAGCTGCGTCCATCTCTTCCTCGTCAACATCTCCTGGACCCGCCATGCAGTACTCAGTCCAGGGCTTCCCCGTTGCCCTCAGCGTGGCACGCATGCTGGGCTTGGGTTCTAGCGCCAGTGACGATAAATGTCCTGCGTGTCCTTCGTCTCTTTCTTGGAGTATGTCTCCTACCTGCCGTTTAAGACCGTCATTTGCTAAGGCCCACTCCCTCACGGTGACAGCGCTCATAGCAATAAGCTCTGTCCTGATATTGGGGACACCCAGTCCCCCATCTGACGGCATCTGCTCTGCGACCTCAGCTCGAACCCAACCCTTTGGCCTTGAGGACACTGCCGCGAAAGAAGCGTTCCATACGAAGTTACGTATGCGTAAGTCTGCCTCCTGCGTGATCTCTTCCGTCGGCCACACATGCCGCGCGACATATAGCAGTTTTGGGACTATGATTGCTGCAGCTATGGCCGCCCTCTGTTGTACGGTGTTGGTCTTTACTTCTGCCAGAGCAAGACGTACTTTCAGTGCTCCAAAGGCCTTCTTCCATGCTGCAGCCGTTTTGTCTGCATTCCCTACAATGTGACCAAGATACCTCGTACTCTCCGCTTCCTCCACTTCTTGCACGCCCGCATATCTGTCTGTCGCTCCTTCATTTTCTTGCTCCTCCTTCTTCCCCAGACGTATGGCCGTGGATTTCTGGATGTTCAAGCGTAAGCCCGACGCTGCCGAGAACCTCGCCACCGCTCTGATGGCGTCGTTTTGCATCTGCCTGTCTGTGATGTATATCGCCGTGTCGTCGGCATAACCAGCGACTTGCAGTTGTCTGGTATGCCCCGCAGCTACTAGATCTATGCCTCGTAACGCTCCAGTACTCTCAATTTCATCATAGAGTAGATCAACAGCAATGATAAAGAGCAGTAGGGCCAACGGGCACCCCTGTCTTATGCCGCTTGTGACCTTCACAGCTCTGGACACCTGGCCATTAGCCATAAATTTCACAGTCGTGTTGGCGTAGATAACTATGACAATCTGACAGAATTTTGGCGGTAATCCTTTCGCCGTCAACACCTCCAATAGAAAGTCTCTGTCCAAGGGATCGTACGCTTTGGCGAAGTCAAGTAATAGCACCTGCGCCTCACTAAACTCCGGACTGTTTTGGCACCTCACCTTGGCCGCCTCGAAGATATCAATCGTCTCGTGGATGGTCCGCCCCGGTACAAAGCCATAACCGACTTCGGTAGCTCAGGTGGTTACGGGGTCGAGGTGTGTTGTGAGGTTAAGCAGCCTCCTGCTCGGGCACTGCCTGGGTGGGTGAGTGAATTAACCTAATTCAGTATATTTTGATTTCGGACGCTGCATGGGTTACTGGGGCCGAGAGGGTAATGGATGACCCGGGAACCTGTGTGGTTTCAGCCGAAACATATCTCTAGTAGTAGTGTGTGTTACAGCTAACTCAGTACTCCAATATATAGGATTCGGAACGGTTAGCCTAGACGCACCGCTAGGGGGACAATACCGCAGTTGCATAGCGTGGCTGTGGAAGGTGAAATCAACGCTGTCCTGGACCCAATCCCGACAAGTCCCTAAAGTTAATGAGGGCACCCAAACACCTCTCCTCACCTGGGGGTGGAAGGCATCGTCAGGTGGGGAGTTTGGTGGGGTATGTACATACCCGGTACAAAGCCAAATTGCGTACGGTGGACCAATTTGTTTATGTGCTTCCGCACTCTCCACGCCAGTATTCGCGTAAAAATCTTATAATCAGTATTCAGCAACGCGATCGGTCTGTAGTTAAGTGGATTGCTAGTGTCTCCACCTTTGCGTATGCTGAAAATATAGGCCTCCACAAAGCTCTCCGGTGTAGTTCCCTCGGTCAGACAGTCATTGAATATCCTTGTCAGCACCGGTACCATTATATCCACGTGATCCCGATACCACTCATTGCTGAGATCATCCGGTCCACAGGCCTTCCCAGGTTTGCATCTCTTGATCGCAGCAAGAACTTCCGCCTCACTGATTTCGTCATCGATGTCACCATAATCGCCCGCTTTCCAGCGGGCTCTGCACTTGTCTACGTACTGCGGTATGTTTGCTTTCTCCTCTTCTGATCCGTTGAATACGTCCTTCCAAGCGTCTGCCAGGATATTTGGTTTGTCGTGATCATCTCTACGAAGTGACCCACGACTGGGACGCAGAGTGGGGATAATATTGTCCCCAAACTTCGTGCTGATACGCCTAAAAAAAGTATTGTTGAGTCCTTTGAGGTCCAGGCTCCTTTTGCTACCAATACTCGCTTCCTCATCGCTCTGCGGACGTCTTGAAGCTTGTGTAGCTGTTCCAGTGTGGAACGTCTGTCTTCCTCGTCATGCTGCGTCGCGTAGCCACATTTCTCCAACCGTCGCTTGAGTCTTCTGATTTTTTGCCTGTAGCCATTGGCTGTTCGCTGCCTCGCGTGCTTCTTTAGTACCGCCATCTCACTCTTAATCCTTCTCTTGAAAACTTCCCAAGCTTGTATCGTGTCTTTTGCTGCCATTGCTCTGAGCTCTACCTCAAATTCTTCCAGCCTCCGCGTGATTAAACTGCGCGTGGCAGTTTGCACGTATTGCGGTGGCGGGTAAAGCTTACCTCGCTTCCGCATCCTCACAACAACACCCGGTGAGTGTAATTCAAGCAACACCGCCCTGTGGTCTGACCTGCAAGGCGGTTCTTCTGCAGTTACACTTCGGATGAGCTTTTTTGCGGTAGCACCGATGTACCACCGGTCTAGCCGTGACGTCCCCACGCTTCCGTCTGCAGCTTTGTGTCGGTGAGTATGTTGATCGTTCGCGTATGTCTGTTTGTCTCTGACACTGTCCCTGCTTGGCATGTTGTAAAAGCCTGCATCCATAAGACCATTGCCGTCCACGAAATCGCCCAGTTCTTTTGCTCCAGTCTCCTTCCTCTGATTACCACCGACCCTGTCAAGGTCCGGAGTCAGCACACAATTAAAGTCTCCCCCACATATCACCTTCATATCTTCTGGAAGCTGCAAGTGCTGCAGCGTTTGGAAGAATTTTGCTCGCACCGCTCCATTTGAAGGAGCGTAGATGTTCACGAACAAGAAGATCTCTCCTGCTATCACACCGGTGATCATGACGAGGTGCTCGCTCCAGTGCTCCTCGCCCCACGGCTGTGTTACACTGACTGCTCCGTACGGGTTGAGGAGAATTGCGACTCCTGCTCTCCTTCCTTCACCCGATGACCAATAAGATAATCCGTTGGCCGCCTTGTATCTGTAGCCCCACATGGCTGCATATTGACACGCAGCCGCTTCATGTTCCCCCTCATTGAGATGTGTCTCCTGTAGAAATACTACATCTCGCTGTCCCCGCTCGTGTTGTTCTTTAACTCCTTGTAGCCAGTCGCCTAGATGCCTCATATGGGTAGCGAGGCCTCTGACATTGGCTGTGGTTAGCCCGATCGTCCTGTCGTATTTGCTCTGCTGCACCTTTAGTTGTTTCTTCTCGAGTTCACTCCTCCGTCTCTGTCTCTTCAATTTCCTGCCATGCTGTATAAAAGCCGCCCTTGTACTCCGCTTCCTCTCGTCTTTCCTCAATATCGGATAGAAACTGTGCATAGTCGTGAATAATACACGATACCATAAACTGCATATGCAGATGTACCTGGTCCTTCATCGTCTTCGACCGACTCAACAACAGAAGACTCATCGTCCATAGAATCAGCAGTGTCTTCTCCGCCATGTGGCCCATGAAGAATAAGCGGTTGAGGAACAACACTCGACGGGATAGGAGCCTTGTCTTCATCCAAGTCAGGCAACGTGTCTGCATGGAACAAGGTTATGTTAGACTGCATATACATGTGTGCATATCCAGCATATGCATGTGGCTTACTGTCAGATAGTGAAGCCTCGTCTTCATCAGAACCGGACCCAACGCTTGCTGAAGAACGCATATGCACCATAAGCTCATGTTAGACTGAATATGATAGCGTGCATATACAGGATCAACTTACGCTGAGGGCGAGCCGTACGCTTCGGCTTCGCGGCACGAGTCTTACGCGGTTTCCGAGCTTTCTTCGCAGCCGCACGGGATCCTGGTAGAACAGCAGGTGCTGGTGTCGTCGCAGGGGTCGGCTGGGGCGGAGAGTCAAGCGCTGGCGGCGGCTGGGCTGGTGCAGGAGCAGCAGCAGTAGCAGCAGCCGAACTTGCGACTGGGACCGGCAGTTGAGTCGTAGTGGTCGCTGCAGGGGCCTTCGAAGCTACAAATCCAATACAGTGAAAGACACATCGATTAGCCTTGTACTGAGTAAGCCAGCAATACAAGCAGTACCTTGCGTGTAGTACTCGAGCAGCTCTTCCTCGCCCTGGAAGTAGTCGACACCTTTCGTGCCGTTGGCGTCCGCGCCTGGCCTCACATATTTCCACGTCGGATCCAAGTCACGCGCTCGCGGTCGCACAGCAGTCCATCCCAGTTTCTTCAGCTCCCTCCACGCGAAGCCGAACGGAATACGGTCAGTACTGACGTACTTGCCGCGCACGGCGACCATAACTGGCGATTCTTTCGGCTTCTCTCCCCGGCACGCAGATTCTCGAATGAGTGGTGTCTGAGAGGGCGGGAAAAATTACCTTTATAAAGTAATGAGATATCTATGTAATCCACACAAACCTGTAATTTTTTATATCCTATTTTTGAAAAACTTCCCTTGTCTCGTCGCTCGTCATGTGTACCTGCTGCGACCCAAAGTGCACAAAGCGTCGACGCACCTAGGGTTATTTTTATCTTGACGAGGATTTGCAGAAAAATTTGGTATACAAAAGCCAAGTCATTATAGGTCTTAACCTGCATAATGCAGGATAAGCATTTTGCTTAAAATGCATTATGCAGGCTCCCGGTTTGAAGGGGTTAAAAACTAACGACCAGTGCAGAGAAATTCAATGAATGATAATATCATATATTATATGCCATTCAATATCAATACTAGTATCATTTTGTTGATATGATATTGATAAGTGTATCAGTATCAATGATATTGGCCTCGGTAAAATATCAGGATCAACGATACATGTACCATCAAAAGTGCCGTTGATATGAACCCTGTGGTGGACAGTCCACCACAGGTCAACAGAAAAAAAGCGTCGCAGACACATGCGCGTAGCCACTGCACGTTTTGTTTGTGAAAAGTTGATCTTCGATTATGACCGCAACACCTTGCTCAGTGCCCATCGGGTTAGAGTGAACGGCGACCGCCATGTCTAGGTTTCATTGCTTGCAAGCCTTGTTTGCTGCAAGCTGCTTGGGCGATATACATGTATTGCATGTACACTGTATTCACGTGCAAGAACACTACAGCGATCCATGTGACACAGCCAACGGTGGTGTTCAAGCCAAGCACATCAAGTAAAGTCTGTTTTGCCAGTTCGCTTCCGCTGATAACCCGGCAACAAGTCGCTGCAGATCGCCGCCCTGCTCACGATTACGGCTTGCAATGACATTATCGATCGTTTGAACCGATTGCGTAAAGCGGGGCGACTTGATTAGTAAAACGACTTTGCCTTGTGTCGCGAGCGCTTGTTGCCATTGCAGCCCTCTCATTCTCAAACCTTCTCGGCGCACCACAAGTGCATCAGCAACAAAACTCCAAGCTCCAAACTACCAATAATGGTTCGCATTATCATCGTCGGAGGAGGCCCTGCAGGCATTGCTGCGGCCCAGGCGCTGGCCAAGGGTCTCACTGCCAACGACGGCACGGAAGTGATCGTATTCGAGAAGAGCAAGTACTATTACCACGCCGTCGGCACACCGCGAGCGGTTGTGGATGCCGCCTACACCAAGAAGCTGTTCGTGCCGTACGACAACGCCATTCCTGTGGAGGCCAGGTCTTTCGTCAAGATCCAGCGCGCTATTGTGACCCGCATCGTGCCTGGCAACGAAGTGGAGTACACGCCGATTGGCGATGACGACGAAATGCTGGCAGGTCCAGTCAAGCGTCTGTCCTACGACTACTTGGTGATGGCCACGGGTAGTACGTACACGGTGCCCATGAAGCAGCCCAAGAGCGATTTCAGGCGCTCTACGACCGAGTTGATGATGGCGGAGGTCCGCCAGCAGATCGAGAATGCCAACAGTATTCTCATCGTCGGAGGTGGTGCCACTGGTGCTGGCGTGGCTGGCGAGATCAAGTCCAAGTTCCCTGACAAGGTTGTGACGATCATCGAAGGCAAGGCCAAGCTGGTCGGCACCGACAACGTGCGCGAAAAGTTCCGCGCTCGGCTCTTGAAGTTTCTGAAGCGTAAGGATGTGAACGTTGTGCTAGGCGAGCGACTGACTGAGCGTCTGAACGGCAACAGCTTCGAGCGACGCGCGTTGCGCACCGACAAGGGAAGAGAGCTCGTGTCGGACATCCAGCTACTGTGTGGTGGCTTCAGCCCCACGACGGAGCTGATCAAGAACCTTGACGAGAGCCTGGTGACCCCTCGGGGCTTGATCAATGTGAACAGCAAGCTGCAGCTCCACGACTCGCGGTACTCCAACATCTACGCGTTGGGCGACGCGAACAACAATTCTGCGCCCAAGCACATGCTGTTCGCTAGTCAGCAGGGCACGCACCTCGGAAGTGAGCTGGCGCTCGTAGCGCGCAATACGCAGGCCAACGTGAGCAAGGACTTCCCCAAGGTGGAGGTGTCGCCGGCCATGATTCCTCTGGGCCCGGACGGTGGTGTCTCCCAGCTTCCCATCTTCGGCGGAGTTGTGTACGGCAACTTCGTCACCAGAACCTTCAAGTCCAAGGAATACTTCGCCAGCTTTGCATGGAAGGCTCTGAACGCTGAAGTGCCGAATTAAAGCACCGCTAACGTATGCCCCCTCCTTTCGATATTAATTGTCACAGACGCGTCCTTTCGGTATACGTTTTCACAGTTCGCATGTCAAATAGTGTTGCCATCACCAGGAAAGGCAACCGTGTGCACGTCGCTCCGTGATATGGCCTCCGCCATCCTGAAGACGATGCCCGGGACGATTCGGTTCGTAGCATGTTTTATCGCTCACTGTGGGGCCCTCACACATTTTTCTGTATCTGCAGTCCACCTTCCGAGGTCAACGACACAGAAGCCACAGCCGACGATGCTAAAGAAGCGATGATCGTCCATACCCTGCGCTCCCAGTCAACATCGCAAAGAAGTCTCGTGCGATTCATCACCACGATCGCTGGTGTCCAAGTGTCCCTCACTGCGGCGGTCACAGCTCGCCGAGACGCAGTCAGTGGACTCACCCTACAGTACACTACAGTGACTTGGGCATTTTCATCTGCTGATAAAAATTCTCAACGCCTTGTGGAGCTTGTCCAAGAACCGACTTCGGCCATTGGCATCGTGACATCATCTCACTTCAGAGCGTATGCAGTTGACCGACTGGCGTTTGCTGCTCGCCGTCACGCTGAGTGGACTACAGGTAGCAAGCTGAGCTGGACTCCTCGCGTTGTGTTGAGTGCTGCGAGTATTATGATCAAAGAACTGGTATTCATTATACCGAAGCAGGAGCTCCTGAATGAGGAGATTCGCGTGGCTCAGCAAGCAACCAAGAAGACAGCACAAAAATTGCGCCGACCCCGAACGGCCGGCATCAATCCGCGATATCTGGATTACGAGCATACCTCGGCATATTCCTCCAGACGGAAGAAGAACTTAGAGCGTCGTCACGCCCTGGAATCAATGTAATGTGTCTGAACCTCGACAACTACTCGTGTATTTACTTGGCAGACCAACGTCAACGTACTTTATTGCTAAGTTATACGTCTGACAGTCATCATTGCAAAGATTCCACGTACTCCAAGCCTACAGACGGGTTTTACCACTTGCAAATGTCCGTCGTCGCGTGTTGCATCGTCGTCGACGTTTCCAGCACCGCGAATGAATTGGTAGCGTTGTCCATTCCGAACCGTGCAAAGTTATTAACCTCGCCGACGTTCGTATTCAGAACTGTCACTTTGCCCGTGCAGTTGTTTCCGGCGTAGAATGCAATCTTCACCTGTCCATCGGCGAATGTTGACCCCGTAGTCGGAAGCCCCGTCCATTTAGCCGAAGAGATGCTGTCACTCAGATCAGCACATGGCATGTCGTAGCAGAGATTCCCCGTGGAAACGCCAATGATGCGACGAAGTCTCTTGAAATGTGGCTCCTTGTAGATCCGAAGCTCACCCTGCATCGCATTCGCGGTTTGGATGCAAACGACGACGAGTGAGATCAGTACAGACCAGAAATTCATTGGTATTGGAAGTTGACCAAGTGTTGAATGCGCTGCAATTTGAAGACTAAACAGGTAAGATGAAGCTGCAAAATTTGCTAGATCACAGCTCCACGAGATCAAGGTCACATTTTTTTGGTCTGCCACGTATGATCCAAGATCACCAGATACGTAAAACTCCGGCTTATATTATTGTACACATGTGTGCATTGACTTCATCAACACGACACGAATTCACCTCCGAAGTAGAGATTCTTCAATCCTCGAAGGACTCCCCATATACGAGAGAACAGGAACATGTAGGTCGATCCAAATTCACCGTCACTGGAGAGATCCTGATCTTTACCT
This sequence comes from Phytophthora tubulina, assembly GCA_014706135.1. NCBI lineage: Eukaryota > Oomycota > Peronosporomycetes > Peronosporales > Peronosporaceae > Phytophthora > Phytophthora tubulina. The sequence continues at coordinate 264,938 of JACBOY010000017.1, read as the reverse complement.
AGTTCCCGGATGCACTGTTGATAATGCTCCACATTGGCTCCACCCGGGTGTTCCGACGGAGCGTATGAAAGTCCGCCATGAGAGAACGATTCCGTGAGTGACTCGATGTTCCAGCAACTATCCGATACAAGTCGTCGACGCACACCGTTACGACTCAACAAGTGCGACAAATAGTAATCATCTCCTAAAAAGCAGGCCTTGGACATATTGGCAACTTCAAACGCCAGCATCGTCGCTTCACCCATTCCGAAAAATTTCCGTTTCACTGCAACTCCACCTGCTCCACCAACAAATGAAACGCTGTTGACACCAACTGCAAGACTACGTCCACAGTATAATCCGTCCTCTGCTGATATCCACCCTCCAAGCACCGCAATCGCGTCATCCGGATATTTGTGCGTGTAGTGCAATGTCCGTTCACAAAGTTGCGGTGGATAGATCCTATCGTCGTCGCCGTATACAACAATAGTATCCGGATCCTGTTCCACCAGCAATGTCCCCAGTACTTTACTAGCTGGCCCAAAGTCCGTGTCAAGCACAATGAGGCGTAACTTGTCGTGGTACGGACTTGTTCCAGTGGCGAAAGTGATTCCGCGGAACTCGGTGCGGTTTAGTGTCGTAGCGTCACGTAGTAACCAGGATGGTATTTCCACCACCTTATCTCGGTAGGTTCGAGGGACGATGACGTACACAGCGTCGAAACCGTCACCCTCTTGATGCACCAGAGCGTTCACAGTTGGTTGCATCTCGTCGATGCCTCGTGGAGTCGTCGTGAAGCTGAAGACGATACGGGGTCGCGCTTGTGCCGCACTCATGGATGTGGATGGCATTGCAGTTGAAGAGTTAAAGGTACACAGGAAAATGGTGATCCATGCCACAGTTGTGGCTAAAAAGCAGGCAAACCAACGTTTGCGGGTGGTGTGGTCGTCGTCGGGTAGTGGAGATGACTCGAGGATGACTTTTTCCGGCAAAAGTTTTGCCAATTGACGGGTACGTCTACGACGTCGACGTACCCGAACGAGGAGAAAAGTGAGAACGGATAGTCCCGTGAGCAGCGAAAGGAGTGAAATCCGAGGAATCATGACACGCTCCGCGTATAGGTCGATGCACGAGTCACCGACAGTGTGGCCATTGCTGCCCACGGACACCCGCAGAGACTGCGCGGTCATAGTTGGCGCTGTTTGTCACTAGGCTGGAAGTCCGCGAATGCCATGGATGGCGGTGAATCTGATGATGGAACGGCGATAATTAGGCTGTCGCACGCCTTCATGCCGGCATTGAAGGCACAATGCGACAGACTCGTCCAGCTGTTGCCATGATTGCACTCGAAAGATCAAGTCTGAAGCAAAGCAGATCGCGATATTTAATTTGAGCGACTGCGTTTGTATGTAACTCACTTGATGGTGTGAACCACATGGTATATGGTTTCGCAGGGGCGTACCCATGTTGAAGTAGACCATTGCGGTTGACGACACCAGCGTAATCATGGCTGCCATCCAATGTAGGCAACAACGGCAACATGTCATGTGCCATTCTCGCTTTTGCCGCCGTGTGGAGAAGCGTTGCTACCGCTCGGACGCAGGGCAGATGGCTTCGCTTCGTTAGCTACAAGCGCTGCGGTCCAGTCGATCGAATGAACGTAGCGTTCAAATCGCGGTACATGTACATGTACTGCCGGAGATTACGCGGCACCGTTCGAATTCCTGACGATGGGGACGGTCGACCAGCAAGTTGCTGCTGGCAGCAACACGGTTGGGCGCAAGTGGCAGCAGTGCCGCTGCTTCCGACAACTTGTCGGCGGTATAGTCTGCGCAACTATCCTTCGGCGCTCGCAGCAACGCTGAGTGCCGGCTTCGGTTGAGAGTGGGCCTTAAAGCATGCAAAATAAAGCAGAACTACATGTACAATACATGTAGATGTTCATGGTTGATAATCTCAAGAAAAAACTTTAATCAAACGCTAACGTAAAGAGGATTTGCGGTCACCAGCGGCTGAGGTGCAGGTTTGTTTTGCGACACATCAACGAAGCCAGAGCACAGTCGTGGCAAGTTGGAGCAGCAGCGACCGTAGTGGACATCGCTGCAGACCAACCGATAACTTTGCGTCTTGTAGAGTCTATTGTCTATTAGATCGCATCACAGCTTTTGTGATGACTGCTGGGACCGACCTCGCATTTTGTTTGCCGTTGCCGTTAGAGCTTCGCCTTTCAGCGTTATCTACGAACGGGCATCGTTGGCGACGCTAATGACGCCCCCATCACAACCCAGCAAGCCTGTCAACGCAAAACGCGTGAGTCGACAAAATACTGTTACTTTGTGTGTTTCCGATCACTGTGACACCACAAAGCAGTGGCTGCAGAACATGTAGAGTGGCGTAAGCTTCGCGGTGGACGAAGCAACCTGCGCGGCTGCGGTCGTTCAAGCGCGACTACCGCGATCGATCACAACCGGGAGCGCTGTCGAGTACATGTACTGTACGTGTACTAAGTACAGTCACAGGTTATTCACCACGATGCGGTTGATAACTTATCCACGTCGTGGTCGCCAGGAAATGCTGCGGTCAATGAGCCAAATGTAGCTCGCAAACCGTTTCCGATATTAGTTGCCGATTTTCCATCGGAACTAACTTTAATCTGCTGCATCTGAACACTGTTCGTGTATTACAAACCGCCCGCCATTATGGAGTGTACATGTACACTGTAACGTTACATCCATGATCACTTTGCTGTCCAGTAAATCATCAAAGCTTGATCGTCATGCGCTCGCAAACATGGTTCAAATCCCCAGGAAGCGCTGCACTGCACGAATGTCGTGAAGTCACCACGAGGTTTGCCAACGTGCCTGCGTTTTTGGCTCGGGCGAATTGCCTGCCGACATGTACATGCACCTTCAGATTGTTTCCGTTCCAGATGAAAATGCAACTACACGTTACGGGCTCTCTCGCTGTTTGAACGGTGTTGCCGAACGAGTCCAACAGGTCAAGTAAACCCTTGTCCACTTTTGCCCACTGTTTGCGTTGGGGATTACGTGATGCGTCCCATACAACACAGTTTTCCATAATTCAGTGAAAGCATCGCAGTACTTTCAAATAGTACTGTTATTCTATGTAAAAGTACTATATATACCGGATACTATTTCACTAACGACTCGTTTGCAACGAGACACCATTTGCTACATGTAGCGGCTGCTCAATAGCCATTCGATGTGAGGTATCTCTTGAGCATCTTTGCTCGAAGCCAAAGTTGAAATACAATTCAGGTCGAAATACTAAATAATAATACATGCTTATCCAGCTGTTCTACCGGTAGTACTGAATTAGGAATTCCTCCTCAAACCCATCTGCCCGTTAATCAAAGTCTCACCAGCTGAACCCGCCAACACTAATGCCGTGCTTCCTTCCTCTAATCAGCACAATCCAATTCCCAGCGTAAATGGCGGACGCCGGATCCTCAGACGACGCCGAGAGCGCAACGCTCACCGCTCTCTCCGACTGTGTGACGACTGTCCTAGAGAATGACATTGCATACGGTCTGTGCGTCACCAATTCGGGGCTTTTCGACGTGTTACCAGCCGAATTCCAGGACCGAAACGACAATTCCAGTTCCTCCTCAGGCTCCACAGACGACGATGACTTCAACGGGGACTCACCATGTCGTGTCATGTGCTCCAAGCAGACGTCATCAGCCTCTATGTCTTGTTGCACAGCTGCCGCTTCTCTCCAAGCTTGCAACACGTCGTCTACAGCTGTGACAACCTGCAAAGAGTTATTCGACAGCGTCTTCACGTACCAAACTGAGTGTGATGGAGGCATTTCCTCTGCTAATTCAATACTTATTACTGTAGTAGCTGTCGTGGTTATTGCAGTCGCGGCGGTCGCAGTTTTCTCAAGACTCTACAAGCAACACAAGCAGCTAGAGACGGGAGTTGCTGCAAAAGTTGCAACAACATGGAGACAAATCACCAATTTGGTGTGGAAAAACATGGTACTGAGACGCAGACGTCCCGTGTCTCTCATTATGGAGCTTTTCCTGCCTGTGTTGCTGTCCGCGGCGCTGTTGTTACTGGCCAACCTGGACAACATTGCTGGAGGGTGGAGATCCCAGTGGCTTACATCAGAAGCAGCGATGTTGGATGCAAATGAGACGCTCATTTGCTCGGACCTGGCAGTGTGGGGACTGGAAGTCATTGGTGGACCATCCTCGACCATGACGTCGTTCTATACAGGCGGACAATCTGTGCTGGGGTTGTTTTTCCTTGTGAGTTACATCAAATTCGTGTCTACAACGACAACGACAATGGTTATTGAGAAGGAGAACAGATTACGAGAAGTGATGAAGATCATGGGACTCTCAGATGCCACACTGCTCTGCTCGTGGTGCCTCACGACGGCAGTGCTCGCTACGCCTTTGGCGTTTGCGATTTCTGCCGAACTTAAGTTTGGGAATGTTTTCCCTACAACTGAATACGCGACGCTGGTGTTTCTCTTCTGGGCACTGAGTGTGGCCATCACGGCGTTCTCGTACTTTGTCGCACCGTTCTTTAACAAGTCCAGAACTGCTGCCATCGCGTCGGTGCTTCTGTGGCTGATTCTCTTCTTCCCGTTCTTCGCGGTGCAGTCTGCAGATACAAATGCACCCCGGTATTGGGCTGCACTCTCCCCACCCACTGCTTTTGCACTGGCTGTAGACGAGATTTTGCGTCGTGCTCAACTCGGCACGGGTTTTGCGTATTCGGTTGGTCTTCGGGAAGAACCCGTGACAGTCCCCAGTGCTTTTCGGATTAGTCTTTTCCTCATTCTTGACTCGGTTATCCTAGTGGCATTGGGATGGTATCTAGAGCAAGTGCTGCCACAACAGTACGGCGTAAGGAAGCCTTGGTATTTCTTGATCACGAAAAGCTACTGGTTTAACAAGATCGAGCAATCGACTGAAGAAGACACGAGTTCAGACGGATCTCCGACGCTGTCACCTCAAGCTGGTGGTGCATACACGCAGCTTGCTGATGAAGAAAATGTTACCAAGACTATTGAACCCGTGGCTGGAAATGCGTACGTAGAGCCCGTCAATGCGACGCTAGCGATGCAGGAGCGCAATGGTACCTGTCTTCAGATTCGCGGACTACGGAAGGTGTTTCCACTCGAAGAAGATGGCGAGGAACGTGTTGCCGTTGCTGGCTTGGATTTGGCGATGTACAGTGGCCAAATTACCGCGCTTTTGGGCCACAACGGAGCTGGCAAAACAACAATTATATCGATGCTCACTGGTCTGATCCCGCCCACTGCTGGAGATGCAACGTTGTATGGGTGTTCTATCAAACGCGACTTCCATGAGTTGCGGCGAGTCATTGGCATTTGCCCTCAGCATGACGTGCTTTTTCAAGACCTCACTGTGGAAGAGCACTTGCTTCTTTTCGGCACGATGAAGCATGTGCCACGCAATAAACTTCAGGCTAGTGTGGACAAGATGATTGAGGATGTTGGGCTGACAGAAATTCGCCACGCGCTCGCAAAAACGCTCTCCGGAGGTCAGAAACGGAAACTAAGTGTTGCGCTCGCCTTCCTCGGCGGCAGCAAGCTTGTCTTTTTGGATGAACCTACGTCTGGTATGGACCCGTACTCTCGGCGCTTCACGTGGAACTTGCTCCAGCAGAGCCGCGAGGATCGCGTCATTGTCTTGACGACGCACTTTATGGATGAGGCTGACATTCTTGGTGATCGCATCGCGATTCTGGCTGATGGTCAACTGCGTTGTGCTGGTTCTTCGCTTTTCCTGAAGAACCGCTTTGGAGCGGGCTACAATTTGACCATGATCAAGGCATCTGATGGATCATGTGATGCACTTGCGGTGGAACCTTTCCTCAAGAACTACGTCCCAGGTGTCAAGTGTCTAAGCAGTTCGGGGTCGGAACTTGTGTTTCAGCTGCCGACGGCTTCGTCTGAAGCGTTTCCTTCAATGCTGGAGCAACTGGATGCCGAGATGCACGAACTCGGGGTGCAGCAGTACGGCATTTCCGTCACGACTCTGGAAGAAGTGTTCCTGCGTATTTCTCAGGATCATGAGGAAGAGCAGTCAAGAGGAGCGATGTTGCCAACGTTAGAGCGGAAGCCTTCAGCATCCGTACAAGGATCTTCAACGCTGAAGTTGGTGTCTGCGGGAAGCGCCATGAACTTGCCATCGACAGCTCCCCCAATCACTGAGCCGTCAATGTGGACACAGTATTTGGCACTGACGAAGAAACGTTTTCAGATTGCCAAGCGTGACAAGAAGACCTTGGCATACTCAGTGGGTATCCCACTCATCTTCTTGATTATCCTTGCTATTCTGCCGGAGATCGAGGTGGCGGACTTCATCCCCAATTACGCCTCTAACCTCCCTACGGAAGCGCAACAGAGTCAATGTGCTGCGTCGACCAACTTCAGCAGTCTTGTGGATTCCAACTACAATGTCTCGTCATGCTCGAGTTTCCGTGGCTTCGACTACTGCACACTTGGTGTCGTTAACTGCGACGTTAATGTGTGTTGCGATGCGGCTAACGTCGCTTCTTCGTGGTATCCATGCAACACGTGCGGATCGGCCCCATGCTTTAACAACAATTGCCTCGCGAAGAACAACGCCAAGCTCCAAGTGACGCTCAACGGCTTTTTGGTCGCGCTCGTTGTCATGCTGGCATTCGCTTTCATCCCGGCAGCTATCGTTGCTTTTGTTGTCCGTGAGAAGGACCCGATCCAGAATGCCAAGAGTTTACAGCTCATCAGTGGCGCTAATGTCTCGGCGTACTGGATGTCAAGCTGGACGCACGATCTCCTCCTCACGATTATCCCAATTGTTGCCTCGGCGATTATCATCCCGTTGTCAATGACGCCGAGTGGTGCAGACAATGCCAGCACAGCGGATGTGTTCGCTATCATCAGCCTAGTGATCACACACGTCTGGGCAATTATTCCTCTCGCGTATCTGTTTTCAAGACGCTACGTCAAGCACGCGGTGGCACAGACGGCGTTGCTCGTGTTTGCGTTGGGCACCGGTGGTTTGCTGAGTATTTTCTCGTTCATGTGCCGCATCGTCAACTTTACCATTTCGGGTTCTTTGACACTGTCGTCGCTCGATCGGAACTACTTGCGATGGATCTTCATGATCTTCCCGGGCTACACTTTGAATAACGGCATCTTTGAATTGGCCACGCGCAAAGTGAGTCGCGGAGCCCTGTTCGGCGGTGCTCGTTTTCTTCGTGCGACCCCATCTTTTTTCGGACTGTTTGCAGGCTTGGGCAAAGAAGACTGCATGGAATGTTGGGACCGTATCGAGCCGTCATGCTGTGTGCGGCAGCCATTTGATTTGGAGATTGTCGGTGCACCGCTGATGTACACGGTGGTTGAGGCTGTTGTTCTGTCCGCGCTTGTGTTCGTACTCGAGAATCGGTCGGTCAAGTGGAAGCAGTCACAGTCACAGGGAGGAAAAGCTGAGCACAGTGCTGTAGCAGTGGATGGCGCTGAAACGGCGATGGAGGAAGAAGAGGACGACGATGTTCAGCGGGAGCGACAGCGCGTAGAGCAAGAAGCCCCTCGACCAAGTGATCTTGTGTTCATCCGGAATTTGCGTCAACAGTACGCTGGGAAACCAAGAGCGAAGATTGCACTGAAGGACTTGTGCTTATCCATCCAGAGTGGCGAATGCTTTGGCTACTTGGGCATCAACGGCGCTGGAAAGTCGACAACAATGGCTGTGCTGACAGGTCAACTGGCACCTACTCACGGCTTCGTTACACTGAGTGGCTTTGACCTGTCAACTAGTTCGGCTTCTGTGCGCAAGACTATGGGCTACTGTCCGCAGTTTGACGCGCTTCATGACTTGTTGACCGTGAAGGAGCAGTTGCAGCTGTATGCTCGAATTAAGGGTATCCCAGAAGCCTTCGTGAATACCGCAGTTGATGAACAGATTCAAGAGCTGGGTCTCACGAAGTACCGCGATAAACTCACGCGTGGTCTTAGCGGTGGCAACAAGCGCAAGGTGTCGACAGCCATCGCACTGCTCGGACGCCCTCGCGTTGTATTCCTCGACGAACCTTCTACAGGAGTAGATCCAAGTTCCCGACGAAAGATGTGGGATGTCATTGCGCGCGTGTGTTCACCAGATCGCGATGGCAGTCGCGATGGAGGAGCTTGCGTTGTTCTCACAACTCACAGTATGGAAGAGTGCGTAGCACTTTGTTCTCGCGTGGGCATCCTCGTCAGTGGTCGGCTGAAATGCCTCGGCAGCGTGGAGCACCTCAAGCAGAAGTTCGGCCGAGGCTACACGGTAGAGATCACGCTGCGCGCATTGACGAGCTCATCAGACGCCGACGCCATGGAGCTTAACAGAGTTGTGGACCAGGTTCGAACATTCCTTTCAGCGGAACGGAATCTCAGTGGTCGAACCAGTCAACGGCAGAGCTCCAGCAATCTCCAAGTAAACAGTGGAGCGAGGGTCACGTCTGACAACGTTCAAGACCTGTGTACTGCCCTCGGGGCTCCTGAGCGCGGCACTCTGATTCTGGACCATTCGGGCACGGGCTGGTTGCTCAGCAGTCAACTTGAGGCTCAAGGTTCGATCTCTATCGACACTTTCTGCTCGTGGTGGGTCTCCGAAACTCATGGTGAGAGACTCAAGAGCTTTTTCCAAGACAGGTTCCCAGGCAGCGTCCTCGCCGAGCAACAAGGTGAACATTTCCGTTTCCAAGTGCCCAAACACCGACCCGACGGCAGTGCAGTGTTGCGTCCTGCCGAGATTTTCCGTGCACTCGAACAGACTCGCACCGATCTCAACGTGGACGAGTACAGCGTGAGTGAAACTGCATTGGAACACATTTTCAACAATATGGCAGTCCAGCAAGACGAGGAGAAAGGTGTTGCGCATGGGATGAATATGCAGTAGGCAAAAGCAGCATTAACATGTAAGTCTATTTTCGTAATTACGAATTCCTACAAAAACTATTCTCTTGAACTTTATATCGAACTATCTCGTAATTCATAAATTAGCCCTATTATTTCATTTTCTAGAATTTTATCACTAGCCAATCAGTCGCCATTTTTCATTAGCGATGTCCAAGTGGAGCAGGAAGAACCGTGCGCCTAAGGGCTATGAGTATATTCAGCCCGTAATGGACGCGCTGGAGAGCGAACTGCGTGAGAAGATGAACGAGCCACATGAGGGCAAGCGACAGTGCGAGGCGTTGTGGCCCGTGCACCAGATCAACTGGCAACGCAGTCGCTACGTGTACGACATGTTCTACAAGTATCACAACATCTCCAGGGAGGTTTATGACTATTGTGTGAGACGCAAATTGGTGGACGCCAATCTCATTGCCAAGTGGAAAAAACCAGGTTATGAACGACTTTGCAGCACATTCGCTATCAACACTAAGAACTACAACTACGGTACTGTCAGTATCTGTCGTGTGCCGAAGCAACAGCTTTCAGAGGGACAAGTGGTGCAGGAGAAGCACAGTGGCTGCAGAGGCTGCGCTTCCGGACCTGGAGGGTATCATAATATCTTCGGTAACAAGTACGGACAGTACTTGGCTAGGATTCAGATTGCCAGAGAGGAAGCGGTTAAGAAGGAGGAGACGAAGCAGGTGTGGGCTACTGAAGAGGAGGAAGAGGAGGAGAGTGGAGACGAAGAGAAGAAGAGAAAGAGAGACGAACCGAGTAAAGAAAGTGACAGTGAAAGTGACAGTGACAGTGAGGAAGAGACCAAGGAGACTGAAGCACCTTCGAAGAAGCAGAAGGTGGACAAGTGAAGGGGTTTCAACCGGAAGAAGCCAATTGAGCAGAACAATGCTGCTTGATGAGGGGGAATGTTGTGTTTCCACATAGATTTCAATGATACTTGCTTGTGTGGATTTTTTTGTTACTCTTTCACTATTCACCAGACGTACGGGAACAATTTCCACTTTGGTAGTTCGTTGATTCGATCGCGGAACTTGTCCTCGACCCAATGTGAGCTGATTTGAGCGAGCAGGACTTGGTTGACAACTACCCAGGCAGACACGAGGTAGAGCATTGTAGTCGTCCCTCCAGTGACCAAGATGAACCCTGCGTACAGCATGATCTCCGTTGTGTAAAGCGGACTGCGCACTACCTCGAACCAGTCGCCCCGAGGAATCACGTGCTTCATGTTACCGGCGCGCTTTTGCTTCGCTAGAAGATAATTGCAGCGCGTTTGATGATATGACGCAATGACGAAGATCCCAACGCCCAACCAGGACTTCACCCACCGAAATGTCGTGAACTCGTGCACCGTGATGGAGTCCGGGTCGAAAAGCACAGAAAGCACTGTCGCAACGTAGTGGTAAGTTCCTACGAACAAAACTACCAACACAACCGTCAGTGGCACATTAAAAGTAAGTAAGTAAGAATTATAGTGTAAAACATACTGCAAGCATGCATTCTAGCAGCTCCAAACTCCGTGACAAGAAGCGACTCGAGGAAGCGCCGCGTCGTGTGAACTGAAAACAGCGTCAGGAACGCGATAGTGTGTGGCTGAATAACGACGTCAGTTGAAGGGTGGGCAAAATGCAGAGCGTATTGCACCACCTTAGAATCCTGCCATTGGACTGCAATAATTAGCATCAAAATGCTGTGCAGCGCTCCGATAAGGTAAAACCACGTCCAGTAGCTTTTGGACACATCCACACGCAACAACGAAAGTCCGGGGAGTTGCGAGACAGCAACGGGAGTGCGCATTTTGCCCTGAAGGACGAACCCGCGGCAGAAATTACTCCGAAACGAGAGCAAACCGCCAGCTACCGCGACAACCCACGTAAGCTGCCACAGCTCCAACATCCCCACGAACAGCATGGTATCAGCTCGTACAAGTCGTACTTGAGTTCTTGAGGAAGTTTTTAACCAATCATTTCTACTGCATGTGCCATCACGTGAACATGGCTACATCAACACCAATTCCAAAAATTGTCTGCGGTGGACATGGCTACATAAATGCCAATGCGCTTGTTGAAGAAGTTGTCTATCAATGGAATTCCGATAAGAACGTGTGCCGGAAATAAGTCCGCTAATGATGTAGAATTAGCAAAGGTAAAGTTGGCCAGCATGGGTATTTCTGTCAGAATCGAAGATATCGACGCATTTGAGATCCGAAGAAGTTTCGCACAAGCGTCAACTGAGAAACAAAATGGTATCGCGAGGTTCTTCCATCCACCACACACGCCGCACGAACAACCCGTTCATGACCACGAGCTCTGGTATCGTTGGTATCGATCTACACGAAAAGGTGGCGTTCGACGCTCCTCAACTTCGCAGTAGCTCAAGCAACAATCAGATCGGGACCGGACAGCAACGATCTGCAAACGCGTTGACCGAGTTCATGTACCAAACGACGTCGGGGGCTCTTGGCGAAGGGGTCCGGGCACAAGAACGCTCCAGACTGAGCCAGCGGATGGATAAGCTCACTCTACACAAAGGTTTGTGCATCAATCTCTGCTGTTGCTCGGTAAAATACTGAAAAGTGGCCGCACTAACGTGAAATCCTCGTCCCTTTGCGGTCCGCTGAACAGAGGTTGAGGCTTCTGGTTTGGTCACTATCCGGCAGGTCGACGTAACAGCACCAGAAGACTGTGCTATTCGCCCCGAAGAGATGATGCCCAGGCCCATCGACATCAAGGCGATCACGGAAGCACAAGGCCAGCATCCTCTGTACGCCACAAGCTATCGAGACATCGGCGCCGACAAGGCGCAGCTCAAGGTCGATGTCGAGCGACTCGGACGGCCGAACACCTTCACCAACTCCTTCAACGGCTTCCGCTATCGCGACTTTGGCCTGAACACCGCTGTGACTAAGTCTCGCATCTGCGACCAGCTCGACTACTCGTAAGCTTGAATCCCCTTTACCTGTTCTATCATCAAACAACCTTTAAAAAAACCCACCACAAACACGACAATTTTACCCGTTCTTCCTTGAATTTTTCAATTGCTTCCTGCCAGCAATAGGTAAGCAACCCACTCTCTCCTTCTGCCAACAGAGTCACCGATTGCTGTCAATGCCACTTAGTCGTATCCCTTCTTGGAGAAGTCGACGAAGACTGTCTCCTTGGCGGGCAGCGGCGTCATGTCGATGTTGATGGCCTCAAGGGGCGACAGCTCCACGTCATCAGGGATCTCTCCGTCAGGGAAGCACACGTCCAGCGGGATGGGCGCGTTACGCATGTAGAGACTGCCACCGGGCATGTAGTTGAACACATAGCGGTCCGGGTGCGTGTAGTGGTCCACTTTCTCCTGCGCCTCGCGCACCAGGCGCTTGGCCAAACTAAAAAAAAGATCAACAAATGTCAAAAAAGTGTCAATAAGACCACCGGAATCGACGATAATATAACAGAAATAGAGAAATAAATGACAATAGTTGGTACTCTGACATACCCCGATTCCGGGTCCAGCGTGCGGTTAGCGTCGAAGTCGGCGCGGATCTTGGTGGCCTCCTCGTTCCAGAGGCGGCGGTCGATGACCCACGAGTCCAGCGTCTTAAGCGACTGCTTGTACAGACGCTGCACCTTCTGCTTGTGCGAGAGCTGCGGCGGCTTACCCACGAAGCGCCCCACCACCTCGCGGAGGGTCTTGTTCATGTTGGGGTTCACCATGGGCTTCACCATCGTCGCCAGTGTCTGCCTCTGCTTGCTCGAGTTGATTCAGGGCCGCACACTGGCAGGTTCCATTTGTGCAACATTCATCATGTCGGGAGAATGTTGTACGAATGTCACGGTCCGGTTCAATTGTAGGTAACCGGTCGTAACCGGACCGCGACACTCGTGCAACATTTGATGTACTTTAGGTAGTTTAAGTACGAGACATATCAAATATGAGGGCCTGAAATTCGTTTAGGTACGAAAGATGCGGACCACATCGAAATATGAGAATTTGTGAATCAATTTTAAAGTCCTAATCCGGTAGTTGCAGTTGCTATATTTGTAGCTATTGCCACATATATCGCTATGGCGGTCGAGTATGAGGTGCGTCCGTCGACGTCGAGTGGGAGGAAAACATCGTCTAGGAAAGTGAAGATGGATCACGACGAACCGGAGACTGTGGGGTTAAAACTCAGCAAGAAGAAGACAAGTACTAAACGTCGACAGAATCATGACGCAACGCATCAGTTGACGAGTTTGTTGCGGATTGAGAGCGATCAGCTCAATGAACAATTGCTGATTGCAAGTGAAAAGGGCAAACAACGTGCCGTCTTCCTGTTGTTACATCAGGGTGTCGACAAAGATCGATGCAAAGGCCTCGTACGTGTCTTTTTATCAATTTATTGAAAAGATGCAATGTTTGACTTAATTTTCATTGTTGTTTTTTTGCAGCTTGGGTACTCTCCAGTGCATCATGCTGCAGCCCGTGGACACTTGGATGTGTTACAACTATTGCTTGACTTTGGGTGGAGTGTTGATATACGCAACGACGCACTGGAGACTCCTCTGCATCTCGCGTGCTTTGACGGTCATGTTCATGCTGCTGAGTTCTTACTGGACCGTGGAGCGGATATTAACGCACGGACAAGTGATCAAGAAACGCCGTTGCTCTATGCTGCACGTAAAGGTCATTATCGGACCGTGCGGTTGCTAGTTCGAAGAGAATGTGACCTTGGCGTGAAAAATTGCTACGGCGACATGGCGGAGGAGGAAGCTCGTGATGCGGAAACTTTAGCAGAATTTGCAGCGGGGAACGAAGATCTGCAACGAGCATCAGCTGCGGAAACGCAGCGAGGAGAAAGTAATGAGGTTGGCGAGCACATTTTATCTCAACGACTACGTGAGCGAGTGCTGTCGTTCTTGGATTTAAAGAGTCTAGGATACGCTTCACAAGTTTCGTACCGATGGCATCGAGCTGCCGATAATTCGTCGCTTTGGAAGAAACTCGGTGTCTCGCGATGGGGATTGCTGCTTACCACAACTATGGGAATGGGGACGGTGCCTCAGATGGCGATGCTGCAAACTGCTACCACCTACCTTTTCCGTCTAAACCTCTCTACGACTGTATCTCGTCGCCCATCTAACTGTGACCAAGCTATCTTTGGTAGAGTTATGCCACTTAGCGCTAAGGAGAAAACGCGTCCCCGGCATCGAGAAGAGCCCCGACCTCGAACAGCACATATTCCAGGAATATAGTTGAATTATTCTCTATTGCGTTCGTGCAGATACTTATCTCTTGAGTAGACCAGCCATTCAAGACGACACCTTTGGGTACGAGAAGCAATTGTGAAGATAAGTTCCGCGAAATTAAACTTATTTTACTGCAAAAATGAGCTGTGTCAGGAAGAAAATAAGTTTGACAAGCTGCTAAAATATTTGATTTGACAAATTACGGGGATTCGAGCTTACTGTCCGATCAAACTTGGATATATTCCATGTATCAATTCGAAGTTTCTCAATTTACAGACAGGTGCGGAAACAGCATCATGGCTCTGCCTTCAAGAAATAAATCTTCACTATTTGCAGAGAATCCGGGTATGTAGACGGAGTGGCCCAATGGCGGTTGGTTCGATTCACTTGTGCTCTTGCTACTTTAAAAAAAAAAGTGGCTTAAAAGGACATGATCCAAACAACCAACGAGAAGTTCGACCAGTTTAAGGAGCAACTGGCCCAAGAAATGTTTGTCTGACTTTCGAAAGAGTGATTCAATTTGAGAATTACAGTGCGTCTATAGCATTTTTAAACGAAGTGCGTAAACCAAACATAGCAAGTGACTGAACATTCTTCAACCAGCCTCATCAATCGCTTGATGCGCTTGAGCGATTGGACTTTTACACAGAAGGCCAACCACTCGAGAAGTCGATTTTGTTCCAGTCGAAGCGCTTGTCACCGTCCGCGTAGCCGATACGGGTGTCCACTGTAGGTCAAGTTCAAACCATCCAAAAGTTAGCACACACTAAGAAAATAAGAAGCTGTAACAGTAGCTTACCGTAGTGGTAGTACAACACAGGGCTGTACTTCGGGTCGTTATACACACCCTGTCCTCCCGGACCATAGACCCAGTCGTGCGTCTCGAGGACGACCGAGCCACCGTTGTTACGGCAGTCAACTCCGTCCTTGTCGACAAATCCTCCGGTGGAGCTCTTCGAACGGCACAAAAGAATACGGTATTCCTTGCCCTTGGAGAAGAAGAGGTAGTAGTAACCATTGTAGGCAAACTCGAACGCAGCTTCCACGACCTCGTAGTTCGAGGTGAAAGCGATTTGGTAGGCACTTTCACCGGTACTCTTCGTCGGCGGCGAAGACATCTTCGTTTGGTAAAGACCCTGCCAGTAGCTACCAAAGTTCAGGTAGTACTGACTGCCGACTTGGATGAGATTCGGGTCGATGGCGTTGTACTTCTTGGACGCATCGCTCGTGACACCAATGCTACCCGCATCGACCCACGACCCTGGCTCCATCGTCTTCGACCGCGTAAGACCAATGGCAGAGTTCTGGGTTCCGAAAGCGCTGACCGAGTAGTACAGATAGTACGTGTCGCCGACCTTGTTCACCTCAGGAGCCTAGAAATACGCCAATGTTAGTGTTGCTTAATCTACCATATATTCTTTTTGAGGTGACAATTGTGCACGTTACTTACCCAGAGATCGTCATTGCCCTACAGGTTAATCTTCGAGTTGTCCGGAACAGCAGCACCCAAGTACTTCCAAGGACCCGTGAGATCAGGAGCAGAGTGGATAGCGATCTTGTTACCCGTCGAGAAACGAAAGTACGTTCCATCACCACGACGGATAATGGACGGGTCGTGTGCGTTCGTGCAGACTCCTGTACACGCTTGAGGGTTGGCGTATCCGTTGACAACGCCAGCGACGAGGAGAGGGAGTCCGACGAGCATCGAAAGGAGCTTCATGGCGGCTGGTGTGCGTGCTGACTGTCAAAATCGGGAATGAAACTTCGCTAATAGCTGAAGTTGCAGTCTATCCTGCGATGGCCTGGAGCTTGTGGCCCAGATTGTTTGTTGACTCATGAAATGCTTGTCACAATTCCGCGATCTGGGTGTTGTCGGCAACCGAACCTGTCGGTTGTCGCCCAACAAATCCGATTTCGATGCTGGACATTGCAGATTTGCTTCAACATCCGGATGCATCAAAAGTTTTGATTCAGTTTTGATTCAAAACGAGGATTTCAATTCAACGAACTGCGCTCATGTAATGCGCACAAAAAGTGGGGTCAATGGACAGCAATATTATGGGCGGTAAGCTCAAGGAAGGAAGCTTTAGAGCATTTTTAAAGCATTGTGCGGGTCACTTGGTCGAGCGTTTTCCATTCACTATGAGTCGTAGTCTGCACTGCGAAGCCTACGACAAAACAACTTGTGCTTGCACGCAGGATGGATGTGAAAGGAGCTGCTCGAGGAGGAGAAGCAGGGCTGATAAGAACAGCAGATTCACCAACGAAAATGGCAAACCGCAAATCCTGATTATTCTTGATCTTGAGAGCGGCTTTCGTGTCATCGTACTCTTTGAAATTTGTCAGGGTGGACCATATCAAAACCTCGAATTAATCATTTCTCAGGAGAAGTGTTGACCTAAAATGGGTTCAAATCACGATATATTATCCTTAATTATGCGTTTATAGAAGTGCCGAAAACGAGGGAGAAGTCGTAAGCTCCACTCACGCTCCTCTGTAAGCGTGGCTTCACACAAGTTTTTGCCCGCTCTAGTAAATCTTCCGAACTCGTTTTGGCCACGATTGAATCATCGTACATGTACTCGCTGCAAGCACTCGACGCTCGCAGCTACATGTATTTTAAAAAAAAAAAAATTAAAATACAACTAATCCACTGATCTGCATTTTACACAAGGCGCTCGCATCCTAAATTTCACCGAGAAGTGATCTTTCCACAAAAATAAGTGATTTCACTCGTATGATCGTCCAGTACAGTACATGTATCTCAACATTCACAGCTTGTATCTAAGAAGTGTTCCACGCTCCTTTAGGACCCCCATGATGACGGCCCAACAACGTTACTGGTTCATCTACAACTCTGGCTTCACCTTTTGTTTCAACATTTTTTTGGTCTAGCGAAAGAGCTCAGGAAATGTTGAGCGTCTGGTATCAAAGAGTCTTGCGAATCGTCCTGAGCAACATAGGATGCTGTTTACGTCTGTGGGCAATCCCGTCAGCCAGAAGCTCAATTTTACCTTCACTACATGCATAAAATACCGCCGGAGCAAGGTTACTTGGCACTCACACGAAACATTGCTCTAAAACGCATTTTGCCAAACGGACGTCTAGGTATGGCGTATTCCATCTATTGCTCTTGCGTAGTTGTCTCGAGTATTTACACCTTGGGCCAGCCGCTCGAGAAGTCGATTTTGTTCCATCCGAAGCGCTTGTCACCGTCCGCGTACCCGATGCGAGTATCCACTGCACAGTCAAGACCACATATTCGTCAGTACTCGAGGTTAATCCTAGAAACAAATACTCTAAAGCGCATCTTACCGTAGTGGTAGTACAGCACAGGTCCGTACTTGGGGTCGTTGTACACACCCTGACCTCCCGGTCCGTAGACCCAGTCGTGAGACTCAAGCAAAACAGTACCGCCGTTGTTCCGGCAGTCGTTGCCGTTCTTGTCAACAAATCCTCCAGTCGGACTCTTCGAACGGCAGGCGAGAATACGGTACTCTTTGCCCTTTGTCGGTCGGGTCTTATCGTACCCACAGCAAGATCCCTTGGAGAAGAAGAGGTAGTAGTAGCCATTGTACGAGAACTCGAACGCGGCCTCCATCACCTCGTAGTTTGATGTGAAAGCCAACTGGTTCGCGACCTCGCCACTGTTTTTCGTCGGATTCGGCTTCATCTTTGCCTGGTAGAGGTCCTGCCAGTAGCTGCCGAAGTTGAGATAGTATTGGCTACCAACTTGGAAAAGGTTGGGGTCGATAGCGTTGTACTTCTTGGACGAGTCACTCGTGATGCCAACACTGCCAGCATCAGTCCACGTGCCCGCCTCCATGGTCTTGGAGCGGGTCAGACCAATAGCCGAGTTCTGCGTGCCGAACGAGCTCACTGAATAGTACAGGTAGTACATGTCCCCAACCTTGTAGACATCGGGAGCCTAAACACAATACGATAGAACATTTTAGTAACAATTCGGGCTCTTTCACGTTAAAGATGCTTACCCAAAGATCATCTTTGCCCGCCAGATTGATTTTGGAGCCACCAGGGACAGCAGCACCCAAATACTTCCAGGGACCCGTGAGATCGGGAGCAGAGTGGATAGCAATCTTGTTGCCGGTAGAGAAGCGGAAGTACGTGCCATCGTCACGGCGAATGATAGAGGGATCGTGTGCGTTGGTGCAGACGCCCGTACACGTTAGGGGGTTGGCGTATCCGTTGACGACACCAGCCACGAGGAGAGGGAGTCCGACGAGGATTGAGAGAAGCTTCATTGTGCAGATTCAGACACCGTTGCCGTCAAAATTGAAAGTGCCAAGTTAACTGTGAGTAGATGTAGTAGGCACCACCCTTACGGCTCGAACAGCACACCCGACCATCAGGTAGTGCCTCTGCCATTGCAGATGTTGCTGTGGATGCCGTGACGGACTTACCATTATATTCGCGTATCTGCCAGCTGAATCTGTAGAATTTCTGACCGTGGATTTGCTTGAAGACTCGACAGCTTCGAGACACGAGAGATAGAGAGCTGGTACGTGTATTATTAATACCGGTACTGTACCAGCCTGATCAGCATCTGATTTCCGTCCCAAGAAACTAATTCGAGCGATCTCTGTTGCCGATGTACAGTATTGGTAAGTTTGAGAAGCGTCGAGCGCCAGTGAGATATGGCGGGCGTCTACATGTAGGCGGCACGTCCAACGCGCTACGTTCAAGAGCGTTCGACGCCACAACTTGGTCATGCTAACTAATTGAAGCTTAAATCGTGTCAGCATGATTATGACAAAAGGGACCACGTTGGTGCCATGGCCATGGGCATCGCCATTGTTTCACTTGTGCGGCTGTCGTTTGACTGTGAAACGGAGTGCGTTGGCCCAATGAATGGAATTGTTCGCGAATCCCTTCTGTATCTGACGCAAGGCCAAAGTGACCGTGACAACCCTGGTTGCGCCGGCTTGACTCGAGATCATGCTTCCATTGAAGAGCTTCGCACATGAACCACTAACTCGCTATCACGCATTTATTTCGCCGCCGACGCGTTCCCGATGTTCGCATGGTACCTTGCGAATGCTTCGTAGAGAATTTGGCGTAAGCTAGCTTTTTCCGATAAATAGTAGGCTTCACATAGGAATAACTTACAAGCGAGACAACCACTTGACGTCTCCAACTACACCAAGCAAAACATGTTTTCGTCTTACGTTCTCTGCCATATCGTTCACCAAAAGTAGGATTTTTTAACAACCACGATTCACCTCATTATCAATTTTTATTTCAGTCCAGACACGGCTACACTACACACTATGAAGAAGTCGTGCTACATACAAACTTTAAACAGTCGGCCAACCGCTTGAGAAGTCGAGTTGGTTCCAACCCAATTTCTTGTCTCCATCAGCGTATCCAATGCGAGTGTCCACTGCAACGTAGTAAACCAGCAAAAATAATCAATGAGAAACAAAAGTAGACACAACAAACAAAAATACAGCTTACCGTAGTGGTAGTACACCACAGGACCGTACTTCGGATCGTTGTACACACCCTGACCTCCCGGTCCGTACACGTCGTCATGGGATTCGAGCACAACAGTGCCACCGTTGTTCTTGCAGTCATTGCCGCTCTTGTCAATGAAGCCCGATGTAGCGTTCTTCGAACGACATACAAGGATGCGGTACTCCTTGCTCTTTGCTGGGCGTTATTTGTCGTACCCACAGCAGGAGCCCTTGGAGAAGAAGAGATAGTAGTAACCGTTGTATGAGAACATGTACGCACCCTCCACGACCTCGTAGTTTGAAGTAAACGCCATTTGATACGCTGCTGCACCTCCAGTCTTCGTAGGTGTCGACTTCATCTTGACTTGGTAAATGTCCTGCTAGTAGCTGCCAAAATTGAGGAAGTATTGACTTCCGACCTGGAACAAGTTCGGGTCAATGGCGTTGTACTTCTTAGACGAATCACTGGTAACGCCGATGCTGCCCACATCCGTCCACGATCCAACCTCCATCGTCTTGGAACCAGTGCTCGGAAAAAATAATTATAATAAAATAATTATAGTATTATATTGACGGAATAACGGATTATTGGATTTCCAAGCTTCCCGTATAATATCAAATTGTACCAATAATAAGTATATTGGATTTATACCAGATTCTTAAGCTAAACGTCTTACTAAAATCTAGAAAATAGTAGTAAATACCCTACAATACCACCAATAATATACCAATAATACGGAATAATTATTGCAATTACTTATTACGGGAACCTCCAGATATGGAATAACGGATTAGTTTTCCTCACAATCCAGTACAATTTTATATTTTATTTTCCAAGCACTGCTTGGAACGTGTAAGGCCGATAGCCGAGTTTTGCGAGCCGAAGGAGCTCACCGAGTAGTACATGTCGCCGACCTTGTGCACGTCCGGGGCCTGCAACAAAAGTTAGTACTGCAAATGGAGGAGCACTGAAGTTAGCTAGACTCTCACCCATAGGTCATCTTTGCCCGCCAGGTTGATCTTCGATCCTCCGGGCACAGCAGCTCCCAGGTACGTCCACGGTCCCGTGAGCGCCGGAGCCGAGTGGATGGCAATCTTGTTGCCTGTGGAGAAGCGGAAATACGTCCCATCCTCGCGGCGGATGATGGACGGATCGTGTGCGTTGGTACAAATGCCGGTGCACAACTTCGGGTTAGCGTATCCGTTAACGACGTTTACAACCAGCAGTGGGAGAGCGACAAGGATCGAAAACAGCTTCATGGTTCACCGTAAGCGAGGATTCCGCGACGAATACAACGAGAAGAGCGTGTTGACGATCCAAACCGAAAGTGTCTGGCCTGTAGAGGAGCTCTAGTTAGGGCTTGAACTGTGCTCTCCACAACGGTGTTGCTCTCACTGCTCTGTTGGTGATCACGCGACCTTGACATGTGTGAGTATGGAGCAGTTCGTGGTCGAGCAGCGATACGACACACGGATTGAAGATGCCTTTGGAACTCCAACCGCATCACGGTGGCTGCATCCACGCCAGACCCAGCAGCTAAATGGAGCGCGACTAGCCCATCGCCGTGGCACGAGCGGCAAAAACTGTCCGACAAGCGTGAAGCATTTTTCTGTACGCACAGTGCTTTTAGTTGAACCTGCTGGTCGTACGGAAAACGAAGACGTAGAGGTGAGGAATGACATGCGCTATAATACGTCGCGAATCTGAACAGCATCGTTTTGCAGCACAGAGAATCTCTGTCAGAGATTGAATACCGACGATCCGTGCCCAAGCAAATTGACGCACGTTTCCTGCTCCAACGAAGGCGTGGCGTTGGAGATGCTTGTAGATTTTGAACAACGTGGCTTAATTTTGACTTAGTTGTGAATGAGTTTTAGGGAATCCTTCGTTGTCTACAGAAAACAAAAACATCCATCTACTGGTTCCATTGCGGTACTGCTTCACATCAACTGCATCGACTTAATCGAGCACGCCAATGCCAAAGTTCTTGGTCGTCTTGCTCCACTGCACATCCGAGCGCGGGCTGTAGCCGGAGATGGCTGAGTACGGCTTGACCTTCGACAGAGCGGTGCCGCCGTTGCGAGAGCCGAACGAGCCACTGTTGGACACGACGTTCGCGACACACGAGCGACCGAGGTAGCTGTTGCACTCGGTGGTAGCCGTAGCGGCGTACATGTTGCCGTCCGTGCCCGTCAGTAGCGGCAACGTGGTGTCCTTGAAGTAGTTGCCCTCAGCCAAAATCCACGAATTGACGCCAACCTCGAACGAGTGACCCGAGTTGTCCGCCCAGTAGTTGTTGGCAATGTGAGCAATGACGTTGGCACTGCTGTCGCCACCAAGCTTGGGGGAACGACCCGACGTCGAGTGGATGTAGTTGTTCACCATACTGAAGCGCGTGTTCTTGCCGTAAAAAATGAACGACCAGTAATGGCGGCCGTCACACGACGCCGAGTAGTCCGTGCGTCCATCAAAGTCCGAGTTACTGATGGTCATCGTGGATACACTGGCAGCGTTGGTCGTGAGGAATTGACGGCCGACGTGAGAGACCTTAATATGGTCCAGCCAGATCTTGTTCATTGCCGTCGAGCCGCCGTTGCTGCCTTGGATGTAAAGGGCGTCGCCACCCCACACCAAGTGGCGGTTGAGCTCAGTGATGTGGACATTCTGGATGATGATGTTGTCTCCGTTGAGCCAGAGACCTTTACCCATGATCACACCAGTCGTGCCAATGCCACGTAGGGTTTTGTTGCTAGTCACCGTCATGGGGGTGATAGCGGCATTGTCGTACTTAACCGTCACGCTGGTGCCGTCCGAACAGCCTCCCGTGTTGGACATGCCTCCGCTTTGAAGGATCACGTCTTGGCTTTTGTAGCCATTGTTCTTGGCGATACACTGACGGGTGTAGTCCGGACGGCAACCGGCCTCAGTTGTGGTGCCCTCCGTGCCACGGAAGTCGAACGTCTTGCTCAATACGATCACTCTAGGCACCGCGTCCTTGAGGTACGCAACGAGTTGAGCCGTCGTTGTCGGGTAAACTGGGGTGGCGCTACCGCCGCCGGTTGTACCAGCAGCAAGACCGGTAGCTGAACCGACCGTGAAGGCCTCAGTGTTCTGCACGAAGAGAGCCACCACCGCGATGAGAATGGGACGGAAGAACTTCATGGTTGATGAGAGTAGAGAAGGTCTTGTGCCAAACGAAGCAAATTGCTGAATGGTGCTAGACTACGACAAGGGGCGTCTCTGTGTCTCGCTGTTAGAGAGGGCGGCCAGCGAGCTCTCGTTCAGCAGAAGTGATCGTTCTAGCACGGGAAGCTTGCTTGACTTTTGGTTGCACACACCTCGCGTGCATCTATTGAGCTCTGTCGATCCAGCTGCTGTCAAAACACTATGCGACTAGCAAATACTTTAGCTGGTCAATTTCGCCAGCTGCGCAGACACGACCTCGCGAAATGGAGAGGACAGGCTTCACGACCGACAGAGCGTGATTGATTCTTGATTGAAGAGCGAACATGACGCTGCTCGGGGACTAATACTGTACCGCCTCGACGATTGAAAGCGTGAAATTTAGGAGGTATAGTTCGCAGCCACCGGCGGTGTAGCGAGACTCGCTGTGCACGTTTAAAACGAGATGACACGCCGGGTCCCGACCAGGGCACGGCGCTACAGATATGCATGTGCGGTTGCAGCCTGCCAGTGGCAGGGACCCTGCGTGCGGTATCCCATTTATGTTTTACACTAGGGATGAACATGCGCCAGAATGTCGCACTACAAACTTACTACGGATGCAGCTCTAGGATGAAGAATACACCGGCGACGCGGTGACGGAGATAACGCTTCATCGGCAACATCGTGCAAGGTGTTTCTTTGTCAGTGCCACCTCGCCCTTCGACTGCACTCTTGGAGCACACTCATCAAAAATCCTCGCAGGGTGGCCAGCGTCGCTAGGATTTGCTGTCCGTGAGATCGATTCATCTACTGTACACATCTACAAGTCATGTCGGTGTGTGGCATTGCAGTATTCGCCCAAGTTGACCAAGATGTTCCAGTTCGTTAGCACTAATAAAAACAAAAAAAACTGAGTACAAGTACTGCCCACCATGCTGCAATCGTGTGTCCTCACATTTCGTTTCGTTTAGGTACATTGTTGTCACTTAACTTTTTTGGCTAACGACAGTGGGGGCTCACATACCACCACGAGGAAATAGGAAATACCGTAGAAGGTATGTCACGCGATCAGACGCAGCGCGTGGACGGGTTGTGGCCACAACGCTAACGCCATCGCACACGTTGTCAGCAACTATTGGCCGGCGACGAGGGAGCCATTTACGCAGCCACCGCCTCCGTCGAGTGCAAGAACTAGCTGGTGCATTCGTGTGTGTGGCAAAACATTGTGGACAAGAGCGGCTCGCTCGACGCAACGGAGCGCCAAAATGAAGCCGTCTCGAAGTTCAGTAAAAAAAAAAAAGAAGCTTGAGCTTAGCCCTTTTAATTATCAATATTTCGGTATTGGCGTCCTAAACTAAGCAGTTTCAGCTGTAGCGTGCAGGATGTAGGACCGCTCTGAAATGGTTCAGCAAATCCAAAGTTCACTACCAGTGTCGAGTCGATGAACTCGTGCTTGCACTTTTAGTTGTTGTGGGACCGTTTAAGATTCCCACGTTACCTGTATAGAGCAGGCAAGCATTTCGCGCGCTCAAGATTCAACTAACGTACCTGATCCTTCGACACTTGACAACACACACCCCGTTACTCAGGGCCTCTCACTTTCATTTTTTGCTTGACAGGCGCATACCATGATGAGAGGGCTTTCCTTTGTCGTGCTGCTGTCTCTGCTGCTATCAACAGTTGTCAACGGCTATGCTAGACCCAAGCTGTGCATCGGAACTTGCACGAACGCCCATGACCCGGCCATTATTCGCCGTGACGACGGAACGTACTTCCGCTTCTCCACGGGTGGCAAAATCGCCATCCACACCGCTCCAGCACTCACTGGACCGTGGACGTACAAAGGGGCTGCTATCCCAGACGGCTCCGTCATCGACTTGAATGGAAGAAATGACCTCAGGGTAAGCAAACTGTACGCACACCAATGCTGCAAGTGGCGACTATTAACAGCGATACGTCATGGTTTGATGTGGTAGGCTCCGGACGTCCACAAGGTTGACAACTTGTACTACTGTCACGAGTGAGAACGGTGGACGCCGCCTCGGGTACGGTGGCGACCGTCCTCCCCGTGATATCAGATCGACGAGTGAGATCCTGTTGGAAGAGAAGATGACCTGATCGAGCAGTCATCGGCGAAGCAGCACCTGTAGACTGGAGTGTCAAGACTCAGGCCACACTAACTACGGATACGACGGTTCAGTGTGCGGTGCCTGACCAAGAATGGAAGCAGTGACGCCTTCGCAGCCAGGATCCTGAGCGACGACGAAGGACGGATGCCATGGACTGTGATTTGACTTAGCCAGGAAGGACGGCTTGGGCCAAAGTGGACGGGGTGAAGTGTACCCTACAAGGAGTTGAAGAAGAAGAGCTAGTGCGGAGTGGATCACTCCGACGCAGGTTAGTTTTGATCAGTCGTGAATTTACCTTGGAAGCAACAAGTTGATTTCTTTTACTTTACAACTTCGTTGTCCAATAGCTGAAAGCTCTTAACCGTCCTACCTTCGATACAACGCCGACAGTCCCATCCAGGGACGACTCGCGACACTACCTCTACTATTCAGTGAGCAGTTTTGGCACGCAGAACTCCGCAATCGGTCTCGCACGTTCGCGTACTATGGATGTGGGCACCTGGGTGGACCGTGGCACTACCGGCGTCGTGAGCAACTAGAACAAGGCCTACAATGCCATCGACCCGAACCTCATTGAAGTTAACGGCGTGTACTATCTAAACTTTGGCAGCTATTGGCAAGGACTCTACCAAGCTCCAATGCGAAACCCACCCATTATGCCAAGCACCACACCTCACCAAATTGGGTTTACGGGTGACTACGAGGTACTCGAAGCTGCCTACGTGTTTCACTACGGCAAGTATTACTACCTTTTCATGTCGGAAGGACAATGCTGCAATCTCGACAAGTCTCGTCCAGCGGCAGGTAAAGAGTATCGAATTCTCGTATGCAGGTCATCGTCACCTACTGGCGGGTTCGTGGATCAGAGCGGCAAGGATTGTAGAAGTGGTGGTGGTACTGTTGTTCGAGCATCCGAAGGATATTTCTACGCGCCAGGAGGCCAAGGTGTTTACGACGACCCAACCTACGGACCCATTCTGTACTATCACTACGGTGAGTTTTTGTTGCTTTTGACTTGCAACTCGGCGTTTGTGCTGATCTTGTTTTGATAATGCATGCAGTGGATGCGCGCATTGGTTACGCGGACGGCGATAAGCTTTTTGGCTGGAACACGCTCGACTTTTCGACTGGATGGCCCCTCATAAGCTCGTAGGTGTCGAAGCTTATGGGCGTGCATACATGTAGCCACAACGCTTTTTTGTATGTTACATGTAGTCACGAAGTAACGTGAGGGACACACAAAAGGTGGCAATCAATTATCCTACTATTCACTTCTACATGTAGAACTTGTGCTTCCGCATATCGTTCACCTTCACTATAATAGCGTCCTACGGTACATATTACATGTAATTTGAGGATCTTGAGTCGCGAATTGCCGCGCTCTTCCTACTGCGAAGATCCTCTGAATGGCCTCATTTTTTTTACAACTATCAGCTTCTGTTTCTCGGAAAGAGACGGATGGTACATGGGTCCTCTATTTGTGTTTTACATGTATAGAGTCCTGAAATCGCTGGGTTTTTTTTTTGCCTTGCTCAATGAGACCATACGAAACGCCATCTCCAAAAAAGAACGGTAAAAATGAGTACAGTGTATAATTATTAGGGAGACTCATCAATGTTAGGGAAAGACTCATCGATACCTGCTCACCTTGACTTCCTACTTGGAGCTGACCTGCCGCCGCTACTGCCACGGCAGGTCTAACTGTAAATACTACACCACAGCAGAACGAGAGTAATTTTCACTTGAGCGTAAAGCATTTGTAGAAATTGACTGGAGGCAGTCGTTGCCAAATCGTTGCACAGGCACAGTAAAAAGTTCACGCGTGCGCTTCGTTTTCGCATCGCGCGCAAGAGATACGGAGTGGAGGGTCGATCCCACCGAAAACATTCAGACCGTCTTCGGCACTTCCATCTAGTTAGTATTGGTCTCACCAACCCATCAAAGCTAAGGCCATTGATGCGCCTCTCTATCATACGAAGGCGATCAAGGCGTCGGTGAGAAACTTTCGGTGCTATAATATCCTATAACTGCATTATGACGGAACGGCTTGTGGTGGACCTGTCACACCGAGACGGAGAGCCTATCCTCGCTTCCGGATGGGTTTTCGGGATGGGTACATGTACCGTAATCCTCGCCTTGTGTACCGTGAACAAGGGGCTCTCGCTGACAGCGAGTCGCTGTGCGAGTGCAAGTGTATTTTGCTGTGTACGACACCAACACTGTAGAGGCGGTGGAATTTGGCAGATCACTCCCGTTTTCACTCCGTCGACCGCAGAACTCACGTCAAAATGGTTAAGGTTCTTTCGTGGCTTATGGGACTTCCCCTCCTAGCAGCATCCGCCGTCAATGGCTACGCTGCACCTGGAGCGCGCTCGGGAATCTGTACGAATGCCCACGACCCGTCCATTATCCAAAGCGCCAACGGAACCTACTACCGCTTCTCCACGGGCAACAAAATTGCTGTTCACACCGCACCGGATATTTCGGGTCCGTGGAAGTACCAAGGTGCTGCTCTCCCCGAAGGCTCCAGCATCGACTTGAAGGGCAATGATGATCTCTGGGTACGCTATGTTTCATTGTATTTGCTTCTTGTAGGTGCACCATATTCTCACTGTTTATCTTTGCTTGTTGTAGGCCCCGATGTGCACAAAGCCGGCGAATTCTACTACCTCTACTACTCGGTGAGCAGCTTCGGTACGCAAAATTCTGCTATCGGTGTGGCTCGATCGAGCTCGTTGGATGTTGGTACATGGGAGGACGCTGGTTCTACGGGTATCACCAGTGACTCGAGCAAGCCGTACAACGCCATCGACCCCAATCTGAATGAGGCCGACGGAGGCTACTACCTCACCTTCGGTAGCTACTGGCAAGGTATTCACCAGACTCACATGCGTGACTCGCCGGTCCTATCGAGCTCGACGCCGGCTCAGATTGGTTTCACGTCCAATTACGAGGTGCTCGAAGGACCCTTCATCTTCCACCAGGGCGACTTCTACTACCTCTTTATGTCGAAGGGTAAGTGTTGTGGCTACGATAAGTCCAAGCCGGCGGCTGGCAAGGAGTACCGCATCCTTGTATGCCGCTCTTCGAAAGCTACCGGTAGATTTGTAGACAAGGAAGGCATGGACTGCACGAAGAACGGTGCTCGAGTCGCACGACAACGTGTACGGACCCGGTGGCCAGGGTGTCTATGACGACCCAAAGCTCGGACCTATCCTGTACTACCACTACGGTAAGCGAGCATTTCATGACTCGCCCAGGAAGTATTTACTTAACCCTCTCTTACGTTTCTCTTTTTGACTATTCCTTTTGCAGTTGACACGAAGGTCGGATATGCCGACGGTGACAAGCGCTTCGGTTGGAACACTATGGATTTCTCCAGTGGCTGGCCGGTTGTATAAACGTCGCAGAGCAAGTTGGCGTCTGTGCACTTACTACATTTGATGCTCTTCTTGGTAACTTTCAGATCAATTTGAGAATAATGATCACCACTATAAATTATAGTGCTCTATTATAGTCTATAATAGAGCACTTCAGTGCTGGAATAGAGGCTTTAAGTTTTTAAACTAAAAGCCGCTTAAAAGCGATAACGAAAATATGAATAAAATCCGAATAAATTACGGGGTTTTATTCTCTACAGATTTTCGCTGTATATTACATGTATACATGTATACGCATAGCTTAAGTTCTCTAATGCCATATTTCGACACAATTTTTTCATTTACAACAAGCACATCGAGCTGAAGCGAAACTCGCCCAGCATTTTTCTGTTTAACTCTAGCCTGTATGCACAAACGTTGTGAAAACACAACCTTCCTGGCTGTGATCCACACTTTACACGGTCGGCCACCCGCTCGAAAAGTCCAGGTAGTTCCATCCGAAGCATCCGCGTAACCAATCGTGGTATTCACTACAGTACATGTACGACAAAATTATCCCGCAAAAAGTCAGTTTCCACAAAACACACATTGTCATCGCAAATGTGCTTACCGTAGTGGTAGTACAGGATGGGGTCGTAAGTCGGATCATCGTACACACCCTGACCTCCAGGTCCGTACACGTCGTCATGCGACTCAAGCACGATGGTACCTCCGCCATCCTTACAGGCCGTTCCGTCTTGATCCACGAAATCGTCAGTGGCAGATGATGAACGGCACACGAGGATGCGGTATTCCTTACCAGCCGCCGGCTTGGAGGTGTCATAGCTGCAACACTGGCCCTTCGACAGGAAGAGGTAGTAGTAATCACCGTACTGGAACATGTACGACCCTTCTAACACCTCGTAGTCGGATGTGAAGGCGATTTGAGAGGCCGAACCAGTAGACTTCGTAGGCGTCGACTTCATCTCGACATGGAAAATATCCTACCAGTAACTTCCGAAATTGAGGTAGTACGTGCCGTCGACGTCGATAAGGTTCGGATCAATAGCATTGTACGACTTCGCCGACGTGCTGGCAACACCCGTACTACCGTAGTCCGTCCATGTGTCGATGTCCATGGTGAATGAACGCGTGAGTCCAATAGCCGAGTTCTGCGACCCAAACGTACTCACAGAATAGTAAAGGTAGTATTCATCACCGACGAGGTGGACGTCTGGCGCCTGCAGATACGTGTACAAAGAGGAAATTCAGTATCATATCCTACATCCTTCGCTTTATGATAACCTCGATTCCTACCCAAAGGTCGTCGTTTCCGTCCAAGTCAATGACGGAACCATCAGGCACAGCTGCAGCCAAGTACGTCCAGGGGCCGACGATGTCCGGGGCCGAGTGCACTGCGATTTTGCCACCTGTAGAGAAGCGGAAGTATGTTCCGTCGGACCTGCGAATGATGGACGGGTCGTGTGCGTTGGTGCAGGTACCCGTGCAAGTCTCTGGGTTGGCGTAGCCGGCCACCAGTCCTGCAGATAGAAGCAGAGGCAGCCCTCCGAGGATTGAAGAAACCTTCATGCTGTACAGTCGAAGTGTCTGCTAGACGGTGAAATTGAGAATGGGGGACATCGATTCAGACGCGTATTGCACGTATGGATTGGTCGAAGTGCTGTACACAGCACCCTGACACATTTTGCATCCTAGTAAAGGTGTTGGTTCATTTGCCTATAAAATATACTTGATGCATTTAGTGGACGAACATGACGATAGTGTGAGAAGGACACGTGGATATTGAGAGAAATAAACGGGAGTGATGGGGACACGGTAATGCATGCTGGTTTGCAGTACTAGAGCAATCTTGCTCTGGTATTGAGAGGAGTATATGAAGAACTCCTGGACTTTTCAGCATGGCGTAAATTCCCCTACAAGCAGTTTGCAAACAGTAGTGTTCCCTTCGATGCTACATGTAGTGTTGAAACTTACGTTATTAGAGGCGTGCGAGCTTAGTCGCGTACACAAAGATTGGCGTTTTCGTTGTCTCTTTGAACGCACGCAATGCAGTCATCTGTGCACGATCTTTTAGGATCGATCGTTGAAAATCCTGGTTAATTTTAACCTAACGCTACTTTTTGCAGCATTTGCTCGGTAGAATCGACAGAAAAGCATCAGTGCAAGAGCACTATCATACCACTTATGAGTCGAGTTTTGAATGGGCGGGGCTGCCTTGCGGCCCTCAACATTAAATTTGCATTCTAAGCCATCACGGATGGTTTACACGGTATACACGTACAGTTCTCTAGTCGAGTTTGCCGACGCCAAAGTTGTCAGTCGTTTCACCCCACACCTTAGCCAGCTCACTGGCCTGGTACGACGTCGTCGTCTCGCCCGACGGCTTCGCAGTACCCGGGCTATACTGCTGCACTTGTTGCTGCTCCTGCTGCTCCGAGTCACTCGACTGAGCCGACTGCTGCACCGAGTTCGACGAGTAGCCAGTGATGGCAGAGTAAGCCTTGAGACCCTCAAGAGCGGTCGGGCCGTTGAGCGACGTAAGGCTGCCGCTGTCCACCAGAACGTTCGCCGCACACTGACGGCCCAGGTAGGTCGTGCACAGATCATCCGTGCCGTTGGAAGCGTACAGGGATCCGTCCACGCTCTTCTTATCGAGAGGCTGCTTGGTGTTGTCGTAGTAGTTACCTTCGGACAGGACGTACGCGTTCTCACCGATCTCGAACGAGTGGCCCGAGTTGTTGCCCCAGTAGTTGTTAGCGACGTGGACAGCGACGTGCTCGTTCTTGTTGCCACCAACCTTAGGAGAACGGCCGGACGTAGCATGCACGTAGTTGTTGAGCATGCTGATACCGGTGTTCTTGCCGTAGAACAGGAAGGTCCAGTAGTGGCGACCATCGCACGAGGAAGAGTAGTCCGTGTTGCCGTCGAAGTCCGAGTTACTGATAGTCAACGTGGCACAGCCAGCCTTGTTGGTGACGACCATTTGACGACCGACACGAGACACCTTGACGTGGTCGATCCAAATGTTGTTAAGCGTAGTGTTGCCCCTGTTGGATCCCTGCATGAAGAGTGCGTCACCACCCCAGATGACGTGCGAGTTGAGCTCGGTAATGTGGACATTCTGGACAATGATGTTGTCGCCGTTGAGCGTCAACCCCTTGCCCATGATGACACCGCTCTTGCCAATACCACGGATGGTCTTGTTAGCCTTGACGTTCATGCGTTTAATAGCAGCGTTGTCATACGTCACCTCCACCTCCGTGCCGTTAGTGCAGCCGCCCGTGTTGTTCATGCCTCCACTCTGAAGGATCACGTCCTGGCCCTTCATACCAGTATTCGACTCGATACATTTGCGGTTGTTTTGCGGACGACAACCCGGTTCAGTGGTGGAGCCCTCGGTGCCACGGAAGTCGAAAGTCTGGTTCAGAACGATCACCAGCGGCTCTGTGTCGTTTAGATACGCGATAAGCTCGCTGGTGGAGGTCGGGTACACGATTTCACCACCTTCTCCTCCAGTAGTGCCGACGGCCAAGCCAGAAGGCGAACCGATGGTGAAGGCCTTCACATCGTTGGCAGCAAATGCGAGCGCGGCGGCGAGAACAAACTGGAAGCGACTCATTGCGAAGAATCCGGTGCGCACTGCAAGGCGAGTTTGAGAATGACTGTTGGGTAGCGGTTGCCGAAAGGAGATCGAACGGCACATGTAGGTGGTCGAGGAGGAAGCTTGTGTTTTGTCCATGATCGACAGTCAGGGGAAGATGCACAAACATCGATTCGCTTGATATGTTGAAGGAAACAGCGGCACTTTTACATGGCAAATCTTAGTTTTTGTTCCATGCTAGCGGCTGATTAATTCTTTTGTGGCGGCGACTGTTGTAACGAGTCACACTTTCGTTCTGCGTTGCCGTTTCATCCGCAGTCAAGTTGTTTTCCAGTCCGTTTGGACGGACGTAGAATACTATAATAGTACATGTACAGTAAGTTTGATCGGCTGTTCACCACGAAAAATTATGTCTGCATAAGGCGGAAATGGGTCAGTAGCCGCCCTGGTGACAGCTCAACGATTCTGCCCTCGAAAACTTCAGCGGAAGCAACGGAATGAATTAGTACACCCCCAGCTGGCTCAACTCGACCTTAGACGGTCGCGGTGCTCGAACTCTGCGAGCAATTGCCGGTCGAGTTACCTAGTTGGGGTGGTGCTACATGTACATGTATAAGTTAGTTACAAATGACGAGACCCATCGGTTGTCCTCTCAAGAAGCGGTGATGGCGTGCTCGACTAACGGTCGAGAGAATGGCGAGGTCGCCTTGTCGCGATGCGGAGTGTTGCGTATTTCGGGGCACGCTGCATCTTCCGCGATGGTAAGCGATTCGACGCTTTCATTCTGAGTAAGGCAAAACGTTTGTGGACTTCACTACATGTACAGTAGATACATGCTCTTCAAAGTGCGAGCGGTCCGAATTCCCTAAGCAATCGATTTAAGTGATCGAAAGTGATTAAACGTTTGCGGCGGTCTTGCCTGGTGCGAGACTCGCAACGAGCGGCATCTCGAGCAACGATCGTCTACCTTTTTGACGCATGCATTTCGTATCCCATCAACACGGATTTGCTGCTTGGATTTCAGCCACAGACGGCGCTCAACGAAAACAGGTGCAATTTGGTATCACGTGAAAGTTTCTCTAAATTAATACCATTTATGACATTCACTAAACTAGTCGCGCGTTTTCATTGAAGTTGGATCTGAGATTTCGGCTGGTGCACATCTGAAGAAAACGTAGAGACTGAAGAGGCCCATGAAGGGAACCTTACGCTGCTCCTCGTCGAATGGGCAGCGTAAGCGCCCGTGCTGGAGTTCAACAGAACAACAGTGACGGAAACACTACAGGAGCAAGGTGTCTTCATCCGCTGTCTTACCAAGGACATTTTTTTTGCAAGCAGCACTGGTATCCATGTATGCCCTGAGTGAACTGTGACCCCAAGCTCAGGACTTGTACATGTACACAACTGCTCTGGAGGAACAGCCGGGTTGGCTATCTCATCAAAATCCATGCTACGGTCTGCCAGCGTGCAAACGGATACGGATTTTTAATACCCACCAGCTGGGTGTTTACAGTTATGTAAGTGTTATTCACATGTTCGTGCGCGTAGTTCACGATGGAATAAGGGGTTTGCAACAGCGATGAAGCCAGCAAGAAAATCGCCTTGATAAAAAAATAGGCCGATTCAATGGCCCGATGCAAACAAAGTTTTTCCTACATACCACTACGGTGAATAATGGTGTGTAGATTTTATTTGGTACGATGGAATAATGGTACAACCTTGATACATAATCTTGTATAAAAAACAATTAATTCACGGTACCCTTCTGTGTGGACTCATCGCCTGAACCTGCTTTGACCTGCCGTCGTTTGAGACGAGAGGTCGAGAGGAGCGTGCGCGTGAGGTGGATTCGTGGAGTCATAGAGTGCAAACATCAACGATACGAAAGCCTAAGCAAGTGTGTCAGCGTATGGTTTCTGGTGTGGCATACGGAGAGCAATTCTATCATACAGGTGTGATCCCAATGGCATCGCAACTTGCGATGACAGAAATCTAGACGCGCTCAAGATGGTTCAGTCGCTAAACTTGGAAATGAACGCAGGATTTGACAGAAATTACCATAAAGATACTATATAAAATTAAAGATGCGGTAGATTAAACTTGAACGTCCAAGTACAAGGCCAAGGTCGCACAGAGCAGAGGTGCCTTGACCACAACTGTGGACAGTGGTCTCGCACTTGACCAACTAACGTTAACAAACGGTCATTTTCAAATTTGCCTCGCCTCGAGCATCCGCCTACCTCAAGACCTCAACTTCTGAAAGCATGGGACGCATCCAGTTTGCTCTGGCCGCTGCATTGGCCCTTGTCGCCAAGAGCGCAAGTGCGTTTACTATCGGCACTCCCGAAGGACTTGCTGCCGGCACCACTGGCGGTGGCAACGGCACCGTCGTGTACCCGACCACGACCCAAGAGCTGATTACCTACCTGAACTCTTCGGAGCCTCTGGTGGTTGTATTGAACAAGACCTTCGACTTCCGCGGCACCGAGGGCACAACTACTGGGCCGGGTTGTCGTCCCCAGTACACCCGTGAGTGTATTGCCAAGAACAACGGCTTCAAAAGCCAGGATGTGATTCTTCAGAGCGGAGGTATGGCGAACACGGGCGGCTGTGACAATGGTACGGAGACTACGGTGACGTACGACAACGCGGCTCTGAAGCGCATGACTGTGAAGGGCAACAAGACCATTCGCGGTATTGGCAAGAGCGGTGTGATCATGGGCAAAGGTATGACCCTCAACGGCCACAACATCATCATCCAGAACATTCACATCACGGAGCTGAACCACCACTTGGTCTGGGGCGGTGATGCCATTTACATTCAAGGTACCGATAAGAGCACTACGGCGATGAAGAACATTTGGCTTGACCACATCAAGATCTCTCGTGTTGGCCGTCAGTTCATCACAACCTACAAGGCCAGTACCGACTCGATGACCATCAGTAACTCGGACTTCGACGGTAACACGGACTACTCGGCTTCGTGCGATGGTCACCACTACTGGTCGTTCATCTTCTACGGTGTGACGAAGTTCAGCATGCTGAACAACTACATCCACGGTACTTCGGGTCGTTCGCCCAAGATCGGTGGCGACAGCGCTGCTAACGTCATCGCACACGTTGCCAACAATTTCTGGGGCAACAACTCTGGCCACTCGTTCGAGATTGGCTCAAACGCGTGGGTTCTTGCTGAGGGCAACTACTTCACGAACACTAGGATGCCTCTGTACAACAAGGGCGACGAAGGTGCTCTCTACGCTGCCGGTAGTGAGGATGAGTGCAGCAGTCTGCTTGGTCGTTCGTGCGTGGCCAACGAACTCGTGAACAGCGGCAACTTCTCGTCTCGTAATGGTGAGACTGCTCTCAAGACCATCAAGTCGTACCCTACCTTTGTTGGTTACACGTCGAGCTCTGCTCAAACCAGCATCTCTGAGCAGCAGCAAACGACTCAGTCGAGCGACTCGACCGAGCAGACTGAGCAGCAGCAAACGACTCAGTCGAGCGACTCGACCGAGCAGACTGAGCAGCAGGAGCAGCAGTACACCCCTGGTACGGCAAAACCATCCACCGAGACGACTCAGTCTTCGATCCAGGCAAACAACATCGAGAGTGTGTGGACCGAGACAACTGACAACTTCGGTGTTGGCAAGTTGGACTAAGTGTAGCAATCAGTGGAAGTGTTCTCAGCAACCTAGGCACGATTGGTAGTGGCCTCGTATAGAGCTGAGTTGTTTTCGAAAATGTAGCGTATAACCAATAATTCAGTTGATGGAACGTAGATCATGTTTTCTGGCATTACTCTGTGACGATACATCCGAATTCGACGTTCTGGTGACAGTAGAATCAAAGCTGTAGGCGTGTCGAATCCTGCACTTCAGCAACTCCGTCTCCATCGACACTAAGCTCGGTTGAATGCCAGTAGACAAATTGCCAGTGGTTGTGAAAAAGGTTCCATCATTTGAGTATCAGAATCCGCCACACCTAAAAAAGAGTACTTTATGTTGCGGCCTCTATTCTGGAAACAACAACAGCCTCTACTCCGAAACCTTTACTCTATCAAATCCATAGTGACCGCCACATTTCCGCTACATGTACCGCAGGATACACGCGAAGAAGCAATACTTCACCGTTTCAATCGCTGTGCAGGACTCTCGAACACATTGTTGTATCGTAGAGATTTTAAACTATTACTACGTAGTATATTCCTAAAGTCATTTTAAAGTCATTTTAAAAAATGACTTTAGGAATATAATACCTGTGAGTCTACAATAAGATCACCGCTATAAAATACTACGTAGTATTCGAAGCATACCATGCACAATGATTTGAACTTTTACAAGTGTAGGTCATGGTCGTGTAGTTGGTTATACTAATACCGGTAGTAAAATAATTAAAACGTTTATCGAAGGTATTTCAAAAAAATCAAACCATTGACGATTTATCAGTGACATCCATGAACTATATCGGTCAAACGCTACCGTATACAAAACCAACTAGAAGCATAAACAGCTCTATGAGCAAACGCGTCTGCCGGTGCTGCTGCTTCCACAACTTTCACTTAGTCCAGCTTGCCAACACCGAAGTTACCGGTGGTCTGCTGGTACTCCTTCTCCAGGTTGCTCGTCTGCACAGCCAGCTTCCTCTGGCCCTGGAACGGAAAATTTCGCTGCCACTGCTGGTGCTGCTCCTGGTCCACCTCGAAATTCTCCTCCTGAGCCGAGCCGCTAGTCTGCTCCTCCGAGCCGTTAGCCTGCGAAGACTGCTGCTGCTGCTGCTGGGAGCCGCTCGTCTTACCGGTGGTATCCGGCTTGTAGTTCACAAAAGTAGAGACACCCTTGATCGTCTTGAGAGCAGTCTCACCGTTACGTGACTCGAAGCTGCCGCTGTCAACCAGGTTGTTTGCCGCACAAGAACGGCCCAGGTAGCTGGAGCACTCGTCGTTACTGCCAGCAGCGTACAAAGCGCCATCCTTATCGGTGTACAGGGGCATCTTTGTGTCGCGGAAGTAGTTGCCCTCAGCAAGCACCCACGCGTTGGCGCCAATCTCGAACGAGTGGCCCGTGTTGTTACCCCAGAAATTGTTGGCGACGTGGGCGACAACCTTAGCAGCACTGTCACCACCGATCTTTGGCGAACGGCCCGAAGTACCGTGGATGTAGTTGTTCAACATGCTGAACTTCGTCACACCGTAGAAGATGAATGACCAGTAGTGGTGACCATCACACGAAGCCGAGTAGTCCGTGTTACCGTCGAAGTCCGAGTTACTGATGGTCATCGAGTCGGTACTGGCCTTGTAGGTTGTGATGAACTGGCGGCCGACCTTGGAGATCTTGATGTGGTCCAGCCAAATCTTCTTCATAGCAGAGCTGCCACCGTTGGTGCCCTGCATGTAGATAGCATCGCCACCCCAGACGAGGTGGTGGTTGAGCTCGGTAATGTGGATATTCTGAACAATGATGTTGTCGCCGTTAAGCCTCAGTCCCTTGCCCTTGATCACACCGGTTTTGCCAATACCACGGATGGTCTTGTTGCTCGTCACGGTCATGCGCTTCAGGGCGGCGTTGTCGTAACTGATCTTCACCTGAGTACCACCGGTGCATCCACCCGTGGTGGCCATGTTTCCGCCTTGGATGATCACATCCTGACTCTTGTAGCCGTTTTTCTTGGCCATGCATTCGCGAGTGTAGTCCGGTCGGCATCCGGTCTCGGTGGTCGTTCCCTCAGTGCCGCGGAAGTCGAAAGTCTTTTTCAGCACAATGACCAGCGGGTCGCTGGAGGCGAGGTACGACACCAATTCACTGTTGGAGGTCGGGTACACGGTCTTACCGCTTGCTCCGCCAGTGGCTCCTGCAGCTAGACCTTCGGGCGAACCAACAGTAAAAGCACTAGCGCAGTTGGCGATGAGAGCCAAGGCAGCGGCGAAAGCGAGGTGGACGCGGACCATTGTGACGTTCGTGAACTGCTTGGATTGTGGGGTGTTCGATGCGAGGCAAATTTGAGAATGACTTTGCTAAGAGCGATTGAGCCAAGCTTTTGAAAAGACACATCTAGCGGTGTACCAGTTGGTAGCTACCCTGGTTGCGGTAGCGACCACACGAACTGGACGAAGTTCCATTAAATTTAATCAGTTTGTAGTGAAAAGATTAAGGTGCAGATCTTTCTGTAGAACGTCAAATCCAAGGTCCTTTCACGCTCTAACAGCTGAGAATGACTAGAAACAACTGTACAAACTACTGACCGAGTTTCGCTTCAACTTTCGTATCAGCCCAGGACCGTGAAAGTAGCATATGACAGTAACGATTCATCCGCGTACATGTACGCTGTAAGGTTTACAAGAAACTCCACCGTATGCTGCACCGGAAAGCATGCAATGGCGCGTATTTATTGATGCTACTGTATATTGTCTGTTTGCGGTAAACCCCGAGCACACCGTGCTGTGGCCCACGAGCGGCAATACGAAGTGTTGAGACCATATCATGTGACCCTCCTTCGGCTGTTCTCGCAGGATAGTATTGATTCCGAACCTTGGCCTACCTGTCCGTATCTGTTTGGTTGATTGGAACCCGGTTGTCCCTGAAAGGTGGTTGCAGTGCTCATCATCTATAATATGCGTCCTCATGCTGCTCTATCTTTCGTGCGATTTGTGATTGACTGAGCTTAAGAAATGGTTCTAATCGTAGATTAAAACTAGGCAGGGTTCGACCTGTCACCGACGACAAGGAAACCACTTCCGATGCCTCTTAGTGGTCTCGTTACGTGGTCTCGTTACGCCTTCGAACATCAATGTGTTGGCTTCGAAGGCCGACAAGTCCTGTATTGTTTACATGTGTTAACAGAGCAATGGCGTGCGGAGCAACATGTTGAACCTCACGCGTGACGTTCCGAAACCACATCAGCGGAAACAGCTGATCTCGTCATAGATCCTTTTACTTAAAGTATCGGATTTCTAAAATTAATATTAATTATAAGAGATCTAAAGAAATAGAAGATGGATCCGGCTGGTGCACATCCGATATGACCTGACGGCAACCTGGCAACAACAGCACTGGAATCCAGTCTGGGCACCCTTGCAGGGATAAGTATAATACATCTACTTTTAAGTATTAAAATAAGTACTAAGGTACTGCTTTATTTTTAAACGATTTTAAACCAGTATTACAGGATAGCTCATTGCGTCGTCTCCGAATTCATAAATAGGAATTTCCCAAATAATACGCGGATATTTTGGGGTCTCTATAAAACTGCGATTTGAATAAGCAATTAATATATCCTACATTCATCGCGATTGGTAGCCAAGCTGACCTGACCCGTGTCGGGATTGGTAGCAATGGTATACGTTAGAGACGGCCCACTTAAAAAAATGCATCGATATCGATGAGCGATGTTCCTACCTCCCACTTCATCTGCATCAACCTATGCCCCATCGTCTCCAATTGGAGGCCCCTAAAAGGCTGGATGTATTATCTACATTCCTTGCGCGCCGTGGCTGAAATCTGAACGACGGGTTGCAACAACTGATCCGACGTGCGAACACTTAGGATCTTACTCGTGACGGGGTTAGATACTAGATCTACTTCAAGAGTTCAAACACACACATTTTCCATGACATCCATTAACTGTATTCTTCACACGCTACTATATGCAAGTACAACCAGAATCGAATCAGCTCTATAGAAGAACGCATTCAAAGCGTCTGCCGGTGCTGTCAGTTCCACAACTTCCACTTAGTCCAGCTTACCAACACCAAAATTGCCGGAGGTCTGCTGCCACTCCTTCTCCAAATCGCTCGTTTGCATAGCCAACTTCCTCGACTGGAATTCCTGCTGCTCCGAACCACTGGTCTGGGTAGTCTGCTGCTGCTCTGAGTCGTTCGTCTGCGAGGACTGCTGCTGAGCCGAATCATTTGCCTGCGAAGACTGCTGCTGCTGCTGAGAGCCTTTAGCCTGCGAGGACTGCTGCTGCTGAGAGCTGTTCGCCTGTGAGGACTGCTGCTGCTGGTGCGAACCGTTCGACTGAGACGACTGCTGCTGCTGAGATCCGCTCGTCGTCCCGGTGGCGTCCGGCTTGTAGTTCACAAAAGTAGAGACACCCTTGATCGTCTTGAGAGCAGTCTCACCGTTACGTGACTCGAAGCTGCCGCTGTCAACCAGGTTGTTTGCCGCACAAGAACGGCCCAGGTAGCTGGAGCACTCGTCGTTACTGCCAGCAGCGTACAAAGCGCCATCCTTATCGGTGTACAGGGGCATCTTTGTGTCGCGGAAGTAGTTGCCCTCAGCAAGCACCCACGCGTTGGCGCCAATCTCGAACGAGTGGCCCGTGTTGTTACCCCAGAAATTGTTGGCGACGTGGGCGACAACCTTAGCAGCACTGTCACCACCGATCTTTGGCGAACGGCCCGAAGTACCGTGGATGTAGTTGTTCAACATGCTGAACTTCGTCACACCGTAGAAGATGAATGACCAGTAGTGGTGACCATCACACGAAGCCGAGTAGTCCGTGTTACCGTCGAAGTCCGAGTTACTGATGGTCATCGAGTCGGTACTGGCCTTGTAGGTTGTGATGAACTGGCGGCCGACCTTGGAGATCTTGATGTGGTCCAGCCAAATCTTCTTCATAGCAGAGCTGCCACCGTTGGTGCCCTGCATGTAGATAGCATCGCCACCCCAGACGAGGTGGTGGTTGAGCTCGGTAATGTGGATATTCTGAACAATGATGTTGTCGCCGTTAAGCCTCAGTCCCTTGCCCTTGATCACACCGGTTTTGCCAATACCACGGATGGTCTTGTTGCTCGTCACGGTCATGCGCTTCAGGGCGGCGTTGTCGTAACTGATCTTCACCTGAGTACCACCGGTGCATCCACCCGTGGTGGCCATGTTTCCGCCTTGGATGATCACATCCTGACTCTTGTAGCCGTTTTTCTTGGCCATGCATTCGCGAGTGTAGTCCGGTCGGCATCCGGTCTCGGTGGTCGTTCCCTCAGTGCCGCGGAAGTCGAAAGTCTTTTTCAGCACAATGACCAGCGGGTCGCTGGAGGCGAGGTACGACACCAATTCACTGTTGGAGGTCGGGTACACGGTCTTACCGCTTGCTCCGCCAGTGGCTCCTGCAGCTAGACCTTCGGGCGAACCAACAGTAAAAGCACTAGCGCAGTTGGCGATGAGAGCCAAGGCAGCGGCGAAAGCGAGGTGGACGCGGACCATTGTGACGTTCGTGAACTGCTTGGATTGTGGGGTGTTCGATGCGAGGCAAATTTGAGAATGACTTCGTTAGCCGTCAGCTAAGCTGGGCGTGCAGTTGCAACGTTCACCGGGTAGCCCTTGATGCAACGACTTGTCTGGGTTTGATATACGGGCACGGACACGGACACACGACCTCGAAGATCGTATCTACTGAGCAGGGCGGTGGCTGCTGTAATTGGAACTTCAACTTTTTTCATCAATGCTGTACGACCGCAGTCCATGTATGTGTCCAAGTAAATGGAGGATTCCGTGTACAAACATACCACCGCCTGCCAATCTAGAAGACACCAACGCTGTCAGAGCAGGTTTTGGAATAACTGCATTGGAACTATATCCCGCTGTTCCAGAAATATCTTCCCGTGGACCAACGGTGACCCTTCGTTATTTCACTGGAACTAACTATTGGAACATCCACATAGTATGAAATTTCGGATATTATCCAGATTTTCGCTGTTCCAAAATCTGCGCTATCCCAAAAACTACAAAACGTTTTGTACTATAAACTACTTTATGCTGCGGCTTAGCTACTTACACTTTCCACAGCACGGGTTTGATTCCCATTAAATGTAAGAGCTGCCATAGCTTCCGGATCTTCGCCTTTCGCGTGAGTCAACTTGCCCAGATGCTGAAGGAATTTCACGGCTGGTGGGATCGAGACATTTGTTGCTGTCCGTATCCGACACACCAACTGCCTAGTTACCTCGAAGTACCTGTTGACTCGAACTGGTTCTATTAAAATCGTCCAGTGCCTGAAGTTCATTGTTTTGTTTAGCATGGCCTCTATCATTGTATGTATCAGCTAAACAAACTTGGTAGCTCGGGTAAATGTGCTCAAGCCTTAGGAGGCCTGCACACGCAGCGCTACGCAGTGATATACTGCCGTACCGGGTGAAGATGTGGGATAACAGGTTCGATGTCACGACCAATCTCCCACGTTGAGGCAACTTTGGCGCTGGGGAAATTGCTCGTTGGAGCAACCGACGACGCTTAGTCCATGGCGCTAAATTATTGAGCGGCAGGCTTTGGCAGCGACCACACGAAGTCTCGCTAGCAGTGCACGATTTGCAGCTTGGTTGTCAGCCACAACTGACGAGCAGTGAAAACAGACGAACAGCTACTTACCGGTATGTAATCACCTTGGCCACAACTCATAATTAATATAAGTTATGAGAGGACTCAACTAATTACTGTACATGTAGTCTAAACTTGTTGAAGTGGGGGGTCTCAAAATGCGGCTGGTACACATCTGAAGATATCAATACCGTATCCAAAGTACCGTATCCCGTGCCTTGGAATTCGTCGCGAAACAACGCGACACACAAACGTATAGCTCTATTGTAGGCTCGCCGCATTTATTATCAATATCCCGATACATGAGAGCTTTTCGATCCTTATCACACCTCATGACTGAAGAATACATGTAACTGGGTTCCAAGTGCTATCGCTCCATCTTTTTTCGCGCATGAGATTGCGATCAGCGACTACCGGTAGCCCGTTTCTGTCCATCTCAGAAGGAGCCATCACTCGATGGCTTCAATGTTGGCTGGCTCATACGTACAAATTCGTTATCCCGCTCGTCGAATGTTCTGGTGCAGCACCCGGACTTGGTCAACGGACCCACGAGCCCTTTGAGGAGTGCCCCCCGTGAAGCCCGAAATATCGAGCCAGCAGAATGAGATAGCGAGGAGGAGGAGAACGATCCAGTCATGGTAGAAGACAGAGGAATACCACCAAGACAGACATCTTGGGTAGTTACTTAAGTAGCTCAATAGACAGTCTGACCCCCATGTTCTGGTGCAGCATCGCGACTGCGTTAACCGTCTTCCGTACCTAGTACTTAGAGGTCTCTGTTGCAGCTTTTGTAGTTAGAACGTAACGAAAAATCTAACTCGATATTTTTTGTTAAGTCGGATAGACGTTTGAGTTCTCTCAGACCAGTTGACTCATAAAATCCACGACTCAATCGACAAGTATACAAATGGACACACCAATACGAACATTACTGTTAATCCACCAGACGCTGAGTGATCGCGCAAATTGTTCGTGTTTACCGGTATGATAACTGTCCGTGAGCAAAACCGGATTGTGAGTGAGCGCTGACCCAAGTATTTGTCGTGTGAAGGAATTGCCGACTGTCAGAGAGGAACGATGCTCGAGTCTGTGGACTCATCACGAAGGTCTGTCGCTATTTGAGACGAGGGCGTGGGGTCGACCCGTGCAGTCACCGGGTGTAAGTGCCCATGATCAATGGGATGGGCTACTTCTAGAGAAGTAGCATAAGGTAAGAGATCCCAAGTAAATTCAAGTACATGTACCTTCGTGCTGTACGTGTTCACAAAGTGCGGTCGTGTTCGCGCAATGGCACAGCAAGGGGGCTTAGGCGCCACGAATTTTGACGTGGAAACGCAGGTGCAATGTCCCCCAGCTGTGTGTAAGATACTTGTTCACGACGTCTACAAGGGTATCTAGAGGTGCACCATTGGTGTTGTAACTACAGTTGACCTCAAGTGCGCGCCCTGCTCATCAGTCGTTAACAAACGGTCATTTTCAAATTTGCCTA
Organism: Phytophthora tubulina; assembly: GCA_014706135.1. NCBI lineage: Eukaryota > Oomycota > Peronosporomycetes > Peronosporales > Peronosporaceae > Phytophthora > Phytophthora tubulina. Next base: position 221,251 of record JACBOY010000017.1, on the reverse strand, counting down.
GCCTGGAGCACTACACCCCATTCGCCTACATCAAGACCACTTCTCTCTTCCAGTATGGGGCGCATCCAGTTCGCCCTCGCCACTGCATTGGCACTCGTCACCAAGAACGCAAGCGCTTTCACTATCGGCACACCTGAAGGTCTTGCTGCTGGCACAACGGGTGGAAGCAACGGCACTGTTGTGTATCCAACCACGAACAAGGAGTTAATTTCCTACCTGAATTCTTCGGAGCCGCTCGTTGTCGTATTAAACAAGACCTTCGACTTCCGTGGCACCGAGGGTACGACTACCGAACCGGGTTGCCGACCAGACTACACTCGTGCATGCATGGCCCTGAACAACGGCTTCAAAAGCCAGGATGTCATCCTCCAACAGGGTGGGATGAACAATACGGGTGGTTGCACCGGCGGAACTGAGGTGACGGTCGCGTATGACAATGCGCCTCACAAGCGCATGAACGCCAAGGGCAGTAAAACCCTCCGTGGTGTCGGTAAGAGCGGAGTTATCGTCGGTAAGGGCTTGATGCTGGCCGGTGACAATATTATCGTCCAGAACATCCATATCACGGAGCTCAACCGGCACCTTGTTTGGGGCGGTGACGCCATTTACCTTCAGGGTCTTGACCATGGTAAGACCGCCATGAAGAACATTTGGCTCGATCACATCAAGGTTTCCCACGTTGGCCGTCAGATCCTCACGACAAACCTGGCCAGTACCGACTCGATGACAATCAGTAACTCGGACTTTGACGGAAACACGGACTCCTCCTCCTCGTGCGATGGCCACCACTACTGGTCGTTCATCTTCTATGGTACGACCCGTTTCAGCATGCTGAACAACTACGTGCACGGAACCTCGGGTCGTTCTCCCAAGATTGGTGGTGAAGCAGAAGCTCACGTCGTCGTGCACGTTGCCAACAACTACTGGGGCAACAACTCTGGTCACTCGTTCGAGATTGGCGCCAATGCGTGGGTTCTCGCTGAGGACAACTACTTCAGCAACACGCGGATGCCACTGTTCAACAAGACCAACGATGGTGCTCTGTACGCTGCGGACAGCCAAGATGAATGCACCAAGTATCTGGGCCGTGCCTGCAAGGCGAACGCTCTGGTGGACAGCGGCATCTTCCCGTCGCGTAACGGTGAGACCGCTCTCGAGACTATTAAGACAATCCCCACTTTCGTTGACTACGCGGCGGGTTCCTCTCAGACTAGTAACTCGGAACAACAGACATCCCAGACTAGCGACTCAGAGCAGCAGCAGGTGCAGCAGTCCGTTGCTGGAACAGTGAAGCCGTCGACCGAGACGAGTCAGACGTCGATCCACTCGAGCGATGTGGAGAATGTGTGGGCTGAGACGACTGGTAACTTTGGTGTTGGTAAACTGGATTAAATTGTGATGGGAGTGAAAGCAGCAGTAGACACGTTAGATTGTGTCTTCTCATAGAGGTGTATCACTTCTACATGTACATGTAGTTGTCGAAACAGCAGTAGCAACGTGCCTTGCAAATTTGTATCGTGAAACCAGACAGTAATACAATCGATGAATGTCATTTTCCTAACTCGTAAACTGTTTTACCAAATAAATCATTCAAAACCTAAAAACCCAACTCGTAAACTGTTCACATTATTTTGTTGGTGAACCACCGTGTACCGGTAGCGACTTGGAGAAGGTTTGGAATTTTGGTGTTGGCAAGCTGGAGTAAGTTAGTAGTAGTATACATTACATGTAGTACTATAGAGAGGTGTTTTTTTCGTAGAGTTATCTAAGACTGCAGGCAACGCGCTTTGCGTAAAACCATTAGCCAGAAATATGAAACCATAACCCAAAAACTGTATTTGAATTGCTTATCCATGCTGCAAAGATCAACAGCTCAAGTGGCAGAAAGCTATCTCTCAATAAGGAGATTTCGAGGATACCAAACAAATCCAATCACCACAACGAGTCGGCCACACCACTGCCCCACATCTTGTACAGTCGATATGAATCTACCTGCGTCGGGAGGACGTACTTCTTACGACACAAGTTCGAGAATTCAACATGCAAGGTTCACACACGTCTTTAAAAAGGTGGTCGGTGTCTAGCAAAGCCTATGCCGCCTACTTGTCGGAGAAAATCTTCTCGCTTGAGTCGCCAAACTTGCCATCAAAGAAAACCTCCGTTGGGTCCAGTCTCGCTGAGAGTTTCTCAGGCTTAGCAGCTGGGTTCGCGTGGCCCAGAGCAATCACCACAGGTACACCGTAGCGATCCGGGATGTCCAAGACATTCCTCACGCGGATCTGGTCGAACCCTTCCATCGGACACGTCGCCAGTCCGTGAACCTGAGCAGCATACAGGAACGTCGCTGCAGCGAACGTCGTCTGTTTGAATGACCACGCTTCAGTCGACACGTTCGACGGAGCGGGCTGCAGTGGGGACACAGCCGTCGAAATGGCCGCACGGAGGCCACTGGCAACCACCCCCTCACCCGAGAAGAGACGCACCACGTGCGGCATGTTGCTCACAAAGTCTGCAGGGGCACCGTTGTCGTGTGCCAGCTGTTGCAGTCGCGGCACGCGCTTGCTAGGCTCCAGGTCAGCCGCAAAGACCGCGACCACCGGAGCTTCCTTGACCTTACGGACGTTACTGTCCATCATGGCTTCTGCCAACTTCTCCCGGTCCTTCTGCTCGCGCACAAGCACACAAACGTATGGGCAAGTATTAAATCCCGTCGGACTTCGCAGCGTGAGACGTAGGATCTCTTTCAGCGTCTCGTCCGGCACGGGTGTAGGCAGGAAGGCCTTGCACGCGTAACGCTCCTCGATGGCGGCGCCCAGCTTCTTCTGCGCGTTACTGAGGAAGCGGGTCTGTGCCACTGCGGGTGCGCCTTGACGCAGCAGGCCGGTCACCGTATGCAGCAGTCGGGGAGAATATCGCGTTGCCATCTTTGTCGCGAGTTCAGGAATGGGAGACTGTGTTGATACGTTTTCGTGACGCACTCATCAAATGTAATTCGTAAATAAGCGGGTAGCAAATGAAAAGCGACGCAATCTGGTGATCAGAATCTGAATCAAAGGCTTTGATACGGGCGACCGACATGCAAGTCATCACATTTGGCGGCATGTTTTCCACTGTCGCTGTTGCATTCACAACACCTGTTTTTGTTATGGATTGACGTGATCAAATGCCATTTTTTGTTGTTGCAACAACAATTCATATTTTAGCGCTTTAGTGTTTAAAAAGCAACTAGAGTAACGAGGGCCAACGACAGTCTACTTCTCGGCGAACAGCTTCTCAGTGGACTGGCCGAACTTGCCGTCGAAGAACATCTCGGTTGGGGCGAAGCGGACCGAGGGCTTGGCCGGCTTGGCGGCGAGGTTGGCGTGGCCCAGCGCCACCACCACGGGGATGCTGTAGCGGTCGGGGATGTTGAGCACCTTCTTCACGCTGGCTTGGTCCATTCCTTCCATTGGGCACGTGGCGAGACCGTGCACCTGGGCGGCGTACAGGAAGGTGGCGGCAGCAAACATGGTCTGCTTGTACGCCCACGCCTCGGTCGACACTTTCGGATCGTGCTCACTGGAGAACAGCTCCACGAGCGGCGGAATAGCGTTCACGAAGTCGTCCGGGGCGCCGTTGTCGCGGTTCAGCTGCTGCATGCGCGGCACGTTCTTGCTGGGCTCGCAGTCAGCGGCGAAGACGACCACAACGGGGGCCTCGTTGACCTTACGGTGGGGGCACGCTGAGCAGTACGGAAGATGCAACCGCGGTTAGTACGCGTTGAGTCCTTTCAAGTGTGTCGGTTTGGGGCTTACCTGGGTGAGCTTGAGGATCTCCCGGAGCGTCTCATCCGGCACAGGTTCGGGCAGGAATGCCTTGCAGGCGTAACGCTCACGAATCGCGGCTCCCAGGTACCCCGCCATCTTGATTTCCTTGCTTGTGGTGAATTGCAAATTCAAAAGTGACGTACGAGAAACCCAAGCAGCCTGGCATAACGGTAGGTCCAGCGGACCAGGTACCTTCAGCGTTTCCGTAATCAAGGTTCGTAAGCAAGCAGCTTTGTCAGGGCACTCGCCGCTAAATTGAGCCGAGAGTTTGTCACGAGCAAAGCGCCAAGTGTGCCGCTCCTTTCGTTGAAGTGTGAATCTATTTGGAATTACCATTTCTGCTGACTCAACGCTAAAAATGTTCGTCCTCGGCCAGCAGGGACTTCAGAGAAGAACATGACGATTAAGCCCTAAGAGTCCGCGCTAACAAGAGGAAGTGGTAGTTTTGTTGCTCAATACCATGACCTTATTGCGGATGTCGGAGTGCTGGGCGTACATGTACATGTACAGTAGTTGCACTGATAACGTGTCGAGGATTTCCCTGATTGCGTCGTTTCGTTTTTCGGAGCTCACACAACCTCCGATTGCAGTCCTTGCACTTCCACGTATCGGGGAATAAGGCGAATTGTATAGACACGTACAGTTTCCACCGGTGGGCGAATCCCCGGGTGTTCTCACAGGTCGAAAGGATTTGCTGTCGTTCATTCTCGAATTCGCCAGCGCTACCAACGTTGATGTTGTTCACGACTCGGTAATAGCCTTCCTCCTCGCAGGAAAACACGGTTACCCCCAGCTTGTCATGGATCGTTGTCAGTATGAACTCGATACCCGAGTGTGTTGTCCAAGCAGCGAGCAACGTCAAGCCCTTCATTCACTTCAACTTGGCCCAATACAAACATCAAGATGTTTATCTCAATCTCCGCCGTCTCTCATTGGTTATAAATCCGTTCTAGACTATTCCCGAACCTTCTAAGCCACTCAAAACATTCCGACCAAATGACACACAAAGCAATTAGCCGTAAGGCTAACAACACCAGCTAGATTCAGACAACCATGGCAGACCAGGCCAAGTGGCAGGCGCTCATGAAGTGGACTATGAAGCACACGGACGGCACGACACCGACGGAGGCCACACCCATCTCGGAAGACAAGCGCCGGTTCCTTGAGATGGTCATGAACGAGGGCGTGATCGACGAGAACGAGCGTGTCAAGGACATTTTGCGCATCTTGGAGGGTGAAGACCCGCGTCTTGTGTTCGCCAATGAGGACGGCACCATCGATGATGAAACAGCCGAACCATCGCCCGAGGAACTGGCGCAGTACAAGGACACGCTGCTGGATGAGCTGTTGACGCGCATTGATCAGATCGACAACGCTCAGAACTTTGTCAAGATGGGTGGCCTGCGTGCCATGACCAACGTCATCCAGAAATACTCGCAGGCTTCGTCCCGTGCGCTGGCGGCTGAAGTTTGCTCCGTTGTGGTTCAGAACAACCCTTTCTGTCAAGATGCAGCTGTTGAAAGTGGACTACTTGAGGTGCTCTGCACTTTGGCCCGCGAGGACAAGGACGTCACGTGTCGTGTTAAGGCGCTGCTGGGTATTTCGTGTCTGGTGCGTCACCACGCTGCGGCGGAGCAGAGGTTTCTGGGTGACAGTTGCAAGGGCCTCGAGCTCATGCGTCAGAACTTGGAAGAAGCTACGGACATCCGTCTGCAACGCAAGTCGCTGTTCTTTTTGAGGTATCTGATCCGCAACGCACGCGCAACGGCTGATTTGGTACTGCAGAAGAACTTCTTTATCCAGTCGGCTGCGGCGTTTATCACACACGAGGATGTGGACTTATGCGAGAATTCGGTGGATGGACTCGCTGAGTTCGCCATGATCGGTCCCGACTTCATGGCAGCTTGCAAGAAACCCGAGCTTAACCTCATCGCCAAGTGCGACCAGCGTATCAAGCAGATTGACGCACTAGAGGGAGAGGACAAGGAGTTCGCACAGGAAACCAAGGCCCGTGTGGAATATCTGAAGAAGGTGCTGACCGTCTAAGTGCAGTCGACAAATACATAGATAACTTTGAATACGCTTTTTCCACTGTCACTCTTACGCTGCTTTGACGTAGCTATCCTTTCTGTCGGTCAAACTTCAAAAATGGTCGTCTCATGACGTCACTTGCTTGGGCGCTTGAAGTAAGTGCGCTTCAGCTTTTGAGCAACGTAGATGATGGACTTCACACCGCCAGCCGTAGCAATACCCTTGATACCCTGCGAGCGACTTGACCGGAACACGACTGACGCGATCACGCGCTGCAGCTGCTTCTTAGTGACAGTCTGGGGGTCAAATGCGCCAGTCGCGTGTGATTTGGTGGCGAGGCGTTGAAACACGTTGGACGGAAGTGCCCCTACGATGGTTTGCCTCACCTTGAGGTCGTTGCTGTTGGCGACCAGCATATCGCTGTCTGAAATTGAGCGAGACATAAAGGGGGAGTTCTGTCGTGGCGAATGCAGCAAAATCAATGATCTATAGCTGCACACAAAACCAAACTGCATCAGAAAGAAGATGTTCCTCACCTTAATTTTGTGTTGGTAGAGCTCCCGGAACGACTTGAGGTTGCCGTCCACGATATTGCGCACTTTGTTGGGATTCTCACCGAACGTCATCCGGAAGTCGCCCAAATAGGAAATACCCGCGATCTTCTACTCACAAAACAATCATCCAACAATACAGTTAGGCTTCCATGTGCAAATTTCACTGATCCAGTATCGAATTTCGCTCACCATGTACAGATCGTGCTCCGAGAACTTCTCCGGCAAGCAAAGCAGCGCATAATTAAGTGCATGCGACAGATTCGTCGAGCTCGCTGTCTGAATGTCTTCACTCGTAGTAAGGATACTGACCTGTAATGACCAAAAAAACACAAGTGAACTCTCCGTGTCCACAGATCTATCAACCACAACCGACGTACAGGTTTGTGCATTCTTCCACTGAGATATAGAGTTTTCCAGTTTAATAGGTCCTCGCACAATGTCTGGGTGCTCACGACGCCATACTTGATGAGTCGAGTCCCGAGCAACTTGCCTGTGAGTGGAACCTAATCAAAAACAGTTAGTAGATATGCCTTAAACCCCAAATAATAAAATCAAGTACTATTGTAGTATCAACTTACCAGCGTATTATAATACACTCCTGCACCAAAGTTCTCTTGGAAAGCAGCGACGTTGGCAGTACCCAGATACTTTAACACTGAGTAGTGCTGCGGGTTACGCGCAATGTTTTGCTCGTGCCAGGCCTGCGGGTCGTCCACAGCGAAGACCAAATCCACCATACTGGCGCTGGCATCGTGGTTCTTCTGCCGGAATACGCCTGACCCGTAGGCCATGGTGAAAGCCACGTGCGGGAACGACGCGTCCAGCGCCTGCGTCAGCGCCGCCGCCAAGCTCATGGTCTGCTCGCCGTTGATTGGCCGTAAACCGTAATCATTATACCTGTCAAAAGCGGTACATGGTGTGGTAGACACAGAGTGAACCTTCGAAATATAGTAGTCGCACTTCAACATGGTCAAAGTTTAAATAAAGCGAGAGACTTGACATGCAAGGGATGAAGCAAGCAGCAGTGGTGGTGGCGTGGCTGGCTGTCATTGCCATTGACGGTGTTATGAGTCGGAGTGATGCTGCTACGACGTGTTCCACCACTGCCGCGACGGTGTCGAACTATGCGTTGTCGACCACAGTAGCTGCTGCTCAGGTCGAGTACGCGGACTGTACTACGAAAGTGGTGAGGGTGGTCACCACTAGTGGTGGAACGACGCAGTTGGACTTGAGCAGTAAACAGATTGTCTACGTAAAGAGTTTACCGTCAGTCATGCAGCTGTACGTGAATTGGCTCTGGTGGAGGTTGTGTTGATCATTAAACTGAGTTTGTTCAAGTCTTTCCAGTAACCTCAAGAGCAACAGTATCGCGCTGCTAGAAAACGCCTCCATCCCATCGACAGTTCAATCACTGTACGTTTAAGAATAAATCATTGTGGACAACAATGCGTTGCTTGAATTATGCTTGGGTCACTCACTCACAGCTTCGTCTTCATCTTTTGTGGTAACACAGCGATCTGTCTAAGAATTTGTTCACTTCATTCCAAAATTTCACATTTCCGAGTAGTCTCACGAAGCTGTGAGCGCTGATATTGCATACGTATCTTTCATCGTGCGTCGCTGTCAATTCTGACTGGAGTCCTTTACTCGTGATTTCTAGCACAACATCAAATGGCAAGCTAGCAAGCCTACACAACTTTTCGTTCCCCGACTCGATCACGACACTCAATTTTTCCAACAACCCCATCAAGGACATCGGTGGAGTCGTCTTTCCTAGCTTGTTGAAGGTATTATCGATCACGTCGACTGTGAAGCTGGCGGAGTTCGAAGTTCGACAGACGGACGCCACGATGTTCGCAAGTCTGCAGACATTCAACGTCTCAATAACCACAAGTCTCACATGCTCCGACAGTGACGCACTCTATCGCTACGTGCAGGACACGCTGCTCTGTGTCCTCGCGGACGACGTCTTCAATGCCAAGTATGGGCTCAAAGTCGACAACAGTGCGAGCGGCTCCATGGATGTCGCTACAGTCACAGTCGCCCCCGATCTACATGAGGCAAACAATCAACGTCGCTCCAAGTTCCTGTTGTTCGCAGCGATCTCGCTGTTATTGGCCTGTATCGGCCTCATGGGCACTTTAGCACCGCGCACACTATACGAACGCTACCAGAAGAAAAAGTACTTGACCCTCAAGAAGAAGCGGCAGCAAGAACATCAACAACTTCCTCCGGTAGTCCAACCTACAATTCTGCAGGGGAACGACCTTCACCGCGACCCGAACGTAGCGTACTGGGACCTCTGAAATAATTTCAGACTACAAGTTGCTGTTGTCACACGTCACAGATTTTCATCCTATCGTATCGCACTTAAGCCGCACTCGGTTTTGATACGTGGCAACAATTCCCTCCCCCAGCTTTGGATCGATATCGCCCCACACAATCAAACAGAGCGAGTCTCCAGTACAACAAGCACAGGACCAGCAAAAGACACAATGGTGCGTCCACCTTTCATCATCTACATCCCCTTAAAGCTCGCATCTAACGTGTAGCTCCTCCCTACCTTCAGGCTACTGGAGCTAACGGAGCTTTGACAGGCAAGAAGCCCGCCCCGATGGCGTCAGCTGAAGGCGCGGCGGCCAGCGGCCTGCGCAACCGACGTCCGGTGGCTGCAGCCCGTTCGGGCCAGAACACGGGCCGTGGTATGGGCGGCAGCACGGCTGGCATCCTGCGCTTCTACACGGACGACTCGCCTGGCCTCAAGATCGGCCCCACGACGGTGCTGGTAAGCTGCCTCATGTTCGTGGGCTTCGTGGTACTGCTGCACGTGTGGGGCAAGTTCCGCGGCTAGAGAAACAACTCCATAGACGACAGGACAGCACTTAAGATACCCGCCAGAGACCAACCCATGCCAAGATGATGATGATGAAACCAGTTGAAGGGAAGGACTCCATGCGGCGTAGCAGTTTTTTTAGTATAGGAGCTTGCGTCACTCGCTCAGTTTAACGCAACAAGGAGGGGAGATGCAAGTCTACAGTGTCTGGTGTATGTTGATGACGGAGATGGAGTGAAACAAGTCACACAAAAGCTCTAGAATCTATAATAGGTGGGGGCTTACGGGGAACTACGTCGGACTATGTTTCGTGCTGTGACGTGGTTCCTTCCTCAAACCCTCAAGTGGTAAGCGACTGACGACTTTCTTACTCCTCGGCGATGGAGCGTTTGCGCTTCATCTTCTGCTTGTCCTTGGGGCTCTTGGTCTTGTTCTTCTTGACCTTGGTCTTCTTTGTCTCCTCTTCCTCATCGTGCTCAGGCATAAGCTCATCCTCTTCCTCTGTTGGGGTATTCTTCTCCACCTTGGAAGCCACGAACGGAATGCCAGCAGCTTCGGACACTCGCTTCACCATGCTCTTGACAACAGGCGACTTGGAGTCCACAGCCTGCACAGCCGCAACCACTGCACGGACGTCGGCTTCCGTTGCCTTCTTGTCCTCCGATGTGAGCCAGAACTTGACAAGCTGCAACGCGAACATCATCACGACCTTCATACGCTTGGCCTTGAGCTGCTGCACGCTCTCGGGGGCCAATTGCCGCACAAGAGCCGTCTTCAGAGACTTCTGCACACGCTTGAACGCGCTACGCTGAGCCTTGGACAGATCACCACTCTGTTGCAGCTTGCTGCTACCGCGAAGCAGCACCGTCAGCAGGCGGAACACCTCGCACTTGGAGAACTCATCCACAGCTGCTCGCACTTCGGACTCATTAGCATCCTCCTTCTTCTCCGTAGCTGCAGCAACAGCAGCAAGAGGCTCAAGAAGCACGCGAGCGCCAACCGCAGGAGACTTGGTCAACAGCTCTTCGAACGACGCACGCGGGAAGCGCGAGTGCTTCTTTGTGAAAGCATCGATCACTGAAGCGCGAATAATCTTCTGCACTTCCTCCTCGCTCGAAGCCTCGCTAGTGCAGATCACGCGTACGAGGTACACAACTGCAGCAGATGCAACCTTGCCGGCGTGGTCCTTGTCCATAGGTGTGGTGCGAATCAGCTCCACGATCTGGCGGAGAGCATCCAGCGCCTCGGTCTTGGCGGCCTTGCCTGACGGAATTTTGTCCTTGGCACGAAGCACCTTGTGAAGAAGCACAGCCTGCAGGCGATCCCGAAGCACCAGCTTCTCCGAGTCAGCATTCTGCACACGAGCAAGCACACGGAATAGCGGAGCCACCAGAGACAGCACCAAAGCGTTGTGCTTGGCAGTGGCGGCCTCAGTCTGCTCTGGGCGCTGCGAAACGAACATCTGCAGCAGATCCAAAACACGCAGCTGGAAGTGCATTGTCTGCAAGCGAGCGCGCTTCAGGTCCTTCTTGCGTTGCGAGCGCACCTTCACCTGGCCCACGATAGCAGCAAGCGCCAAGTCTTCCTGGTGCAGTGCCGACAACTTCTTGTCGTTGCACAGCGCATCAGACACAGCATCCGCCGAAGACAGCACCACTTCCTCCTCCTCTTTGTCCTCCTCCTCGTTCTCTTCCTCATCCTCGCCACGCGTGATAGGAGCAAACTCGTCATCCTCCTCGTCAGCGGCAGCGCCCTCAGCATCAGCCGTCGGCTGCAGAACGTTCACCATCGTAGTCAGACAGTCACCGTTGAGCAGCGGCAGCAGCGAACGGAAGACTTGCGAGACAATTTCACGCAGCGCACTCGAGTCCTGCGACAGCAGACTCAGCAGCAGGTCCGTAAGCACCACCACCGACTCCTCCTCACTCTCCTCAGACTCGGTCTGCTCCTTCTTGCTCTTCTTGCTTTTCTTCTTGGTGGGTGTAGCCTTGTTCTCGCGCGCAACGAGCTGGGCATAGCACTTGTCAAGATCAGCAGCCACGACGGCGGCATCTTCGCGCTGCTCGGCGTCTAGGAGCTGGAGCCCAGCGCTCATAAACAGCAGCAGGAACGTCTCGCTCAGAGGACGGCGCGTCGCTGACTTCTTGGTCTTCTTGTCCTCTTCTTCCTGCTCCGCCTCCTTGCTTCGCAGAGTGTCGACGTGGCCAACCAGCGCAGTAAACTGCGCTGACACCTCCTCATCAAGAGGTTCACGCAGCACAACAGCAGTGCTGTTGGCCTGCATGTCTTGTGCAATCGCAAAAATGCGACTCAGCACGCTGGCGCTAGCAGGAGCACCGTCAGCACCCGCAAGTCCCAGGCTCAGCAGCGAGAACAGGCGTGTCTTGGCGTAGTTCGCCACATTCTCAGAGAGAGCAGGCGTGGCGGTGGCAGCCTCCTGCGCCACTTCGTCAGCCTCCGACGTCTTGGTCTTCTTGGTCTTCTTGGTCTTCTTGTTCTTCTTGGAAGGGGTAGATTCAGCCTCGCCCGACGGGGTAAAGAACGAGTGGAACACCAGGAAACGAAGCACGTCGTCCTGCAGCTTCTTGGTCTTGTCGCTCTTGGCACTCAGCAGCTCCGTGAGAGCAGCCACCATAGTCTCCACAGCCCACACACGAGCACGGTCCGTACGACGCTTCATCGCTTCTTCACGCTCTTTCTTCTCCTCCAGCTCAACGAGCGCATCGAAACCTCCAGCATTTAGTTTCTGTTTTTTCTTCGGTTTCTCGTCCTCCTCGTCGTCGCTATCAGCAGAGGTGGACGTCACCAGGATGGACAAAGGCGACGTAAACTGCTTGCGGAAGAAGTGGAAGAACTCGGCAGGTGCGCACGCGGCAAAAGACTTCAGACAGTGACGCGCAGCCTCGTGCAGGTAGTTCCTCTTGGTGACACCGTTGTTGTACAGGCACTTGACGAAACGCGGGGTAAGAATTGCACGCAAAACCGGTGCCGGAAGCTTGGGTGCAACCAACTCGAACAACTTCAATGCCAAGCCTTGACGTTCGTGGCTAGTAGGGGCACTATCGTCCGCGTTACTTCCACCGACCAGCGAGTTCTCCACCAGCACAGTCCAAGCTTCCTGGAACAGTTCACCGTCGACCGCAGCTGAAGCGTCTTCCGTCGGGTTCAGCACATGGCCAAAGACACCGAACCAAGCCGAGTGCACGCGCGGGTAGCAACCCGAAGATCCACGCAGTGGACGTGCCAGCAACTGCACATTGTGTCGCTGTAGTGAGTTCACCGCCGCAAAGTTCTCTGGCAACTGCTTCATCTGTTCTTCATCTTGATCAATACCCGTAACGTGCAGGTAACGCTGCACACCGACAGCAAGCAGCACTTGGTCGGCGTTCCAAGCCTCCACGCCTTCCTCCTCACTGCCCTTAGACGGCTGAATCTGCAAAGAACTGTGGATTGGTGCAGCCAGTTCCGCCAAAAACTGTTCAGTCGGGACATCTGCCAGCAACGTCAACGCCGCTTCATAGCACGTCTCACGGAACCAGCGCTTAAAGGCAGTCATCTCCAGCAGCTCCTTGATCACTGCTACAAGCAGTGGCAAGTCGGCACTTAAACGTCCGGAGCGATGCAGAGCCAAGAGACCGAAGAGACGACCGAACATGTGCTCACGCTGCTCCATGGGCTTCATGGATGAATGCACCTCCATGGCGTCACGCAACAACTCGTGTGTGCTCTGCAGTGTGAGCTGCTTAGGGAAAGTGGACAGCAGACCACTGAGTGCCGTGCTGAAGCCCTGACGAGCAGCGTCACGTGACGACGCCAGGCCGCGCACTAGTCGCTTGAGCGTGTACTGCACCTCGGTTTCCTGCTTGGCACTGCTCTTCAAGTGCGCGAGCAGCTGCGCCGCTGCCTGTGTGCGCACGTCGCGCTCGCTCTCCGCCAGCGTCCAGAAGAGCTTGAGGAAGTCGCCCTTCTGCGGAGACGACGGCTCGACGCCATCCTCGGGCGTCTGCTGCTGCTTGGCGCCCATGACTACAAGGCAATTGTGACCACGGTTTCTATTGCGGCTGCTCGGCTTGACTGGTGGTCGACCTTCGGCAATTGGATGTAACGCGAAGGTTGCAGCAATGGGAAGGTTGCGCCAAGTTTGACAACCTTTTATATTGAATACATGGGAAATATACAATTATAGAGGTGATGGAGATGGCTACATTAGATGGACGCTTTTGGGGTGGATGTATGCTCTGCATTGAGTATGCATAGTGGAAACTACAGTAGCTAGCCGGCGGTTGTCTCGAGAGCCTTGATGAACTCGTCTACTCGCGCGGCGTTCACCTTCAGGAGGAACTGGGCCATCTCGCCACCCTCAACCTGCAGCGCAAGCGTCACACCCGTCTTCTTGCCCTTGGCCTCGTGCGGACGCACAGCCATGCCCTTGTACAACGCCGAATTCAGCACAATCTTGCCGATTTCGTTACGGACCAAGATGCGCGCGCTCTTAGTTTCTTTGTTGACGAGCACCTTGAGAGGATGCATGCCCTTGTCTGCCCAGCGCTTCTCGTCCTTCTTGAACTCGAAGATCTTGGCCTTCTCAGCCTCGAACGTGCAGTCATCGTCGGGAGAATCAGCCTGCGCATAAATAATAGTCAATACATACAACGTTAGACCCAGTCAGCCGTTAACAATCAGATAACAATGGTATGCTCCACAAACCTTGATAATGACAGTTGCCTCCTCGCGCCCAACGTTCTCCTCATCTTCATCACCGGCGGCTGCCGAGGTAGAAGTCGAAGCGGCGGGCGTGGTGCTCTTGGGAGCAGTCAGGTTGCCGAACGAGAAGCCACCAGTAGCGAGGGTAGAAGAGGTCGCAGAAGCCGCCGGCTTAGGCAGAGCTCCGAACGAGAACGCAGGGGTAGCTTTCTCCTCCGGGTCCGACGACTTGGAGGAGAAGAGTGAGCTGCCACCGCCACCAACCGAAAAGCCGCCCGAAGCAGGCTTCGCAGGAGACTTCGCTGGTTCGTCAGCCTTTTTAGCAGAGCCACCGAATGAGAAGCCACTGCTTGACGTAGTCTTTGCAGGTTCATCGCTCTTCTTGGAGGCGCCGCCGAATGAAAAGCCAGTGCTGGCAGGAGACTTAGCCGGCTCATAGGTTTTCTTGGCAGCGCTGCCACCAAACGAGAATGACGAGCTCGACGACGCCGGAGCAGAGGAAGAAGCTGCAGCAGGGGCTGGGGTCGCACCAAAAGAAAACGGTGCAGGCGCCGCTCGATTAGGCTCGTTGATAGCGACAGGCTTGGTGGACGCGTGCTTGGAGGCGATCTCGTCCGCGTACTTCAAGTAATCCTGCAAAAGTCGTTGCCACACACCTCACTAATTAGTCTCCACCTCCTCACACTCATAATTTCCAGCTACTGCACACCTGAACTGCCGCCACCCAGCTCGCACTCGGGTTCTTTTGCGACTGACCGTTTACGAAAGCCAAAAACTCCTTGTTGAGCCCCTCTATCGCCTGCTGGTACGAGCCTGAGGCCGCAGCACTCGATCCTACGCTGGCCACACTGGCCTTTTCAGCCACAGGCTTCGCTGCGCCCGTAAGACCTGAAAACCCAGCGAACGGATTGGACGGAGCAGCGGGCTTGGCCGTTGTGAGTCCCTATGGTGCCAAAACATCGCCATGTCAATTACACCATTAACCCAGCACAATAACAAGGCTAAAATACCGACCTGGAAACCTCCGAACGGGTTGCTCTTGGCCTCGTCGCCTCCTGCTGCCACCGACGCCTTGGGCTTGGCAGCCACTGGCGGGCGGCTGCCGACGCGCGCCTTCACGATTTTGCGCTTGCGGATGGACTCATCGCTGGCGCGCTGGAAGCTGATCTCGAACGAGTCGGCGCTCACATCGTCGTCCGCGGCCTCGTACTCCTCACGGCGCATCTGGCCGTTCTCATTCCGTCGCTTCGCCATCTCTCGCTGGCCGAGATAATAGCAGGACACAATTCTTGAGCTCTTGGCCGTAGAGTTTTCGCCCTTTTCCGTATGTTTTTTGAGTTTGCCAGTTCTTTTCAGCTGAATAACCTACGGCTTTAGCAAGTTTTCATTTGCATACACGTTAAACTTGCCAGTTCATAACGTACACCTCTAGACAATCACAATTTGTAAAAACACAATTTTCATATTGATTATTTTGCATTGTGCTTTTTAGAAAAGTACAACTTTTAAATTTTAGAAATTACGGGGAATTTATTACTACTAAGTAAAATACATAATAAGGGTTAAATAAATTTTAACCCTGAAACCTTATATAATACATCTCAAAAGAAATGTGTATTTACAGTGTTAAAACTGGCACTCGTTTACGTGGACCAACTATTTCGAGCTATTGAGCAACTTGCGAGCCTTAGTCTTGCAGCACTGCGCTTGGTCTCGCCTGTATTCGCCTGCCGAAGTGCCTTCGGCAGGCGAATTTCATGCATTTTGAGGGATTAGGGGTTATATCGAAATAGTTGGTCCATCTAAGCACTTCCTTTTTTTAAAAAATAGGGGAAATTGCTACAGTTTAACCCGTACTAAATGATAAGTCCCGTGGCAGCGACTCGTATCATCTATAGCAGTAATATCAAGTTCGAAAGTTGTGCCTTCAACATGTCCTCCAACATCGGTCCTTTTCCTTGTCTAAACATGCGCAAATAGCTCATGTTGGGCTCTTATTGTTTGTGGCGTCATGGCGTCATGGCGTCATGGCGTATCGATTCGGTCACGGTTTTCAATACGTAAAGTGACTCCTAATCACACCATACCATTCCAGTAAGACAGGCATGGTATACATGCATGAACAAGCTGAAATAAGTATTTTAACATCGATATAGTGGTAGTCAATTGCACAGCAGCAAGAAGATTTTTTTTGTGGCAACAGCCCGGCAAGCTACTGAAGGAGTCCAGCGACGACGCATTCAAGAGCACGATATTAGCTGGCGAGCACGTAAAGTTGCAGGAGCGTGCACGTTGTGCTGCTGCACTACCATAGACAGCGTATCCGACTTGTAGGGATCTTACAAACAACTAAACAGGAACGAGATCTGATTGAAGGCGGCGATAGTACCGCGTACGGCCAAGCTATAGACCGCAATGGTGTTTGCAAATGGCGAACTTCATGCCCTGCTGTCTGTGGTTACTGCACGTACCACGAGTTCGGAACATTCGAGACCCTTGTTTTTTGCCGTCGTAGATGGCGATGATCGTGATGCAGAGCAAATAAAGGAAAGCTTCCTCAGGAAACACTGCTATCTTTCGACGCGCACCTGGGATCGCACGATAATACATGTAAGTACTTAGTAATGACAAATGCAAGGCGGCCTACTGCGGCTAATAATGCTTTCGTAGTTAAAACGGTCGGCATTAAAGTCGACATAAATTTGCTGGATAGATCGAATTGAGTTAGAGAGCAGCTCTGCTTTGGGTTGGTACCGATTAGCAAATGCCCATCCGAAGTTGGTACCGGTACCGTACTGATTAGCAATTTCCCAAAAAAAATACTTACCAAGTAATTTGGAACAAAAGTGAGCAGGAAGCGAGCGGGCGGCCATGTCGATGTTCGTGGTGGTGGGCTCCAAGGAGCCGCTGGACAAGATGGAGATGAGCGCGCATGTTGACGAGTTCGTGCTACACGCGGCGCTGGACCTGGTGGACGAGCTCATGTGGACGACCCCCGCCATGGCGCTTAAAGTCGTCGACTGATTCAACGACCAGCTCGTTTCCGCCTTCGTGACGGCGTCGGGCGTCCAGTTCTTGCTGCTTCATGAGACCCACAACGACGACACTGTCAAGGCTTTTTATTTCCACGAGACGCACGAGCTCTATGTCAAGGTGAGGGAAGCAGGGACTGTATCGATTGTGTCATTGGAATTATGGATCTAACTGCTCGTCGTTGTCTCTTGCTGTGTGCAGTTGCTGATGAATCCCTTCTACGAGTACGACACTGATCTCCTCTGAAGTGTTTGAAGCGCGGGTGGAGACGTTGGCGCGACGATACATGTAAAACTTAGCAGACCATGATCCTGGACCTAACCGGACTTTTCGAGTTCACCAACGCCTAGCTACTGGACGTGGACACGGCTGCTACTGATGTCATGGCGCTGGCCGACGGCTACTTCAACTGCAAGCGCGCCAAGGTCTTCGTGGACCAGGACACCCACCCGTCGGCGTGATGCAGACGCGCGCCAAGAACGTGGACATGGAGCAGGTGGCGGACAATCCCAAGACCGACCTCGGCCTCAAGGACCAGGAACACAGCGGTGTACTGCTGCAATAACCGAACACGTTCGGTGCCGTCAACGACTACAACGACTACCGCGACTTGTTGGCGAGCGCTCAGCCGCCCATCGATTGCTGCCGTTGTGGCCTCCATGGATCGTTACTCGGCTCAATATGCTGCTCGTGTGGCCGCCCAGAAGACTTTTACCAGCTGCCGTACATGCTACGCGAGCTCTTCTTGGCTTACTTTGAAAATACGAAGCGCAAACCGGAGCGCATGGTCTACTACCGTCACGGTGTGAGTGAAGGCCAGATATTTGACATCTTGCAGGCAGAGATGCGAGCATTGCGAAAGGCGTTTAAGATAATTTCCGAGGTCACTGGTGGGTTGTACATCCACCAGTGACATTCTTCGTGGCGAGCAGGCACCACCACTTTCGAGCATTCGCGGTGGACCCTCGTGACGCTGATCGCACGGGAAACGTGATGCCTGGCAAAGTGATTGACACGAATGTTGTGAATCCGCACAGCTTCGATTTCTTTTTGTACGGCCACAGCGACAATAAGGAAACGACTGTAGCACTATACCGTGCTGCATAATGAAAACAAGTTGCCGGTGGGGGGAATTCAGCGCCTCATGTATCACTTGGGGTACACGTGCACGAGCTCGGTGTCTGTCGTGACTTCTGTGTACTATGCGCAATTGACCGCTAAGTGTATTTGAACGAGGGCTCCGGCGTTGCATCTACCGACAACACGAACACGAACACGTCGAGCTACGAGTTCGCCGAGGTTCACCTAATCTTCGCAAAAGTACGTTACATTTAAGAGCAGCAGAAGAAGCCCACCATCCAGGAAAGCAGCAACGAGCCTAATTCATGCTAACCTGTGCCTAAGTGCTGATTTTCGCAGCGGGGGTACGGCAAGTCAATGATCTTCCTGGACGAAGGGTTTACCGCATGTGAGTTGAGAGTAAGGCAAGTGCAGACTGCCATCGTTGACGGAAGAGACGAATGAGAGTAGTAGGAAGGTTCAGTTTTACATGTAAGCTCACCAGGTATTGACGATTGCTGGCTGGCACCATGTCCCAGACTCGATATCCTTAAACGCCTGTAGAGGCCGCTTCGTCTTGTAGTAAGGATCCATTGCTCACTCGCAGGTCATTGCGCTGCGAAGAGCATTTGCCGTGCATTGTGCGAGCCTTCTGTACGTCACACACAAGTTAATTCATTGGTCAGTCTAATGGCGACAAGCTTGAAAGCTTTCAAGAAAGCGGCATTCTGAAGAAGAATGTTCTTCAAGGTCACTTCAGTGAATAGCAGTGGACGACGTCCGCTCGCCGCTTATTAATATTAACGCTTTTTCTCAACAAAAAAAGCGTTGCCCCGGGCTTGAGAAGGTGGCGATTACTCTTTTCAGCAGTCGAGACGACCACCAATGGGTTGCAAAGGTTTTTTTGCCATGCTAGCAGAAATATTTGGCAACTTGGCTAGAATCCCGCAACTTCTCTCAAGTTTTATTGACAATCCACGATGCACATTATTTCCTCCTATGCAGCTCCCAGATTTGCTCGCGCTGGAACTTGATGTGATCCGCCTAAAAATACGACTTAATCTTCGCAGCGATGTCGTCCACACGGGCAGCCTGCGTGAAGAAGTCAAGGAACTCGCCGTCGGGACCGATAAGGTACATCACAATCGAGTGATCCACCAGATAGTCGTCGTCGTCGTCTTCATTTTCATCGGCCTTGGAGAAGTAGACACGGTAAGCTTTCGTGATGTCGGCCACCTGATCGCGCGTGCCCGTGAGCATCTTGAACTTGGGGTGGAAGTCAGCCTTGTAAGCCTGCATCTGAGCGATGGTATCACGCTTGGGATCCACCGTCACAAACAGCGGCACGACCTCAGGGCACTTCTCAGCCTCCAGCTTGTCCAGCACGTCACCGATGCGTACCAACTCGTTGGGGCAAATGTCGGGGCAGTGCGTGAAACCGAAGTACAGCAGTGAGTACTTGCCACGGAACGATGCGTCCGTCACCGCACGTTTCGTGTCGCAGTCCACGAGCGTCCACGGTCCACCCAGCAGCGGCTTACCCACAGACGTCACCTTGGACGTGGCTGTCAACGGTAGTAACAATAGTCATTGTTAACTCCTAACAAGTAAAGACACAAGTCCATCATCTTGGATACGAACATTGAGTCTGCAAACGGTCCTTCTCCGAGTAGTAATAGTACACAACACCGCTGCCCACGACACCCACCAGCGCCAATCCACTCCAAGTGATCGGCTAGAACGTGAAAATTCACACAACAACCTACAAATTAGCAACTAAGTTATCCGCAGTGTATCAATCCTGTAGACGAACGAAAGTATCAACTTTGCAACTGTTCAATTCTCACCCCAAACTTGTCAGCACGCGTGCCCGAAACCGGTGCGTCCGAGAACATACGACGCGCTGTCTGCACGCCCGCCGTCTGGCCGCGACGCAGAGTCTTCATCGCCATCATCACTCGACTCGCCATCGCTTCACTAAAAATGTTGCAAGGTCACGCATCAATTTTTGTGCGGCGCAGCTCGAAGACCTCAGTCATTGGTCAAAATATTGGACTAGTTTTCATTGTCAATTTCAACGAATCACCGTTGTCAATCGACTGGAGGGGGTTCATTATCGGATACCAATGTCGGACGACGGCGCGCGGCTCATGGCGCGCTACGTGCGGCCTATCTACGAGGCTATTGACAACCGCCAGTACAAGAACGCCATCAAGCTATGTGCACACAAGCGTGTGGCACATCTGGACATCGTACAGGTGCTTAAAGCGCACTGTTTGGAGCGTACAGGCCGCGTGGAGGAAGCGCTGGACATCTGCCGCCGTATTCAGTTCAAGCAACCTACGGACGACACGCTGCTCAACACTATGAACCTGGTCTTCAAGCTGGGAGGCTGTGAGCACGAGATGCTTCCAACTTACGAGCACGCGTGCGCCATCAGCAGTCCACCCAATGAGGAGCTCTACCAGTCGCTGTTTGTGGCTTACGCGCGTCGCGGCGCCTTCCTCAAGCAGCAGCAGACGGCATTCAAGATGTTCAAAGCCTTTGGTAATATCAAGTACGTGTGCTGGGCAGCACTCAGTATGATGCTACAGGTGGAGCACGGCGGTACTCCTGCCCGCATGTTGGCGTTGGCTGAGAAGATGCTGCTCAAGACTCTGCGAGAGTCAGGATCAGATGACGGAGAGGCGCTGCAGTTGACGGTGCTGATTATGCAGCTGCAGGGCAATCACCAGGGTGCGCTGGAAGCTTTCGATGAGTTTGTCAAAGTGGATGACGGGAAGAAGACGAAGGAGAAAGTGAAGCTGGGAAAAGCTGCAGAGGGCGAAGGAGCATATGATGAGGAGATTGAGCTGGGACCCATGCAGGCTATTGACAAGTTGTCACTGGAAGCGATATTGGCGAAGAATCTGGCCAACTGGACGCGCTGTGCAGCAGTTAACCGGAAGTTGCTGGAGGAGTACAACGCCGACGACTGGACATTTTTGAAGGAGTACATCGCTGCTCGATTCGAAGAGAAGGCAGGACGTACGGCGGGGGAGCTGCTGACGCTTGGACAAGAAATTACGACGTTTTTGAAGGATCTGCAATCTCGTCCTGATAACGAACGTATTCGCGGTCCTGCGCTTGCTCTGATCCACATCAGCAACGAGATTTTGTGTCGTTTGAAGGCTGGAGATGCGGCTGTATCGCAGGTGGAGGCGAAGCTGCAAGAACTCATTGTTGCCTACGCGGATCGGTTTTACTCCAAGGCATGCTGCTTCACTGACTTAAAGCAGTACTTCATTCTTTACCTGAAGGAGAGCGCATCAGTGTCGGCATCCGCGAAAACCAACTTGATCCAGCACTTTGCCAAGCTGTCGGAGGAGTCCACGGGATTGCTGAAGAACAAGCCGACAGGCGCCGATGTCGATGAACAGGCTCGAAAAGACGGACAAGGTAACCTAAGTAAGCGCCTGCTTTCGCTGAAGACACTTCGATTCCTGGGCTACTACGAGGATTCGGAGAATTTCTCGGTTGATGCTTTGATTCGTTTAGTGGAGGAGCTGGAGAATGAGTACGAAGCTACGAACTGGCTGAACATTGGCAGTGCCGGCGGCCAGCGCGAGGTGCAGCTTACGGATGACTTGTTGCTGCTTGCGACGCACTTTGTGCTGGATATTTATCTGCGTTCGAGCGGCCATCGCGAGTACCTGGAGCGTGCCGCTGGACTGCTCGAGTACGGTTTGGAGAAGAGCGCGTACAACTTCCAAATGAAGCTTCTCCTGTCTCGTGTCTATGGCTACTTGGGTGCTGCAGAGGCTATGCTGAGCCGTCACGCAGAGCTGGATGTGAAGTACGTGCAGCTGGACTCGCTGTCGTTCTTGGTGTTGGATAAGATGCTCGACCTCTGCCAGTACCCGGAAGCACGGAAGCTGACAAACCGAATTGCAGCTCTGCACCGCAGCACGGCAAATGATACGCCCGAGTACATCGCCCGTGCGTACCGACTTGGCGTCTACTCGAAGGTGGTCGACATGTCTTCGTTCCTGCACATGCGAATGAAGAAGTCGCACACGCTGGCCATTAGCAAGGGAGAGACGCTGCGCTTTGAGCTGCTGGACTCTCTGGCTCAGGGCCCCGCTAAGCTTCACGAGTTCGTGACATCTTCGAGTTTCGATGCGCAGATCACTGGCCTAGAGAACATGCTGGTGTCCGATGGCGCCGAGTTGTCGCACAACCAGCATAGAGAAGTTATTGTGGACTGGACTCCTCAGAAGCAGATCCCAACCGGTGACTTGATCGCCCAGGATGCCGACCCTCTTGTGGAGTGCGATCGCTCGGCTAACGCAGATTCGTCGCTGCTGTGGCTGAAGCTTCGTGTGTTGGTACCGAAGCTGCTCAAGAATCTCGCTGTGGATGATCACACGGCGTTGATTACTTTGACTCAGGAGTACGATGACATTTTGAATCAGTTGCACCTCACGAGTTCTAGTTCTGGCGAGCCTCAGCTTCGCGAGAAGCTCTGGAAATGGAGCTCGGAAGCTATTACCACCTCAGTTCACATTGTGGATGCAGTGAACGGGCAGAGTCAAGAGCAGGAGGACCTGTCCGCTGCGATCTCACAGCTCCACGACAGTTTTACTACAATCACTACGCA
The DNA here is from genome assembly GCA_014706135.1 of Phytophthora tubulina. NCBI lineage: Eukaryota > Oomycota > Peronosporomycetes > Peronosporales > Peronosporaceae > Phytophthora > Phytophthora tubulina. The sequence goes on along the minus strand of JACBOY010000017.1, from coordinate 198,592 downwards.
GCTTCGTGACGCACTGGTGTTTACTTCTGGTGCAACTAGCGGTGCGGTGGCACTGTCTCCGTATGCTGTCTCCGTGCTGTCGTCGTTGCTGCTGGACGCAGGTCTCTCATCTGTGACTGCGTTGGCTCTTGCGCAGCGTGCACTGACCAAGAAGAAGCACAAGAAGAGCGAGCAGCTGTCGGCCGCAGCACCTGCACTGCGTAACCTGCTCAAGCATATGCAAGAGTCGCTCGCAGCCTTGGAGACACACGTGGCCGAGCTTCAGTTCAAGTCTCTCAACTCGTCGGAGTCTTCTTCGCCGCGGGATCAGGCCTCGCAGAAGGCGCATGCGAACGTGGTGAAGTCCTACCAGTCACTTCAACAGAGGCTTGTAGAGCTGCTGGGTGAGCGCTGTGCTAGCATCCGTAGCATTTTGCAGAAGTAGGTAGCCACCCTTATACGTCTGAATTCACCGTCATTCGCCATCGGTACCTTTTGCAAGGCTTGCTAGATGAATACATCTATAACGTAGCACTTGGTCCACCAGTGATTATGCTTGGTTCAACCAAATTGGTTGATGCATGTTGTGCTGATGTGCATGTAAGCTTCGTTGAAGTCGATGGTCTCATTACTGACATGTTCTCTTTAGCTCAGAAGTATTGGTACCGGTACCGGTACATACATGTACACACCTTAAACCACGTTGCACAGCTCGAGATCTGCAAAGCCCGTCCGAACCATTGCAGTAATCGATTACCTGCTTCCGTGCTTCCCAATTAGGATACCGGTAGTATGAAGTTAAGTTCTCAGTGTTCAATTCTCCATCCAGCACTCAAGCTTCTCTCGTGCTGGCAGCATGCGTCTGCTCTACGTCTTGCTAGCGGTCGGCGCGGCTGCCAACTTGGGGAACAGCAACGGACTCGCTACAAACACAAATGCTGACCAAGTCAAGATGACGACGATGGTGTATCGTAACGACATTGGCAACAACGACAAGGTCGATGGCGGCAGGCTCCTGCGCGTCCACGAACCAGTCGAAGTTGACGAGGAAGAGCGACGTAGAGCGTTTCTCACTGACGAGATGTTCGCTAAGATGCTGGCCAACGAGGAGTACAAAGCATACATATTCCAGCTCTTGCTCAAGCGGAGGTTTAAGCCGGGGAAGCTGTATCGCAAATTGCAGCTAAAGAAGTTCCGGCACAATCGACCACTTTACTACAGTTACTACAACTATGCTCTCAAGCATGGCTTGATTAAAGCGCATTGACGTGAAGAATAGACAAGGCTACTTCAGAGTGATCACGTTTGGCCAGTACTGTATGAAGAGGGAGAGTAATATGGGATATTTTTAACTTGCATATTTTCTTGCTCTTGAAAACAATAGCACGGAGGGTGTGTACGAAATATAACTTTATTCTCATTGACAACTTCTCGCTGATCTTCGCGGCCAGTGATTTCTTGGCCTCCTCGCCCTTGCTCCAGTATTGGCTGTCACGTTGGCGGAAACTCGTCTTCGGTGGACTCCCAGCAGCGTCCAGACTGATGAGAACCATATCCGGATACGGCCATCCTCGGATCGTCATCTATACCTGTTACGTCCATCATCGTGAGCGAGCGTCACCATATGCGCGCATTCCCTCCGAACCAGGACTCCCGATTAATGCATAAAGCCATAAATTAACCCTTTCGCGAGCCACCTACCTTTCATAGAGTATACAAGTTTAGGTGAGTTGACACTAAAAGGGCGCATTTTTCGCCCTTTTAGAAATTCACGGTACTACCACATGGTGTAGCCATCTCTTAGGGGATTGTAAGTTGAAGTTCACCATCCCGTGGGAGATGTGCTAGGCGAAGGTAGGTGCCCGCCCTTTTACGATTTTACGGTACTACAGACAATCCTCTCGACCGTGATATCCCGAATAGTGATTCACTCCGCACACAGATAAAAGGTGGGTTCCCAATGACCGGCGGTATACAAGCTCAAGTCAAATATGCCTCTATCCTCTAGTTAGCAGTTTGTGATATGAAAAGCTGGATTATTACTAAACGAAGGTGCTTAACTATGGAACTGAACAGTTTGCTGAAGGACGGCCGAAGAAGTCCAGCATCGACTTTTGCTGCTTTCGACCCTGCTTTCGCCCTAACTCCTCTCGAAATGCTCGCTGCATTGAACGCAATCCACTCACTGTTCCGGACGACACCCCCATAGCATCAGCGCTGACGAAAAGCTGCGCCATCCACCTCAGGCGCTCCTTCAGCTCTTCCGCAGTAAGATTGTCTGGAGTGGGTGCCACAAAGGCTGCTTCGTTCTCATCGTCTATAGTGTTGGCCCCGTCGCCAACTGCACCACACCTGTTCTCGTCGTCGTGCTTGTCCTCAACGCGACAGAAGTCCTCGTCCGTCGGATCCTCCATCAGAACGTTCTCCTCCGGGGGATTCAGCTGTTCGAGCACTGACATAGGGTTGGACGTATGTAAGCGCGATATCATTGCCGTTAGCTCCTCCGTGATACCGTCTTCTTCATCCGGCCCCGCATACTCGCACGTGTACTACTCAAGAAGACCTGTCTTCTTCCAGCAGTTCACGAATGTGGTTTTAGAGAGAGCATTCCAGCTCTCGATGCTCCATAGCACTGCTTGTCGAACATCTACGTTGTACAGCTTCGCGACAAGCCCTAAGTCCATTGATGGGTCGGCCTCCAGCAATTCATCAGCGAACCGTAGTTGCGAGTCGCGTGGCTCGGTCCAACCTTTAAAATGTACCTCTAAATTGGTACACGATGCACTGTATCGTTGGAGTGGTACACTCTTGATTGTAATTACTCTAGTTTGTAATAAAATGATGGCCCCCGAAGCTATCACAACCGAGAGGATTGTCTGTAGTTGTATAAAAAGTGGATTGGCTAATATTCAAAGAGAACGGTAGAATTCCACAGACAAGATAGATGAGCCACACAGACGATCAGGCACAACTACAGACAAACAGAAGAGTGCACAGAAAAAATAATCACATGGTGTAAATCCACAGATTTGTACGAGAAAAGCACAGATCATAACCGAGGATAAGGTGGACCACATTCTATAATGTACGCTTGCCTAAAGTAGTGATCAGCGGTGGACACTACCCAACAGAACGCCAGAACAGCGGACGGTGACACGACGCGAACCGGTTACACTGTACTAAACGCCAAGAGCGGGCGTAGTAACTGTGTTGGGACAAGACCTGTGGCTATACCTGTAAGAGCGTGGTGACTGAGGGCATTTGCTTGTGGTGAAGGGAGGTGTCTGTAGACCTGGAGGGGACGAGCGAGTGGCAGCTGACTGGAAGCCTGGAGGTGACGAGTGAGAGGCAGTGACAGGAGATCTAGAATTGGCTGGTGCGCTGGGGTTGGCTGGAGATCTGGAGGTGACTAGGTGACTGGTGATTTTGAGGGGACAGGAGATCTGGAGGTGACTAGGTGACGAGTGAGAATTGGGTGACTAGAGATTTGGAGGTGACTGGAGATCAGGAGGTGACTAGAGAGGCGGAGCAAAGGACGATGCCCCGCGTTTCGTACAGTTGGGAGTTGCTTTGTGATGTTGATACATCGGCAGCACTTGAGGAGTTCCAAGACTTGTAGTTTTGCTGTGCACGCGTCGCTCACACAGATCCAGCAAGGTCATGTCGTATCTGTGAAGGGAACGACCACACAACGACGGAGAAACGACTACGCTGTGGGAGCAGAACGTGTAAGTTGTACGGTTCCTGTAAATTCGCATGGAAGATCTGGATTTGTGAGAGTTTCAACCAGTGCCGTGTGTTCTACAACCGAATTGACCATACCAGAGACGGTGGAATCGACTGTATGGGCCCCCATAAAGCCATCATCACTGCTGAAATGAAGAAATTCATCCTGCAACAAGATGAGTGTGCAGTTCCACCACAACTGATTCTGAGCAGCATGCGTCGCTCCGCTGATATATTACAACCTACGAGAGGATACCCAACGCTTGCACAAGTTTCAAACTGTGCCAAATATTTGCGTCGTCTGCAGGGGACCAAAAATTCCCGACATGTCGTTCGAAATCTAGTGCGCCAAAACGCGTTCGGCCCGACCGGCGACTTAAATCGTGCGTTCTGTTTCGGGTACCGGGATGACGAGGATGGACACCCATACATTGGCAAAGGGACTGATGGTGACTCTTTCGTCGTTGGAGTTACTAGTCTTGCGCTCGTCACTGCTTGCATTGACTACGCGTCCCCTAGCCGATTTACGTTGTTTCACGCGGATGCCACGTTCAAACTCAGCGATCTAGGATATCCTGTGATTACGTGTGGCTTCTCGGTTTCCTCTAGATCATACCAGCTAGCGGCTATTTTTGTTGTAAGCCGTCGAACAGCAAAAGAGTATGCAATGTGTCTGAGCGCGTTGGTTCAGGTGGTGAAGCGCGTGCGACCGTCTTCCACCCTTCACATTGACGCAGTAATGGGGGATGCGGAAGATGCACAAATCAACGGTTTTCAGCAAGTGCCAGTGTTCAGCTCAGCCACGTATCTGATTTGTTTCTTTCATGTCTTATACAATGTGCGCAAACGGACAAGGCACCTACTACTTGAGCACCGTAAAGCGGTTATTGATGGCATCGTACGTATTCACTATGCGGACAACATGACTACGTACTACACTGTGAAAGATTCTGTATTGACCGAGTGGAGAGCAATTCCTCAATTGGCGGTGTTCATAAAGTATTTCACGGAGCAGTGGTTAGACAGCCGATATTGGCGCTGGCAGGTATTTCACACGCCAATCGGCTACGCAGCGACGAACAACCCAAGCGAGACGTTCAATGCTATTCTGAAAAGTACACCGGACGTAGAAGACTGTTCATGCAGCGACTTCTTTCCGTTACCATGACGGTCGTTCAAGATTCGGTTCTGCACACTCCTACTGGGGATTCTGCCATCCACCCACCAACTGCTGCGGCAGCCAAAGCCGCTGCTTCCATGATTGCCAAGGAACGTGTCCTAGCTTACGCGACTGACAACCCCACCATTTGTCGGGTGAAGCAGCTTCCCCCAATGTCTGAAACCGCTGCGAACGATTTGGAGGGGCTGCAAGTAGCAATAGATGGACCTTTTCACGATTCAAGTACCACATCTGAAAGCGGTGACAAGGAACTGAGCCTGGGCCCTGCACTTCTCGTGAGGGAGCAACGAGCTCGTGGTGCTCGACTGTACAATAACGTGGTGACGTGGTCTTTATGGTATGCCCACACTGCTGAAATGCCCGACGACGGTTGGGTTGTTGATATTGAGAAGTGTGTCTGCGGATGCAAGTTCTATTCCAAGTTCAAGACATGCTGCCACATTCTCGTCGGGAGAAAGGCAAGAAAACTAGGGCGCCCTGGAGTCGAAGACAAAACTGAGAAACTGTTCAACCGTCAAGTTCGAAAAGCTAAGGGCACTGCGCCCGGAAAGATGAAGAAGAAGAAGACGAACGACAACCAGCCCCATCCACCTGTCACTGATCACCCCACGATATTGCCTTTGACCGAACCGCCTACGGGTAGGCCGTTGCTAGCTTCGAGGGCCTTAGACCTGCAGTACATTTTGTCTCCTGATACGTAGGGACCCCTGCTAATACATCGCTAGTTTGCGTATATTCATGGACAACTATGTCACTAGTTTTTTTTTCTGTCACGGTCACCAAAAACAATTCTGTCACGGTCACCAAAACATTTTCTGTCACGGTCACTACTTTTTTTTGGTCACGTCTTCAGCTTAAAGATCAAACTCATCACTGCTAACCATCTCTTCATCTTCTTCACTCTCCGCGTTCTCACTCTCTTCGCTTTCTTCGCTGGCGCTACTCTCTTCTCCCTCACTTACCATTTCGTCGCTCTCCACACTCGCCTCGCTCACTGAGCTTTCCTCACTATCTTCCTCTTCTTCGCTTTCCCCTCTGCTGTCGTATGACTCGCTTTTGTCGCTCTCCGCGCTGCTATCTTCATCATCTGGCACACGCGTCTCGTCGCGTTCTTCTTCTCTCTTAAGAGGCTGACGCCTTTCTCTTTTGTGCTGGCCCCAGTGGCACCGGCTAATGTGTTTCGACAACGAGTTCGAAATATCGTAAGACTCCTCGCAATAAGGACACCCGTAGGCCTTTTCCGTGCGACAAACTTTATTGTGTGCCGATACTTCTCGACGCGAATGAAACCCCTCCATGCATTTCTCGCACGCAAAAGTCTTGAACAGTACAGCCTCAGTCGCGTTTGGCTTTTGGCGCACGCCTCGGACACGCACATAACAATGTAGGCGTACATTTACGGTGTCGTACTTGGCCCCGGCGTGTGCAAGATCGCCGCTGAAAAACAGGATATCGCCCATGTCTAATTGAAGTGTCAACCGCTTTGACTTCTCCGGTTGATCGCCAATGCAACGCGGCCATACATGAAATAACGTCCCATCCATTACTGCTACAATAACAGAGCCTTGAACTAGTTGACGTTTGAAGTAAGCGCGGCTAACCGCAAATGCAGGAAAATCACGGCGTGCTGCTTCTGTGCGGCCACTCGGGAGATACTTGAGTGCATGCCAGTCGTTACGACTAATCTCAAAGAAATCGTTGACCTCAGTGATGTTTCCGGCCACCACCTCGTGGATCCGCTTCAAAGCCGTATTATCCTCAATCTCCAAGTTCACTTGCCCCCTACATGGGTCCAGAGTTCCCGAATATACCTTTCGGAAGATAGGCTTGTAGTCGAGGCGTTCAACCTCATCAAACGCACGATCGCATAACTGCTCATGAAAAACACCTCGCTTCACAATGTATGTATCCATTGTTCCACCATTCAGCCATGTCACTTAGGCTATAAGACATCACACCTAGCCACACTAACGCTGGCCGCCGTCCACCCCACCCTTGAGCTATTCTTGGCTGGCGCTTGGGCCGCCGTTACACGTCGAGGCGACGCCCGAGCCGCTGCTGCTCGTCCAGGGCTTGATGTGGACGGTACCGCACGACAAGAGCCTACTGCGGTCACTGCTGATCTCGAGGAGGAGCCACTCGGGCCGCCACTGCACGTCAAGGCGCCACTCGGGCCGCCACAGCATGTCAAGGCGCCACCCGGGCCGCCACTGCACGTCAAGGCGCCACTCGGGCCGCCACAGCATGTCAAGGCGCCACTCGGGCTGCCGCTGCACGTCAAGGGGCCACTCGGACCGCTGCTGATCTCGGGGAGGCGCCACCCGGGCCGCAACTGCGCGTCAAGGGGGCACTCGGGTCGCTGCTGCAGGTCAAGGGACCGCTCGGGCCGCCGTTGGACGTCGATGGCCTCCTGGGGCCGCTTCTGGTCTTGGGGTGGCGGCGCACGAGCCGCTGCTGCACTAGGAGTCGTTTTGCTTTGTGCTACTGGTAGGTGGCCTTCGGCTAGATATGTCGTCATAGCTGGAACTGTATGACGTAGTGGTAGTGTTTGTTTGATCTGTAGATTTCACAATGTTGTGTCTGTGGATTTGCCTAATTCGACTGTGGGATTCACCTTATGTCATATTCAAAAATGTTTTGGCGACTAGTCCAACCTATCGTTTATTGGTCGAAATAGAAGGGTACACTGTACCGATAGCGTGTAAAATAAATATATTCTCCGTAGGATACAGCTTGGTCTCCCTTTTTTGGCCGACGACGTGTCATCACCTGTCGATGAGTCCACGAATAAAACGGCCTGCAGGTATGCGCGATTCCGCGCCATTATCATCATCCATCATCATCCATTTGATAATGGCGCGAAATCGCGCGTACCTGCAGGCCGTATTTGCTCAATGCTAATGGTGTGGAACCGCGCACTCCTGGTGGTCGACTCAGTGTACAAGTAGCGTCGATATCGTATCTGTGTGACGAGCTAGATTATACGTTTCTGTAGGCAGCAACGCTAATAACCGAGCCGAGCGTAGCGCTATACTCCAGCCTGCGAGTTTTGGATTGCTATTGGATGTCACGATCATGGTGTATAACTCTTCATGATTGTATCTGGGCGATGGATTACCAAAATTGTATTGGATTACACGCCGTGTGCCATTCTGATCGAACCTCTCTATAAGTTAATATCCTAATAATTGTGTTCGCAATCTGTTTTGTCAGACCATAATGCAGTAAGTAATATATAGCTTTCAAATTCGATCACGATTTAGGACGCGTGTCCGCCTCCAGTTTCACCCTCACAAATACATCAAGCGAGAATTGGCGGCAGATCGATGGGAAAGCGGAGCGCCGACGCTGAACGAGGGGGCGGGAGGAAGCGAAGGCGCCTGACACGGGCTTTTGGCGGTGGTTGAAGCTCTGATGTTGCCGCTGGGAGAACCTACGGAGGCGTAGTGGAGTTCAGGCAGCAGCTACGAAGGGCAGGGTGGACATCCAAGCCACCTCTCGGCGGTCATTTGGATTCCCGCCATCGTTATATCCGACCGGGCTGTAGCCCACGGGGAACAGAAGGCGACGACTTCCTCTTAGGAGAGGCCGCCGTTGTAAAGTTCGTTCAAGCACAAGGTAAATGTGGTCGTTAATCTTGTAGATGACATGTCTTTTAACTATTCCTTTTTTGCGAGTCCATTTAGCTGATATCAGCACTACCGTTTAGCAAGGGGGCTATGTCGATGCTGCCATTTCCATTCAAGGTTCGTAATGCGGTCTTCGAGCAGCTGCGACCTGAGAGCTAACATGTTGTGTACGGTCTGAATGTAGCTACGCAGGGCGTGTCCGTGGATGAAGACCCTGGAGATCGAGTTGAGAGTGACAATGAAGGAGCTACTGCCGCTAGAGGACGTGCTGGAGGTCTCTCAACTCTGCTGTACTACGAATGGCTGTTCTGAGTCCACCCTCATCAGGTTGAGGGAGGACATGTCGATAAATTTCGCTCATTTGGTAGTATTATACAGAACGAAAATATCACTGAGCTGTATGCGCGATCCAAGCTCCGATTCCACAGCAGAACATACCATTCGGCCTCCGTGGTCGTGGGAGTCGTTCAGCTGCTGGGGGTCGCGGTCGTGGACGGCAGCAGAGGCGCGTTGATCCTAGCTGTGGTATGAATGGAGTTTTGATTCTTGATTTGAGCAGATCGTGACTGCCTTGTTTGTTGTGGTGTTATCAGGTAGAACCCGTTCGAACATGCGCTCGCCGAAGCCAAGTGGAGCTCGTTCAGACAAGGGATCGCCATAACCGCGTACACCACCAGTTCTTCTTGATGAGGTGTATGTTGACCAGTTGGTGGCGTTCTCACCTGCGAAAGAATCGTGGATGACCAAGAAGATTTATCGGCCAGCTGGAACGGCCTTTATTGTTGCCAGAGTGTGCCGTCGATCAAAGAAAGTGAAGGGCGGCTTCCAGGTTCGCTGGTTAGACACCCAGTTTCAAGCAAGCGTTGAAAACCTCCATATTGGTATTGTCCAAATCGGCATTACCAACTGCAAAGCTCTACGAAAATGCAAAACCAATCAAGATTGGAAAGAGCTATTGGAGTGCGACGACTCGGAGGAACTTGACATCGACGACTCTTCCGACCTTCTTGAAGCTGAAGGCATTGAGGCCTATGATCCAGCTGAACTGCTCCCAACTAGCCTGCAAGAAGTTGAGGCTGTTCGTAGTATGCGTTTCGAACCGTCAGCAGATATGGATGCCCCCCAAGATTTATCCAACATGGCGATGGCACGACTGGAACATACCTTCGACCAGAATACAGACACGTCTTCGACCACTCCGCCTGTTCCAGTTTTTTCGCTTACCTCCCTCTGTATTTTTGGCGTCAGGTGCTCCATGAAACCAACCAATATGCTGTCATTCATGACGTCCGAATCACCAAGCCGTTCACGATGGATGAGTTGATGCGCTTCTTGGGCATTATGTTCTTCATGGCTTTGAACAATAAAGGTGAGTATGCGAATTACTGGGGCCCGCAACCTGAAGACAACATTTTTGGCGGAAAATCAACCTCGTTAGATGGGGTTATGTCTCTAAATCGCTATAAGCTGCTTAAACGATGCCTAAGTTTCAACGCGGATCCAAAGACCCTGAAAAAAGACGCTGCAGCTCGAATTAGGCTACTGCTGAATCTACTGAAGGTAACGGGTGACAAATACGTTGTCGTCGGGCGGGATGTTGCTCTCGATGAGGCAAGTGTGGCTTGCCGCTCACGCCAAGGGCGACACATGATTGTGTTTAACCCAACCAAACCCACCGGAAAGTATCACTTTAGGATGTACATGGTCTGCTGCTCATCGACATGGATCGCTCTCAATTATAGACTTCATTGCAACCGGAGCGACATTGCGGAGCGTCTGAAAGGTGTCATTGGAAATGAGGAGGTGCAGACCAACGAGCTGGAGAAAGTAGCAAAGATTCGTCAACATGTACTTGAAGTGGTACGCCCTCTCTTCGGAACAAGTCGGGTGGTGAATATGGACAATTATTATGGCTCTGTTCAACTACTTCAAGCTCTTCGACTCAAAGGCCTGTATGGCCGAGGCACGATACGCAATAACAGCAAACATTTTCCAGGTCACACCATGCTTGACAAAGATGACAACTGCAGCCGGGGTGATATGCGGCAAGCCGTGTCTAGAGAGCACGCGATATTGGCGGCATCATGGTGCGACGGTAGCATCGTGCACATGTGACTAACGCCGATGCTTCAACGCGATCCGTTGTAACGCGAACGGTCGGAAATTTGGCTCAAGAATTCCCGGCTCCAACTTGTGTAAAAGAGTACAACCGGAATATGGAAGGAGTAGACAGGCTGGACCAAATTAGGGGAAGATTTTCGATAGCGGACGGGCACAGTTACAAACGTTGGCACAAGAAACTCGCGCTCGCCCTTATTGACGTAGCAAGGGCGAACGCTAATCTCACACGGCGTTTGGCAACGCCCGAGCCCTCGGCACGGGACCCTCACAGAGGTTTTGTGACTGCACTAGTGACTGAACTCCTTAATGGACACTGGATGCGTGCACCAAGCTAGGGTCGCATGTTTTACGGTCGAAAGACGCCGGATGACGTCGAATTGGGTGGTGCCAGCGATAGTCACTCTAGATTTGGCTTTGATCAAGTTATTGGAAGCTCAGCGCTAACGTGCACCAGTGTCTCGTCAAGGCAGGTGTACCCGGACAAGCAGCGTAAGCGGAGGCGGTGCATTATCCTTCGGTGGGAGGGACGCAACCCCATAGAAGTGACAACGTATTGTCATGCGCATGGTGTCTGCCTGTGTAGAGTCGTCTATCACCGTGAGGAGACCAAACCGTGTAGTTGCCCGAATACTACGCTAACATGTTGGCAAAAGTTTGATGGATTTACCAACAAAGGAATTTATTCACGAAAAAAAGGTAATATTCGACGGGGCTGTGAGTTGGTGGAGCTCAAGAATGCAGCTAACGGAGCATCGAAGCCGGAGGCTGTACGGCAGATCGATATGTCTATCCCGTCTGGAGAAGTGGAACCCAGTAGTCAACCACGGGTAGTACAAGTTACGGGGGAGTCCGTACTGGTGTCGACGGGCGTGGCGGTGTCTACTATGGAGTCTGCTTTGCCAGTACCGACAACCAGCAACAGTGCGCTACCAGCGATAATATCTAGCGGTAGCGTGGTGACGCCGCCACGAGCAAGCAGCGTCGTGTCAGTCTCGGAGGATACCGACGCGGTGGTATCGGTGCCACAGTCAAGTAGCGCCGTGGTGTCAATGCCGGAGGAAAGCGGCTATGGCGTAGGGGTGGCCAGGGTCTCGGTAGCAATGGAGGATTCGACGCGGGCGCTCGCCAGCTAGTTGGATACTGGTACTGTGGGCAAGATGACAACGGTCGTAGAGCCGAGGAGATAAAGGCGAAGCTGGGCAGCCCAGCGGACCAGCTTCCGAGGTTGTACGGCTGCTTCGCGATGAAGAAGGTTACGTTCGACGTGGAGGAGATGCAGACGACCAGTGCCGAGGTTGTGAAGGCGACGGCGACCGGTTTCGAGGAGGAGAGGGTGATGTAGGAGGTGGAGCAGGCAAAGAACTGAAGCCGTGAGGAGAAGCCAGCTTTGAGCATCCATGCCCGTAATGCATACAAATACTAAGATAGATATCCCTCTTGTGATGCTCATTAAAGCATGCTAATACTAAGATAGATGTACCACTCGTGATGCTTACACGTTAAAACTTCGACTCCACTACCTCAAATCTGGCGTCTTTGCTTTCACAACCTCGACTATGGCTCTCCTCCTCACGGCTTCAGTTCTTTGCCTGCTCCACCTCCTACATCACCCTCTCCTCCTCGAAACCGGTCGCCGTCGCCTTCACAACCTCGGCACTGGTCGTCTGCATCTCCTCCACGTCGAACGTAACCTTCTTCATCGCGAAGCAGCCGTACAACCTCGGAAGCTGGTCCGCTGGGCTGCCCAGCTTCGCCTTTATCTCCTCGGCTCTACGACCGTTGTCATCTTGCCCACAGTACCAGTATCCAACTAGTAAAGACTTGAGTGGTTTAGAGCAAAATGCAAAGTGATTGATTTAGGTCCTTAGTTCGCAAACTCCTTGCTACCTCTAAGCCTACTGGATTTCCTACTGGGTACACTCTACTGGATTCTGAGTTACTTCTGCCAATCAGCGAGCGCCACGTAGAGCCCATCTTGTACCCACAATCTTGTACCCATCCGTGGCGTAATCGTCCGTCCCATAATCACAGGAATGATTGCAGTGTCAATGAGTGAAGGTCATACCGGTATCTTACCGATATACCGCAGCTGGTCGAGGTGTCTTCTTGACAACACTCCCACTCGACTCGACAGTCTTCGGCGCTTGGATACCGAGCTTGCTCCGAAGAACTTCAAACTGCACAGCAGTGATCGCCTTCGTCATGATGTCAGCCAGCATGTCGGTCGTCGAAACATACTGCAGCACCACTTGACCGTCTTCCACCTTCTCGCGCACGAAGTGGTAGCGAATGTCGATGTGCTTGGTGCGCTTGTGAAACTCCGGGTTCTTAGCCAACGCGATGGAGCCTTGGTTGTCCTCATAGATCTTGATCGCTTCATCGCTTGCCATCTCGCCGAGTTCGCACAGGAACACCTTGAGCCACACCGCCTCTTGCGTCGCCTCCGATAGCGCCATGTACTCGGCTTCCGTTGAAGACAGCGCCACCGTCCGCTGCTTCTTGCTGCGCCAGCTGATGCACCCGCCGTTCATCATAAACGCGTAGCCACTTGTACTCCTTCTTGACTCGATGTCTCCGGCCCAGTCTGCATCCGAGTACCCGCACGCGCCGAAGCTGTCTTCCCGTGAGAACTCGAGTCCGTGCGCAGGCGTCGCTTGAAGGTACCGCAGCACGCGTTTGAGGGCTTGCCAATGCGTCGGACACGGGTCGGCGGAGAACTGGCTCAGCACTCCCACTGCAGCAGCGAGGTCCGGACGCGTCGCCACCATCAGGTACATGAGTCCTCCGACGGCACTCCGGTACGGCACGTTCTTCATCGTGTCTTCGTGCTTGCAGCCGCCCTCGCACATGTTCTTGGTCAACTTGAGTCCAGGGTCTTGCGGTGTCTTCACAGGCTTGCTGTCTTGCATGCCGAACTTGGTCAGGATGGACTTGAGGAACTTGGTCTGCCGCACCGTCACTTTTCCTGAGTCGCGGTCGTTCTTGATCTCCATCCCGAGGAAATACTCGAGCTCGCCGAGGTCCGTCATCTCGAAGCGTTCACTCAACGCGCGCTTGGTCGACTCCAACAGCTCGTCGTTGCTGCTTGCCAGGATCAGGTCGTCCACGTACAGCACCACGAAGATCATCTCTTGGTCATTCCTCTTGATGTAGACGCAGTGATCCGACTCGCACTTCTTGAACCCGAGCTTGAGCATGAAGTCGTCGATGGTCTGGTTCCACATGCGCGGCGATTGCTTCAATCCGTACAGCGAACGCTTGAGCTTGCACACGTAGTCTGGGTGGTCTTCGTCTACATACCCGTCCGGCTGCGCCATGTAGATGTCTTCGTCAAGAACGCCGTTCAGGAAGGCTGTCTTGACGTCCATCTGGTGCAGCTTGAGACCGTACTTGGCAGCCATACTCAGCACCGCCCGAATCGACGTGAACTTGGCCACCGGCGCGAACGTCTCGTCGTAGTCGATGCCGTACTTCTGCGCAAATCCCTTGGCCACCTGTCGCGCCTTGAACCGCTCGATCTCACCGTCTTGGTTCTCCTTCACTCGAAATACCCATCTGCAGCCGATCGCCTTCCGACCCGTCGGCAGTGATACGACATCCCACGTGTCGTTCTTGCGCAGCGACTCATACTCCGAGTCACAGGCCTCCTTCCACTTGACTGCGTCGCTGGATTCCATCGCCGACTTGAACGTGGTCGGCATCTCTCCCACTGAATCCACGACGTAGGCAGCTTCGAAACTGCCATCTTCCCCCGCAACGGCCGACATCTCGTCCAGGGCCTGTTGCCGGTTGTGCGACGCATACCGCTTGGTGCTCGGAACCTCCACGGCTTCCTCCAACGACTGCGTCCGTTGGTGTCGCTTGCTGCCGGGCTCGAAGTCTTCGTCCCGTGCAGTTTCTTCATTGTCATCTTCATCCGACTGCGACGAATCTTGATCCGTCACCACTTCATCTTGAATGACCACCTCCCTCTGAGAGTAGTCACGTCTCCCACCGTCGAAGACGTCTTCCATGAACTGCGCGTCGCGGCTCATCAGCACGCGACCGTTCTCCAGTTCTTCGAATCGATACGCTTTCTCGTGCTCCGAGTACCCGAGAAAACGGCAACGCACCGACCGAGCGTCAAACTTGGACCGTTTCTCCTTCGGCACATGCACGTACGCGTGGCAACCGAACACCTTCAGGTTCGCCAGCAGTGGCTTCTTGCCCGTCCAAACTTGGTGCGACGACTTGTCGTGGCTGATGGCGCGCGTCGGACACCGGTTGCGGAGGAACGTGGCAGTAATGACCGCTTCGCCCCAATACGCCTTGGACAACCCGGCATGTTCCAACATGCAGCGCGCACACTCCACCAACGTCCGGTTCATCCGCTCGGCGACTCCGTTCAGCTGGGGCGTGTAAGGCGGCGTGAACTTTGCACGATCCCACGGTCGCTGCAGAACTTGGCCATTTCGCGCGACGTGTACTCGCCACCGTTGTCGCTGCGGAGCGTCTTCACGCGCTTGCCCGTCTGAGTTTCTGCGAGCGCAACGAACTCAGCGAATTTGGCAGCCACCTCGGACTTGTTCCGCAGCAAGTACACCACACAGAAGTGCGACTTGTCGTCGATGAAGGTGACGAAGTAGCGCTTGCCACCAAACGTTGACGTCTTCATGGGACCACACACGTCGCTGTGAACCACCTCTAGCACTTGCTTCGCGCGGTTCGGCGACGACTTCATGTAGCTCACTCGCGTTTGCTTGCCGAGTGAGCATCCGCCGCACAGCTCCCACTGCTTCACCGACGTCATGTCGATGCCAACACCGTAGCCCTTCTTGACGATGGCGTCTAGACCGCCATGGCCGATGTGACCAAGTCGAAGATGCCAGAGGTACGACGTGGTGTCCCCTTTGCGATCCTTCGAGCTTGCCGCATTGGCCTCGTCAGGCATCACCGGTGTCATGCAGAGCTTGAACAGACCCTTGCCCTCACGAGCTCCGATCTTCCACTGCATGTCCTTCGTCTCCGCGAAGCACCCGTCGCTCTCGAAGGTCACGGGTCCGACATCCTTCGTGAAGCGACCAACCGAGAACAGGTTGCGCGACAGCTTGGGTATGTGCCACACTTTCGTGAGCACACCCTTCTTGGTCCCGCGCGGAGTCTTCATTGACATCACGATGTCACCGCTGCCGATCGCCTGTACCACACCGTCGTCTGCGAGGTGTACGTCGACCGGAGTGAAGACCTTGTAGTTCCTCATGAACTTCTTGGAACACGTCATGTGCTGCGTCGCACCCGAGTCGACCAGCCACACATCACTTGACTTGGAGGCGCAAGAGTCGCCACCAACCGAGAAGAGATAGTCGCCAGAATCTTCATCCTGCGCGACATTCGCACGCTGCGACCGATGTCGCTCAGCGTCGTTGTGGATCCGCGAGGGGCACTCCGCGATCCAATGTCCTTGTTTGCCACACTGATGGCACGCACCGGTCTTCTTCACCGGTCGGCCCTTGCGCTTGTTGTCCTTCATCATGAACGCTTGGCCAGACGTGGCTCCGTCGCCGCCCTGCTCCTTGCGCTTCATGTCAGCCGAGACGTCACGAGTTCCCATGTCAGCGTGTCGGCTCTCGACTCCAACGCCGTGATCAGGAACTGGTACGACTCGCTCAGACTTCCAAGAAGCGTGATCACCAAGCCGTCCTCGCTGACCGGAGCGCCCACCGCGTCGAGCTGCTCCGCCAGAGTCTTGACCTTGTTGATGTGCTCCAACACATCATCACCTTCGTCCATCATAGTCGTGAAGAAACGTCGACGAAGGAAGAGCTTGTTGGCCAGGCTCCTCTTCTCGAAGTGTCCTTCCAGTCTTGACCATGCATCATGCGCGCCACTCGCCGACCGGACCAGCGGTAGTTGCGAATCCTCCATCGCAAGACAGATGATCGCCAGCGCCTTGCGAGACTTCCTCTTGAACGCCGCTTGGTCCAGCACGGTAGCACATTGCTCGAGCTTCACTTCCCCGCTCACGATCTCCCACAGATCGCGCTCCTCGAGCACCATCTGCATCTTGAACTTCCACGTGTGGAAGTTGGTTCCGTCGAACTTGTTGATGCGAGCGGTCGTGGTCGGGGTGGTGTCCATGGCGAATGCGAAGTCGGTGGCGGGGGGCAGAGTCTGCGGGGCTTGGGCTCATAACCTAAAGACTTGAGTGGTTTAGAGCAAAATGCAAAGTGATTGATTTAGGTCCTTAGTTCGCAAACTCCTTGCTACCTCTAAGCCTACTGGATTTCCTACTGGGTACACTCTACTGGATTCTGAGTTACTTCTGCCAATCAGCGAGCGCCACGTAGAGCCCATCTTGTACCCACAATCTTGTACCCATCCGTGGCGTAATCGTCCGTCCCATAATCACAGGAATGATTGCAGTGTCAATGAGTGAAGGTCATACCGGTATCTTACCGATATACCGCAGCTGGTCGAGGTGTCTTCTTGACAACAACTAGCTGGCGAGCGCCCACGTCGAATCCTCCGTTGCTACCGAGACCTTGGCCACCCCTACGCCATAGCCGCTTTCCTCCGGCATTGACACCACGGCGCTACTTGATTGTAGCACCGATATCACCGCGTCGGTATCTTTTGTTGGCTTTACCACGTTAGAATGTGCCAATGATGCAAGCGTTCACCACATAGTGGGCGTCCTTGCCGTCCTAACGTCGCCACTAGCCCCCTCCTCCTCGAAGTAGGCCGTCTCCGCCTTCACCACCTCGACCGTGGCCGTCTGCGACTTGTCCAAGTCGGCTGTGTCCCGCGTTGGCTTCATCATGTCGATTCAGTCCGAGCTTCCATGCCCGTAAGGCATAGAAAGACTAAGATAGATGCCCCATTTGTGGTGCTCATTAAGCATACAAATATTAAGATAGATGTACCACTCGTGTTGCTTTCATGTCACGCACACAATAAAAAGTACTAATATAAACGCCTCGTGGGACATGATGAAGCCAACGCGGGCCACAGCCGACTTGGACAAGTCGCAGACGGCCTGAACAGTGGTGGTCTAGCTCCTATTGTGCTAGCGTATGTAACGACATGCAACAGGATCGAGGTGGCAAAATAAATGACGGCCAGCTCTGTGATAGTGGCGAAAGCAAAGACGGACAACTCTCTAATAGTTAAATAGACGGTTGTGATGGCGAGGGAGCCGACATGCGTTAGTTAGAGCGAAGGTCTGAATATCCATTGCTGCAATGTATTTACGAAGTTAACGTTTTCTTCTGTAGATATAGAAAGATTGCATGGACGATTTCCAACTACATTGTACTTCAACCTTGCGTTCGAAACCCCATCTGACGCAAAAAGGTTGCACGCAGGATGAACGATGCCTTGGACAAAAGAAGCAACTTACAGCAAGCATTCGCGCACTCTACATTTCACACAGCTCTCGTGATATGACCAACTTCGCGGATTCCTCAAACAAAACATTATTCGCGAGCACAATCGTAGCATTGCACATCGGCGCCTTCGTGGACAATCCTGCATCTCTCGCATCGGATGCTAACATCGTCACTTTCTTGAGCAGGGGATACTTCCTCAAATAACTTCTGATGCGCGTCTTGGCAATTGCGCACAACTCCGCCCGTACATCAATACCTATGCACGCGCGAATACGGGTGGTAAGAGCAATCTGAACAATGACGTTCCCTATCCCGGAACCGATGTCGAGGAAAACATCGTCATCGTTCATTGGACCTATAGCTTGGCAATCCCCGAAGGAAGCACCTCACCAGCATTTCCATGCATTTTGCCAACGTGCTGGCGTACTTCTTTCGCACTAACATCGCCAAAGAGCGTTGTCATTGCCCGTGCACCTTCCAAGAGTGTTAGGAGTGGAGGGGCAGCTTCTGCTGTCCGTGCTGGCGTCGTCCCCGTGCATGTCGGTGCCAGCATTGAATCTGTTGCTATCGGTGGCGGCTCCAACGCTGTTGCTGGTGGTGGAGGTATCGACTTCGCTGCTGTCGGAGCCAGCGTCATCTCCATCGCCGGCGCCAACTCCGTGGCTGTCGGTGCCGATGTCGACGCACCAGTTGTAAGTGCCGTCGTCATCCTCGCTGCCAACTTCGACTGCCTCGCTGCAGGCGAGGATGCTGATCCCGTTGCTGTTGGTGCCGGCGCTGCCTCCGCTGCTGTCGGTGCTGGTAGTAGTCTCGCCGCATGCGGTGTGGTTTGCCGTACCGAAGTCGAGCCTGACCAGATTGGTCGGGGACGAACGCAGGCAAAGAAGCAGGGTGGGAAGTCGCGAAGATGTTATCATAAGTTCGCTTGAGACCGACCAGGCGTTGACGGAGCTGGCGACCAGTGCGCTTCGTCTTGGCCATGCGGCGAGCGATGTAATCCCATGTTATGCGTAGGCCCTCGCGTTCAAATTGCAGAGCAATTTGCACCAGCAGCTTATCCTCCCAGTCCTGATAGCTTGTGCGTATGCTAATACTAAAGTGCATGCGTATTGGTATGATCGGTTCGATCACTTATGGTACATTTATCTTAGTATTTGTATACTCAACGTGCCCCACAAGTGGTCCATCTATCTTAATTTTTGTATATATTATGGGCATGGATCACTATTGGTGCATATGTCTTAGCTTTGTATGCCTAACGAGTGGCTGAGGATCACCACCAGGAAAACCTGAGTTATGGCTTCGCGTTTTATGGGTAAGAAAACATTTAAGATGTGAAAACCTCGGTTTATGTTTAAGAAAACAGATGACCCTGGCGACGTGGCACAATATCTTACGTGCTGAAGCAATATTACTGGAGGATGATCATAAAATGCGCCAAGCCTTGGGTGTAACAGAACACGGTAGGAGAAAAACAGCTGGAATGCTTAAAGGTCGCATTTTCCGCCCTTTTACAAGGGTGCTTCCCACCCGGATTTGAAAGAGGCCTTAAAGGGCGAAATATGCGACCTTTCAGGCTGCTGGAGTTTATTGATCGCAACTAGGGCTGTCGACGTCGAGGGTCTGAATGTCGACTCGACGTCCGTTGGCATACGACGTCTGGTGGTGTCAGGTGACATCTTACCGACGCCAGGCTGACATCGGGCCTCTTTAAGCTGTTGATTGGTCAAAATGACTTCAGTAAAACCTATCAGAGAGCTCAATCTTGCAGGGTCGCGCGATGCCTCATTGCCTCATCCCATTTGTGCTTTGGGACTCAAGTAAGCTCGCAATGGAACTCAGATCCACGCCAATAATGTCCTCCTCTGACTACGAGGCAGCCTTCACCAACGCCTTAACATCAACCGGTTTGTCGTCTTTCATGTGAGCAACGCCCTTGCTCGGCTGGTAGCCAAACGCAAGCACCTTGGGCTCAGTCCATGTCTTGAATAAAGCAGTAAATAGAGGATTCTCACCCTCTTCGACCACGCGGGTGATGGTCGTGTGCGAGGGGCGTACTCCATCCATTCATCTAGCGTGAAACCGCCCAGTTTACCACAATAAGCCTGTCAAATATGGTCATTCGGTTATCATCATGGTCAAATTGTAGCAAGTCTGTGTTAGATCACACGATCTATGCAAGTGCTGGTGCCTCAGTTGTGCGCGGCAGCTTCCCGATTCACGCACGCGAATGTCATCACACCACAAACATGTACACCACAAGCAATAGTCGTTCACAGCATGCTCGCCTGGAAGAGAAATGAAGCATCTGTGGCCTTGATCATCGAAGCAGGAGGCTAGCATACATGTACCCATTGGTAACTGAAGTGCCCTCACCGAGGTGCTCGAGTACATCTCTTAATTCGAAATAGTGACAATGAGCACGATGTCGAGGGTCGTCAGCAGTGACGTCGGCTGACAACATTCGACGTCTGACCGTTAGACGGGCCGGCGACCCGACGTCGACAGCCCTAATCGCAACGATAACACTCGTCCCCTTCTCCAGCAGAGCGCCCTACGTCTACTGAAGATGGTGCAGAAGTCTGAAAGCAAAGTTTTGCTGCATCCGTCCTCTCGTAGGCTCCCATGAGTTCGGCATAGCTCGAAAACACGACACCTTCGGCCTACAATGCTACCGAAAGGCTCTTTAGTATTGTTTGTCTGACCAATGGACTCGAGCGGCACTTCCATGTCAACGTGGTTCCAGGAACGGTGACATTTTTGTTCTTGCTGCGCAGAACAGTGTACAGTATACTTGTATACCTCTGTGAGTCATTGTGTACACGAATGCACGATGCACTCGTTCAGTGTCTTTTGTCACGCCCGTGTACTACACGCAATTGGCTGTTCGTCGCGCCCGCCTTTTCCGAAGGACGAGGAATTTGTCGGCGTGCACCAGAACGCGAAATATGTTCTACTACGTGGCAGTTGAGACTATTACGACACTACAGCTCGTGGTCAAAGCCCTTTTCAGCTATTTGACTTGAAGGAGTCTTCCGATGGTTGACATGAGCTCTGTAAACGGTGGGGTCTGTGAGCTCCACCGGGCCACTCTACGCCGTCCGCATTGTGTGTGCACTCTCAGCAAAAGTACGCAAAAAATAGAATCTGTAGCTATTTTGATGATAGAAACCTGTCGGGAAGCTTAGGCAGTACATATCAAACGGCGAGGACTGGCCGCGAACTTTTCAAAGCATATTGCCAAGATAAATGTGGGAGACACACCGCACTCATCTGGATCATGCTTGACGCTGTGCCTACTTCTGACGTTTAGCTGCTCGGGTCATACGTCCAAGAGTCATATGTTCATGTCTTTATCCAGCAGCAACCGAACAGTGCCATCACCTCAATGCGATGTCGTAACACCTGTGCCTCGGTGACTGTAACTTACTGAAGCCGGGTACCAAACGGGGTACTATAATTTATACAAGAACAATAAGTTATGCCGGAATGGGTAACTATTTGGGTGTTCGACCTTCGAGATGGCTACATCATGTTGCAGTGGTTGAGTCTCAACCGTTGAGAAGAAAAAAACATGCCGCCTTTTTATTACGTAGTACACTATTGTTTAAGCGACCCCGGGGAACTTGTACGTCCTCAAAACTCCCAAGGCTGCGTTGCTCACACCCCAAAACAAAAAAAAATTGTGCCTGCCAGAGCAAATAATTTCGTTGACCTCTCAGTTCGTGTCGTCCAGCAGTTGACAATGCTCACGTAAGTAACAAGACAAAAACCAACAGGGCAATTGCGACTCCATTGAATTCAGAAGCAGATAATGAAAAACTTGAACTGACCGCAGGATACCCCGAAAAGACTACGATTTCCTTTGGCTTACAACACCACCACTTCGCCCGGTTTCGAGAACGATGATCACCTTTTGGCCAGGCTTTGGGTCAGGTACATTAACCCATTTCAAGATCCCAGTTTGGCAGTCAATTCTCATGCAATCAACACCAGAACATTCCCACCTTTCATCGTCCGCCAGCAGCGGGCAGAAAAGCATCGCGACCTTCCACGTCCACGCTTCGTCAAGTTCTGCGACGACACTTTTCAGCACACTCATATCGACGTTATCCGCACGGTACTTGCATTCGCCAAGCAACACTGCTTTTTCTGGGCGGTTCTCGAAGTCCGTCAAGTAAATACCACATCGGTTTGAATTGCAAGCACGAACTAAATGACCAAACTTGTGCACCCCTGATGATTCAGGTCAAGTATTTCTTTTGGCTATGTACCATTCGGCGGAGCTAGAAAAGGAAATGTTCTCGTGGACAAATCCTCAACGTCCGTGTCATAATTTGCAAGCAAATCCGTTAACTTAACAATCTCACCGCTTGGATCCTTTAAGTTCGTTATGGTGTAGGGAAACACAAGTTTGTGGCTCTAGCCGAGAGGCTTAGGAGAAAAGGTCTACGGTACGAGCCAAAGGGAACCGGTCACCGGTCGCCGCCGGCTCTATAACGCCTAGCGCAATCAACTGTCGACTGAGATCCGGCTGTCGCACCCAACAGTCACCTGAGATACGACCGCCGCATCCAACTGTCGCCAGAGACACGGCCGATTCACCCAGGAATCGCCTGGGAACGCGTCCAGCGACCAAGATGAATCCAGTGAACTCAGCCCAGCGGCCAAGTGGGCCGTTTGAACTCTGCTGAAGAGTCGGTCGAGTCGTTGGAGCTCGGCTGAAGGGTCGGCCGAGTCCGAAACCACTTCCATTTGACTTAATATTTGTATATGAACCTAGGAAAGAATAGGAGGAGACTCTTTGGAGTCTTTCGACAGATCTAAGATAACAGTGCAGAATTTTCTAAGTCCTAACCAAGTGTATACGCTTCCAGTGAGTCACTGCACGGGCCGGATTATTCCTGCCGTCGGTACCCAAGAGGCATACCTTGTTGGGTACTCGACTGGTAGCGCCAAGAGATTAGGTCGGCCCGGGTTGGGCAAAAAAGGTCTCGCTTCACGCGAAGAAGGAAAACTCCCGTCGAACTCGGCGGATCGGTACGCAGTACGTCCCTGGTGCCGTTACTTGTTTAGCTGATCTGTCTTTACACTCGGTGACCCATAAAAGCGTGTACACGCGCGTCGTCCATTCTTTAGGGGAGGGCATGGGAATACAACTCGGCTGAACTCGGCTGAGTTGTTGTGTGGGCACGCCGAACTCGACTGAGCCCTAAGGAACTCGACTTGCGAGGTGGGAACTCGTCGGAACAAGCACCACTACCTGACCCGGCTGGGCCGGACCGCGGAGGGACCAACCTCTGCGCAGGCCATACAACGCCGACCCAACTCGGCGATTGTTGTGGTTTGGGTAAGGACATCCACATCTGACGATTTTGTGCGTGTTGCTACACCACACGTCTTCTCCCACAACTTGTCTCGAATTTCGCCAACCAAACACGCAAGAAAATCATCAAAAGGAATCCCCTGTACGCCATTTCTACGTGACGAACAAAAGAACCCGTGACAGCCTCCCCATACCATGTATCAGCTCGCTCAGTGCCTGAGGAGAACTCTCTGCCTGCTGGCTCGCTGCCGCTGCTACCGCAGCCACCGACGTCGACCGAGGAAGAGCTTCGGATATCTGCGTCAAACCAAGGTCGTCTATATCAGCTTATGGTGCAACCTATCATCAAGGAGACAGTCGGTCAGCGCGATACGTCTGGCAATACATGTACATTGGAAGATGCTGTTGTTAATGGAGACGCATTCACGGAGATCCTCCAGAAGCTTTGGAACGTGTTTATCCCCGTGTCAAATGCCGTACACTGAAGATCGACGGCGCGTGGACTACCGAGCCACCAGAGCAAGCAGCGTGGTCGAAAGTGATGCAATTTAAGGTGAAGAAGCACATTGTGGACACCAGCAAGACGGACCTACCATGGAAGCAATGGTTGGTCAAGATCCGTGGAGAAACCATGACGCTGCTGATCTATGTGTATGGTGTAGCCGATACTCGAGCTCAAGATCTGGACGCATTCAAGGTTACCTGTATTCGCCCAGAGCACACGGATCGTGCTGGCGCCACTACCGAAGTCTCTCTGAGAGACATTGTTGCACGTCTCCAGGAAGAATGGGGAAATATATTCCAGGGAGAAACGGTGGTGTGGCGCATGTGGGCCAACCACATAACCAGACATTTAAAAAGCTC
Source organism: Phytophthora tubulina (assembly GCA_014706135.1). Taxonomy (NCBI): domain Eukaryota; phylum Oomycota; class Peronosporomycetes; order Peronosporales; family Peronosporaceae; genus Phytophthora; species Phytophthora tubulina. The sequence continues at coordinate 174,400 of JACBOY010000017.1, read as the reverse complement.
TATGTGGGATCAAGCTATCGCCCAGCCATAGCCCAGCGCTGTTGTGAACCTGCTTCGATCTGCAGACTCGGCTTTGGAACGGCACTTGTCCAACGCTTGATAATAGTTGAATAGCCATGTGCGCTGATCTGCTGTAAATGCCGTTTGTAAGGGCGTACTAGCACGTTGGTATGGTCCGGTCTCCTCGTAGGTTTTGATCCAGTTGCCCAGCGTTCTCTCAGACTTGTTAAAGATGTGTGCAAGGTGCTTCTTTGAGTAGCCGAGTTTGTAGTACGCGTACAGACAATGGTAGACCGTGTTAGGGTGCGCATGTTGCCGTGTTGCAGCGTCCTCCATTGCGCACTTCAATGCGGACACTTCAACTTGATCACTGACATACACTCTGAACAGTCGCAAATATTAACCAATAAAATCGCAATGTCGATTCATCGACAATGTTCTGAGACAAATCAAACCCATCCAAATCGGCAAATTTGGCCGGAATTCATAATACGCAGATTACTTTAGGTCCGCCGCATCTCATCCCCCATTTGGACTGAGTCTATAGCTGCTGCAGATATCCCTAATAATGAAGAGTCGTTGACCCGTAAAAGTGTGGAAAGCTTTCTTGTCCTCTGTGACGAGGCGGGTGAACGCCTGGAGCCGCCCAAAGGTGTATAGCTTTAACGTGCCTTCTGGATTCGAAGGACGATCCTGGTTGGGATGTCCCGTTCAGAAATCACCTCCAGTCGGGAACTTAATCCAACCGGAGTGGCGTGTGTCCCTTGTGACTACCCTCGTAGGTTCGTTGTCTGAACCGAGGAATCGGCATCGTTCGGTGAGTCGCCTTTTGAATTGTAGGTCTTGGTTGCGAGTCTGGACGTAACCTCCTTGTACACAGCCTCCACAGTACCGATAATCAAACACAGATAACAATATAGAGTTATATACAAATATGTAGTCTTTCCTTATTCTTTTAGACCGTGGAAAGATCGGTCTTAACACCAGTCAACGTAGACCAAACTTCCCGGACACTGGTCAGTCCCGGTTGGTCTTCTCACGCGCACCACATCAGATGCACTGAGGATAATTAACACAGATCGATACAGTACGTTCACAGAACAGTACTTCCGTTCAGACTCCTACGTTGGGACTATTACTCCAACGCAAATGGTAATCAGTTAATATGAAATGCAGGGCTCTCCTTCCGGACAGACACCCACAACTAGGATATGAAATGGGTGGATCACTCCGGACGGATGGCCACCGTCTGGTCCCCTAACCCAACGCGGCCCTGATACTTACGAGAGCCCCTCGAACGGTCGGTCTTGCCGAACGAGCCTTTTCCTCACTTCTTGCACGAGCCTCCAGGCAAAATCTTCTGGCAGGCTTGTCCGGCCGACTTGCGGGGTACTTGGTAAAACGAACTCTGATTTAATGTTATCTGCCTGGTTATTCTAGTCGGTAAAATATGCATACCCACTTTTGTCTTGGTTTCAGTGTAGTCACGTTGACGTCGACATGTTGGGTAGGTTGATTGTCTTGGATGGTACTTCGAAGATGGTGGAACTTGGTCTGTTCTTCAACGGTTCTTCAATGCTCTCTGGCACCAAAAACAGATCTTGGTCGGTCGGCTTGGTCGGTCAGAAAAATCTTGATTTCAGTATGTGTAATCGCACCATCCAGAGTAATCCATTCGGACTTCTTCCGTCTGGACTTTTCCGTCTGGACTCAACCCAACTGGACCTTCACATCTGGACTCTTATGTGCTTGTGTGTCTTCTTCTTAATCTTGTAGAGTTCCTGTACTTGTGCGAGCGCTGTACTATGTCAGGGCAGGTAGCTTCAACCAACTTATAACCAGTTGGGAGCACTTTTACGCCTTGTGACCAATCCTGCCGTCAGGAACTTGGTGTCCATCCAGACATTCACGTCTGGGACCTGTACGTCTGGACACCTAAGCCTATCCATAGCTTCTCGGGCCCAGCACTTTTCATTCCACAATATCCATGCGTCACACACATAGAGCCAGCTGGTCGGCCAATCATAAGACCTGTATGGGAAGGGGCCGGAAAATTCCGAGTCACTTCGTGTCACCTCTCTGTAATTTACAGACTATAAATCTCGTCGATTTTGTCCAGGATCATGTCACAGTGGTCTGGGCGTGCATGCTGGATTGTGACGAAGCGGCTCGTGTGAAAATGGATGGACGACAGACGCCGACCGGTGCAGTATGGTACAACGTACGAACCTACGCCCGATGGCAGTCCAAGTACATCCGAATGCAGTCGAAGTACATCCAGAGGGCGAGGTGCATCAGAAGTCAGAGTGCATTCGGACGCGCGGTGAACATCTTTCGGGCGTACTACTTCAGAAGGAACCTCAAGACGCGGAGCTGCATCCGGATGCAGTGCATTCGGAGTCCGACGGCAAGTGCATCGGGAGTCCTGATTTGTACCCAGAGAGAGCCGGCTGATTTGTGCCCAGAACACATCCCGTGATCCAAGTATACTCAAGGCCATATATTAACGACCGACCACAGCGACCGTCCAGATCGGCTATGCACAAGAGCCAGTTGAAGAACTCGCCAAGAATCCTCCAAGTGCCACTGATTTGCAAACACTTCGGATGACGATTACGACCGAAGACCCATAGTGAAACCAAGATAAAAGTAGTGCTTTCAGAGAGATCGCTAGTCGACACGTCTAGCAGACAACTAACAAACAGATAAACAGAGAGTCCGTTTTGCCAAGAAGAGCGCAAGTGTCTTTGGGTTTTCTTTAAGCCTGATGATACTGTCAAGACAGATAAAGAGGAAGAAGCCGTTGGCCGGGAGGAAGAACCTCGCCGGGGGCCCTACGTCATCTGGACCAGCGTTGGATACGTCATGACCGCGAAAATCGCCGTGGGACTCCCCACAAGATCAAGACCAAGTTAGGCGAGGATTTGGACGGCGCGCGTCCGAAGGTGAATTGTCCTATTTCATTTCCTAGTTGGGGTATTCACTTTCGGGTATTTCATTTCATATTAACTGCGATTCTAGAGAGGTTACTAGTAGTCACCCCTGGAATCATCAATTTGACTGCAGTGTGATTGGACTGTATATATTTTGTCCGGAAGTTCATAGTCTTTCAGACTTTACTTCCAAAGTTGCCCTCCTTTCGGAGGTGGTGCGCGTTGGAGAGCACATTTAGGACTTGCCAGTGTTCTAAGTGAGACTCCAGTTGACTGGTGCGAGAGAGACCCACCGCTCAAGGATCCTAAAGAATAAGAACGGCTGTATATTTGTGTATAACTCTCTGTGAAGACTTGTCTTCTGACAACCGCCAGCTGCAGGGACAGCGTTTTGGAAGTAACGTTCGTGCTCTGCATCCGGATTCATATTTTGTATACGAACAACTCATTTGGTGAGATCACATTCCGCCGAAGGTAAACGACACCTAAGAGGATACACAAGGTCACACGCTAACTCCGTCGGAGTACTTAGTACTTCTTCCGGAGAACTGACCAACTCGGGACTCCAGAAGATTATTGACTTTCGGACTTTATATCCAGAAGGTCGACTGCTTTCGGACTTCTCCCGAAGGGTATCGAGCTATACACCTGACTAGCGATCCAAAAGTGTTCACCCGCTTCGCGTCAGGATGCGTTCGCCGCGTTGCTGATAGTTCTCCAACGCTTCTCTATCACTTGCAGTTTATCGTATGGTGACGAAAGTCGTTCCTCCCGGCACTTCCACGACCAGCAGCTGCTGACTGTAACAAACGCGCCTACATGTACTTTAACCCTTTCGTGCGAAAAGGGCACTCACTGCGCTCTTTAAGGCCTGTCTCAAAACACGGTGAAAAAACGGCTCTAAAAGGGCGCAGTGAGCGCCCTTTTGCACTAAGTTCAACCTACACATCACCGTCTTTTGTGACATATCAAGAAAGGTGCGTGGCGTTATCATCAAGTAATCACCACATTATACAAAATCCAAGTAATATGCCGACTTTCTAATGCACCTAGCAAATCCTACAAATCACCTCAGATGACATGTCTCATGAGACATGAAAAGCGAGTACCGTGAGTATCTAAAAGGACGCTCACAGCGCCCTTTTACAAGCAAATCACTTGAATTTGTATGGTATAGTTCAGGTAAGTGGCGCACGAAAGGGTTAATGGAGGGATCTACCAGTTCGGGGCCGGCTTTTCTCTCGTAAACCACAAACTGTCCCGCCACGGTCCCCGAGAAAAAATCGGCGTTCTGCTTGGTATTCATGCCGTAAACCGCTTTTCGGAGGTCGGCTACGTCGGTGACATATTTCACATAGTCTACTGCAGTGCCCTTGAAAGAATTGCCAGTTGTCGCGTCCACCAGCTCGTACCAGGCCTTCTTCATCACCTTTGCTCTTCACGTGGCAAATTCTGGAATAGGGCGGAGAAAGAACCAAAACGGATGGGTCGGCAAACTGTCTTCTAACCAAGGATCGATGGTTTTCTAAAACAAAACGCACACAATAACAAATAATATTAGCCAAAACGTCGGCCAAAAATCCTACGAACCCATACAAACGAGTAGATACAGTATAATACTTCCTACGAAACAGCGACAATCTGGAAGGGGGCGGAGAAAGAACCAAAACTGATGCACGCCAATGTGATAAAGGGGCGCGAGTGCGATCCCCAGAAATACCAACCCGCCACTCCAGACCGAAGACATGACAATCCTCAGAATGCAATGTAGGTGGATTTCTGGAGGGGAGATAGGTAACGGTCCCAGATATTCTCGGACTTCCCCAGAATATTCTCAGGAGCTGATACTCTCCAGGATGGTTGCCCGACCCAGGAGTCCTGCGCCGGTGGTCAGGCGTGCTCACATTGTGTATCCCCGTAGTGGTCCTTTGATTCAGACGACGTAGCGAGCCCATGAGGCGTTTGCCCATGTCAATGGTTCTTGATCTCAGATATTCCGCAGCAGAAGTCTCAGGAGTGCTCCGGTTCGTTCTCGTCTTTGATATGAAAACACGCACTCCACAGTCCTCTCTCTTCTCTCGGCCCGGACCAGGGCCGCAACAGTCTTTTCTTTCTTCTCTTCGGCCCAGACTAAGGCCGGTAATGGTCGCTTCTTTCTTCTCTCGGCCTCGACCCAGGCCGGTAACCGTCGCTTCTCTTCACCGCGATCTCGACGAAGGTCGATGTCGTCTCTTGCTCTTCACCGCCAGTCCAGACGCTTACTGGGTTGGTCACATCTTGCCTCTACTCGACTCTGACCCGAGCCGGTCTTTAAGTCTACACCCCAGCTCCAGAATACTTGGTCAATTCTGGGGGTTAACGCCCGTCACTCTCATTCTCTTCGGTCCTGACGCAGGACCGGCACCGCCTCTGTTTCCTCTTCACACATCAATCCAGGCTTGGCTGATTACAGTCCCCACTTGTCTCCTCGACTGGGACGGGGTCGGCACTCGAGCTTGAGGCAGGCAGTATCACCGACACAGCAGACCATAGGCCTCCTGGCTAACCACGCGCACCAAGCTCTTACGAGCGGACATTTGTTATACCGGGGTCTCCGGTGCAATCGAAGCTTGTAGAATATCTTGGAATTCATCACTTGACCGTCTTGTATCCGCACAATCAGAGCAGATAGCAGCTTGTTCAACACCGACTTATTCAGTACAAAGCGAAGGTACCAAACCACTCTTAGGAGCCTCATTTCTTCCGCTTACTCCCGTAAAATATAGCCCACTGACCCTGTCCGCAGATCAGGCAACTAGCAGGTAGACATGGAATAGATGGATCACGCCCAGGTCCAAAGGCAATGGATCTCCAACGGTGCTCCATCAGCTCAGCAACCGTGAGGACGGTCCCTTGAGCTGCCACGTGCTCCCGAATCTCCTCCGTCACTTCAAAAGACGCATCCGCGTAGAACGTGAGGCGTGAGGCATGTACGTCTGATTCCGCGCCAGTCACTAGGTGCTGCACGCGGAAAGAGTGTTCGTCTGTACCAACTATCTGGCACGGGCCTATCCAAGTGATAACCAGCTTGTCGTTGTGTTTTTGGTCCACCCTGGACCGCAGCACGTAGCCACCAACATCGAAATTTGCCATCCTAGCTCCTCTTTGTGCTTTCTGATTCCGTCTTGTTTGTTCCGACCTTGCAGTCTGCCCTTTCTTGTGCATCTCGTGCATCCTGGCACGTAGCAGCGCAAGCTTTGCCTCTATCTGGCTGGTGGTGGTACCAATCTCTAGGAACGTGTTGTCCTCACTGTTGAACCCAAAGTCAAGTGGGGCTGCAGCAGGTAGAACGCAGAAAAGTTCCACAGGTGCCTTATTGACAAGCGACGGGACCGGAGTGTGGTTCAAGTTTGACTGAACCACCGGGATAAAATGTACCCAATCACGGATGTCCAACTTGGCTTCGAGGCACATAGCTCGTAGGACCTGAACTATGTCCCTATTCATCCTCTCAATTGACCCATTTGTCCACGGGCTGTACGCCACCGTAAACCGCTGGCCACTAGTCAGGCGCCTGGACACCTCGGCCATCACTTGGTTCTTGAAGTGGCTACCTTGGTCGCTTATCCACACACGAGGTGCTCCGTAGCGACTATGCCAGTCTAAGATCGCTTCGGCGGTCACAGCTGCAGTAGGTACCGCACAGGGCACTAGCTCGCAAAAATGGGTCGCATCATCTTTTAGCACAAGTAGGTACTGGAAAGCACCAAAAGATTCACCCAGATGTAGGTAGTCCCAGTGTAATGCTCTGTTCCGTTCGTTGCATCGGAATGTCTCTGCCCAACGTCTCATCACCTCCTTCCCCCCTTTTACATGCTGGCACATAAGGCAGCCAGAAAGGAAGGTGTTGGCCGCGGCGGTAAGATTCCGTATGATGAACCTGCGGTTCACTACATTCGTCAATGCTTCACGACCTCTGTGACCCTGCGCCCCACAGTGGGCGATCACTAGGAGCCGTTGCACTAGACTTGTCTCGCTAGTCGGGACCCAAATACGTTCACCGCTACACAGTAGGCCAACACGACTTCGTGTCAGCCCTTGTGGGCGATCCAGAATATGCCACTGTTGAGCTTCTTGCAGCTCTTCAACCGTGGGCCATACGAAGTTGCCGTCACTGAATGGTCGGATCGGCGTCCGGCCACTAGACAGAGTGGTCCGACCGCTGGTTGGGTCGTCAGACTGATTATCGTCACGCTGGCGACGCAACGTGACGCGCTTCACCGCCACACTTGGTGCTGGACGCGTGTCAGCCCACCGAGACACCATATCAGCCCATACATTATGTACTCCGTCGATATGTTCGATTGTATAGCGAAACTCCATCAACTTCATGGACCACCTCAAAAGTTTTCCACGTATATGCTTCTTCACTTCGTGACCCGACGTGAATACATGGATTAAGTTGCGGTGGTCACAGTACATGCGAAAGCCACCCGGTCGCAACAACAGGTAACTGAGTTTGTCACACGCCATTATGATGGGGTTTGCTTCTTTCTCGATAACACTCCAATTCTTTTGTGCGCCAGTGAAAGAACCACCAAGACAGATAAGCAGCTCATGTTGCTGGTCCTGGATGTCTGCATCACTTGTCCAACTGGGCACCTGCGTCACAATGACTGGCCATCCAATGTCTGAGGCGTCCGTCAACAGGACAATCTCAGCGTCTGGCTTTGGGAAGGCGATGGTGGCCATATCAGCCAGAGCCTGCTTCACCGCATCGTACGCCGCGCGTTCCTGCGCGGTAAGTGTGATCGGTATACCCGCTGCCACACGCTTTGTCCGCCTGGACGCCTGAGCCATGATCTTGTCCAATGTGTCCTGCAGAGGACGTGCCAATCGAGCATAGTCTATGATACTGTCTCGCATCCAATTCGTAGAGCACAGAAACTGTTGAAGTTCTCCAGCATTCGTCGGATAGGGCATGCTGCGTAGAGCCTGTATGCGCTCTGGGTCATGCTTGACACCCTCTCCATTTATCACTTTTCCACACCATTTCACCTCTCGTTTGTACACACAGGACTTGCCACACTCAACTTGAAGCCGAACTTCGCAGTCAGCTCAAGCATTTCTTGCAACTTGTCCAGGTATGTGTCAATGTCGGCAGCATACAGCAACAAATCGTCTATCCAGACTAACAGGTGCTTGTACAGCAATTCTGCGAAGCACCGCTCGATGGTCGACTGGAAATATAACGCTGCGTCGGCACTGCCTTGAGGTACTCGCTTTGGGGTGTAGATCTTCCTATGTGTCGTGTATGACAGCAGCTCCTGGCACTCCTTGGCAAGTGGGAGCTGCCAGTAGCCTTTGATAAAGTCAAACAGTCCAAAATTGAGTTTCTCCCCTGGAGAACGCCTTCCTCACTTGACGGTAAAACGAACTCTGTTTGGGTTAATGTTCACATGCATACTAGCTCTCCCTGACTGACTGTCCTTGTCTTCATTGCGATCTGTCCACAGAGTGTTGGTCCTGATTTATATGGAAACTTGAAAGGTCGCTCATTGGGTTCGATTCGCCCTCAGACTTGATAGGTGTGACTCCAAACTTTGTGGGTACACACTCAGACTTGATGGGTGCATCCTCAGACTCATCATCAGACTTGATAGATACGACTTGAAATTGGTTCGTGATATAGTGAAACCAAAATAGATGATCTTGAGATCTGGGGAATCTGGTACGTGAAGGTCCGCATCAAGAATTCTGGAGCGGGAGGCGAACTCCGAGGAGTAGTATAGGGAAATAACGGTGGTATCCGGGAAGCACATCGGACCTGACTCGCTAAATATATACTCAACTCCTTCGCCCTAATCCGACATTCTGGGGCAAGGATCACACGCATTCTGAGGTGCTTCTCAGAACGAGATACTAACTTGGTCACCTTGTCATTTCGGGGGGTTCAGCTTGACCCTCGTATACGGAAACTCCAGATTCGGTCGTAATGTCCACAATTACCAGAATTCTCCAGAATCCAAAACATTGTCACGTTGGGATCAGCATATCCACTAGTCACATTCAAGCCATACTATCACTCTGGGATATCCATTCATCAGGATCTGGGAAATTTCAGGAGACACTTCGTCACGCCAAGCACATCCTACGGCTTAAAAGGAGACTGTCGAACGACATACATGTACAAGTGGCAACTGACACATCACTGAGCGGCAGCTGATTCACAGGGGACAGTGGGTAGCCCACACACGCTGTTTTTATAAGACGTCGTCCGAACACGCTCATTTGAAGCTTCAGCTTTGATCGAGGCAGGTCAAAGCTCTCCTGGGGTCTATAAACATGGTCACACAGCGGTATAGGACGTAGTGGTGGCGGTGGATAGCAGACGACCACGCAACCGCTAGTGGCCACGCTGAGAGCTCCCACACGACCAGTCAGTGACGTGACGTGGTCTCGTATGGAGCCTTCACTGCTCGCAACGTGCTCAGCTGATGCCAAGACGCGGTGGGATATGAGGCCGCCGCAGAGACCGATACAGATGCTTAATGCGTTCAATACGAGTGTGATCCAGGTGGAGTGGAACCGAGTGGATGCAACGTCAATAGCTGCTGGTCATGACGAGAGTTTGGGATCTACGTGCAGCTGGAGAGGAAACCGTGGCCCTGGCGGCGCTGATCACAGCACACATGCAGAAGATTTATGGTCTAGGTTGGCATCCACAACGCATGCATGAATTGGTGACGTGTTTAGATGGTAAGAAGGTCAAGTTCTGGAATGTGGCGCAGCCGAGATTGTGCCAGGGTATGCTGACTACAGCGCAGTACACACCATTTGGTGATGGTCTGGTGACAACTTCGTAACGGATGGATAATACGATTCGGTTGTGGGCTCTTTCACATGGCTGCGGGATAGTGGAGGCAATGGTGATGCCGAAGATGTGGATGTTGCTGGCGCTAGTACTGGAGCTTCTGTCACTGTGGAACTGGTACCCTCGTTCGTGGGTCATAGTAATTTGGTAAAGGGTTTGGCGTGGCGTGTTCGTCCTTAAACAAGCGTGTAGCAGCTAGTGTCGTGGTCGAAAGACCAAGTGTTGCGCTTGTGGCATGTGGATGTACCACGAATCGAGGCTTGTCGTTACGACACCACGTCGTAACGAACGGGTGTGACTCCGTTGGAAGGTAACAACACTAGTGCCCGCCAGTAGTCGGATGCCCGCCGAATGCTGAATGCTGAGTTCGCCGAGATGCATGCTCATCACAAACTGTCAGCTCTGAAGGCAGATTTCGTGCCTCTGGTGACACTGAAATCTGCAGTACCGCTGAGCACGGTTGAATACACGTTGAAGGGCACTGATGGCTCGCTACAAGCACTTCTGGTGCTTGAGGAAGAGCTCATCGACGGCGGTGAGTCTTAATCTCAACCACTCGATGTTTTGGGCCTCATTACTCGATGGTGAAGACGACGACCCTGTGGCAGGGCCTGGGGATAAGGACGATGATCGTACAGATGATTCTACGAACACAAGAGATCGAGCTACAAGTAGCGGTGCACGTGCTTGGCCGTGCCCTCGTTTTTCTGGTGCAGAGATTAGTGGTCCTAAATATGCTGCTAGTTTTGGAATCACGCGTGGCTATCGGTCGGCCTCGAACTTCAGCGGTCCCCCTGCTGTCGCCGCTGGTAAAGAGAGCAAACCACAACAAACTGCCTCGCACGTACGAGGAATTGCTGGGTTTGCGAGCTTCCCGCTTTGCGACTAAGAAGAACAAGAAACCTCCAGTGAAGCTTCTATCGTCGGCCAATATCATGGGATCTATGGCTGTGGGTACGAACGATTGGGAAGGACACCAACAGAGTTCATCGACGGTGGTAGTGGGTATATTTGGCGAGAACGTAGATAACCACTCGGCGCATAGTTATCGTCACGCATCAATGTATTACTCGTCTGAAAGTGGGGGTGCTAGTGGTAATGATGACCTGCTGAGTGGCGTGAACGAAACGGAGCCAACTATGCACGGTGGGTCCGAGTACTTAAACACACATTTTTCAAATTCTGAGTACTCCGAGTACCATTTACCCGTGAACAATCCGGAACATCTCTCTTGATGCCGACCAACACCACTGCTGGTTTTCAACTTTCCCCTCGGGTCTATTGGTTTAAAGTAATGCAGCAGCCAAGGAGCACAAGTTTGACACCCCATTTGATGAACCTTGCACCGCATTGGCTGGCACGTCCGCAAAAAATGCGCAAACTGCGATATTGGCAGGTCGAAGTGACTTGGAACAGAACTGGTGAGATCTCGGCGGCACCGGGAGTAGAGCTGCCCATTTACCAGTAAAACACCAATTCCTCGACATATCTATGTCTGCGGACTCGCATCCTTGGAGCGCACATCCACTGAGTAAACGTCTCGTGCACAAAGTACTGGACATGTACGAGTAGGCAGGAGACGTTCAAGCACTGGCATCAATTGTGTGCCAAATGAGCGCAAGGAACCGGAAGAAAATCGTGATTCGGTGACTCTCTCTGCGATTACAATGGAAGATCGACTCCCAGTAGTGCGTGAGGACAGACGCACAAGCACTGACGACGTTAGCAGTATGATTGGATCTACCGCGACAGGTGCGACCGCGAGCTCCGGTAGCGGCTTGCGCTCCAGACGTTCGTCGTCAAATGTTCTCACCCCCCGGGAATGAGAGGTGCCCGACGGTCGAGTAGTCACAGTGAAGCAACGCTCACAGAGGCTATCAATCGACAAGGAATGCGTGCATCAAAAGATTGGCTGCTGGTGATCAGTGGAACCAACAGCGCATCATCCACTCGGCAATCAAGCCCTGTTCGAGACAACACACTATCCAACACTACTACTACACTACAATCGGCCGCGATGGAAGGGCTCCTCCATCGGGAAGTGGTTGGAAGATGGACTTTGGGGGGTAGGAGAATCCTTTCAAGGAAACTCTGGAAAGGAGACTCCCCATCCTCGTCTAGCTGCTTGCACGTTCCAGCCTGCGATCCAAGCAGTGAATGTCAAGTCACCAGCACCTTCCATGACAGTGACTGCTTCTCCCGAGAGTCAATCCAGGAACACCCTCCCCTCTTCACGCGTCACTCGGAGCAACGAGTAGAGAAGAGGAAGTGTGCGCAAACGATCGCGTTCTACTGCAGTTGAGTTTTCGCTCAGTGGATGGTGGGAAATGTCTGCTATCATCTCTTCCTGAAGATGAGTTACGACATTTACAAGGAGACGTACGCTGATGTGCTGTATCGCTATTGTGCTATGAGCTTGCGTAACGAGGTGCTCAAGACACAGCCTCACGGTGTACAAGACCCACGCGGAATCTCGATGGGACCGATATGCGGCTCATGCAATGCGGTAAGTAACTAGTTAGCTGGTGATGATGATACCTGTTCTAACATAACCTTGTGACAATGTTTGTTATTGTGTGCGTTTATTTTAAAAACCCATCGATCCACTATGTTCGAGCTGAAGAGGTCTCGCCGTGCGTTACTCGGTGCGTCAGCTCGTGGGGCTAGCCGATGTTCTGCATGGTCACGGTGGGCACGCCGCACACCTTCGTGAAAGGTTTGAGGTCGGACAGCGTGTCCAGCTGGCTGTGGTTGCCGGCGCAAACAAGCGACTGCAACAGCCGCCCCATGTACAGCACTACAGTAAGTTGAAGTGTTTAGATGGCTACATTGATGTGTACCACCAATATTTATTCCAACCAATCGTCGATGGAAGACAGTTTGCCGACCCATCAGTTTTGATTCTTTCTCCGCCCATTCCAGAATTTGCCGCAAAGGTGATGGTGAAGGACTGGTACGAACTAGAGGACGCGACAACTGGGAATTCTTTCAAGGCCACTGTAGTAGCCTCAGTGAAAGATGTCACCAACGTGGCCGGCCTCCGAACAGCGGTTTTCGACAAGTATACCAAGCAGAACGCCGATTTTTTCTCGGGGACTGTGGCGGGACAGTTTGTGGTTTACGCGAGGAAAGCCGGTCCTGAACTGGTAAATCCCTCTAGTGAAATAGGCGCGCTTGGCAGTACAGCTCAGCAACCGCTGATCGTGGAAGTGCCGCGAGAAACGATCTTCGTCACCATACGAGAAACTGCAAGTGAAAGAGAAGAGTTGGAGTACTATCAGCAGCGCAGCAAATGCATCCAGCATGTCAGCTCAGATCACTGTGCCCCGATCCTGGACAAAATCGATGAGATTTACAGTGAGACCAAGGAACCTCTCCCATCCATATGTGTGGAAGGATCGTCGGGCATGGGAAAATCGCAACTTGCGTTTGCACTACAAGGCAGGCGACCGTCGTTTTATTGGCTCGCTTCAGGTTTTGGAAAGGCATCTCAGAAACTCTACAAGAATTTCAACTCGATATCAAACGCGTTTTTTTATTTCGTGACCAAGGACGAGCCGAAACAAGAAGCAAAGGAGGACATCTTGAATTCCTCGTCTGAATTTTACCATAAAGAAGAGCTCTGAACATATGGGTTTATTCGCGCACTACTACGGCATTGCAGCTCCGACGAACACCAGATGGCTCGACGAATGATACATTTTGAAGAGGCGATCACGTTCCGCGTCACGAAATGTACCTTGAAGTGTGTTTGCACTATGGTTGAAAAGCTGAAAGCAAGCAACAAGCTGTTGCCCTTTTTCATTTTGGATGAAATGTCGATCGATGCCGGTGAGGACGCTGGAGGAGAGAACACGGCTGCATTTCAACGAAGTGTGTTCCGCGCCTGCGGTTTGGTTGTGATTGTTATGGTATAATATCCACATTCCAACCTACGTTTATCCACAGTAATCCCAGACTGTTGAGCTCACCAATGAGATTCGTTTAAGTCACTCATTTTATCCAATGATTGGGCTTTGATAAAACGGGCGGTATTCCGACTCTTCCGACCATATTTAGTTGGAATGTTTTGAAAATATTTTCGACCTCATACAGCAGTTCATCTAACTACATATTCTGAAAATATCTCGAGGTTTCCTACCAAAGTGACGGTAGTAGAGGTTTCACAGTAGAAAACAACTTCCAGTGCAGAGGACATGTCGATCGCCTCCCTAGCTCCCGCTAACACTAACAAGGCCAGGCAGACTGCGATCAAATCTTTCACCACGTTTCTAGCAGCAGAGAATGTAGCCCTTGATGCAGCTCATCAACTCATCGACGCTGACAAGATCGGTAAGGTGCTTCGTATTATGTTAGATAAATATGCATATTCTCTAGCGAGGTCGACAAACAAAGTTCGATCTACAAATACGTGTATTGCATACTTCAGGAACGTGAAAAACTGGTTGTTAGACAAGTATCCGCAACAGGGTGGAATTGTGAAGCCACAGCTTCAACAGATATTATCGAGGCTTGGAAAATATTGCAGCAATCGTGAGGAAAGCGGGTTCGAAAAGAAAGCACCTCCATGCTCCAAACAAGACCTAGAGAATATCGTTCGACTACTCTATGCCTCAAGTTGTACGGAAAGTGCCCACCTCGATGCCACCTTGGTCGTCATGATGTGCATCTGTATGGCTGTAGCTCAGACGCAGAGCAGCTCGAGAAGCAGCAGCTTTCAATACTATCTGGTAAGCATTGTTGACTTACTGAACCGTTGGATATTCTAATTGCTTTATACACATCATTGTTTTAGGTGGAGTTCTCTTTCTTCGCTTTAAGAGGGTTAAAACGGCTTTGCTCCAAGGTATTTCGTTATTCAAAGACCCAACAAACTTCTTAACATGCCCAATATTTGCATTAGCGGTAGCTCTATTCATGCAAACGGCCCCATGCAAGCGCTTCTTTCCACAATTTCTACACAAGAAGGGTGGTGCCGTCTGTGTGGAAGATGTAGAGGAGCTGAGTCTCGTGGAGCTTCTCGAAGCAGACGACGACAATGCAGCCTTACCAGAAGTGCAGAGGACGATGGTCAACTCTCGGGTTCCTGGTGCACAAGCCCATGTTAACCGTTTGCTGGGTACAGTCAAGAAAATCGCAGAAGGAAAACATGTTAAGCTCACGCCCGAACTTACCTCACACTCGTTCCGGCGCGGTGCGGCCATGCACGCGAACGATGGTAGCTTGGCGGAGAACTGGTTCATTGAGCGGGGGTGGCGGGGGTGGTTGGCAGCTGGATCGCGTCAACAAGGCCTTCGGATATATGCTCGGCACGACCCGAGCCGACCAGAAGGTTGCACGGGTGTTGAGCGGGTGGAAGCCGAAGGAAGGCGCCAGGCATCCTTCTCTGCGTGCACTCGAAGAGCCAAACCTGGCGCGCACTCAGAAGCTCCAGGCGCTACTTTTCTCGAACACACTCGGCTTCTCCGATCCCGCTCTCAATCTTGATGAGGAAGTCGCGGAGGTCTTGACAGCCACTCTCGTCATGCACTACCCCGATATGCTGCTGGTATCGGACAGCAGTGCATTCGTAGTCAGAATGCGGGAAGCCTTGGCATCACGGGCTATCGGGGGAGGCGGAACTGCTTGCGTGGAGCGTAACAATACGGCGTGCATTTACTCCTACGCCAGCTCCTGTGGAGACTCGTGACAGCGACGCCCAATGCGCGTCACTACTGGAGCTCTTGAAGCGCCAGTCTGAACAGATGAACGTCTTGGTTCTGCAAAACAAGCGCATAGAAGTACGACTGTTAGCTGTCGAGGCACGGAACGGCGCACAACCTGGCACAGCGTTATCAGATGCAGGAGGCAGTGATGTGTCTTCAGCTGGAAGCTTGCCTGCCGCCACGCATACAACCGCACCGGCTCCTCAAACCGTGCGCCCAAAGAAGAAGGGCATGCAACTGCTATCGGCAGTCTGGTACGAGTGGTTCACGGCCGAGCCTCGAATGTACTCCTCGCGCTCTGTGAAGAAGACAACGCTGTACGAGTTTAGGCACATCGCAGGGTACATGATGCTGTTCTTACCGACGGGATTTAAACTCGATGCTGCGTCTCCTGAATTCAAGAGCGAGGTGCTGAAACTTGGCGAGGAGGCACAAAAAGAATGCACTGGCGTTCTTGAAAGATAACGGCTCATCAGCTTTCGCAGCCGGAACAACTTTGAAGGCGCTTCGCAAACTCCATAAGGCTGACAAGCTTGACGAGCACATTACCCAGTTCCACGAGCGTGTTGACAGCGGTAGCGTCACCGATCCAACACCTTCTTCAGCTCTCCCAACGTTCATTCGCCTTCAAAGCAGCACCCTACAATCTCGAGCAAGTATAGACCACAGGCACGGTTAAATGAAGACGATGACCGGATTCGAACCGGCCTGTAGCAAAGCTACTCCTCCACTAAGAGGCATCGTCACTGGATCAGTACACGCTTACCGACGCGTATGCGTCGGCATCACCACACCAAAGAGCCTACCCTTCGTGCGCACAGGGTCCTTTTGTAGAGTCCTTCTGCCGCACATCGTCGCGAGCCGGTTGGTAGTGGCGCTGAAGAACAAATGGCTAGTGATTCGTGGCCATGGGATGTGTCGCATGTGTGTCAACTACGGTACTCGATCCGCTTATTATGTCTCACACAGTAGTTATGCTCCAAATAGTGGACGCCGACTTTTTGTTTCGACCCTCAATGTCGAATTTGCTTCCTGGCGTGAGCATCGCTCCCAGTTGATCTGTGCTATAAAATGTTTTTGCTTGATTTCTCGGCCTACAGGTCATTTTAGAGCCTCACACAGCGTGATTTTTTTTCCCTAGAGACTCTTGCATTGATCGATGCCCGATCACTAATCCTGTGCCACAGGATTAGTGACAGGGCCTATGTTGAAGGTCTTTTTGTACCGGTACTGATTGGAAGGGGTCAGATTGAGTCGGAATTTTTACGGTATGGGGACAGATGCAAAAATAAACAACTTGGTTCCTCAATCGTCTAGCAGTTACGAGGACGAACACAAGTTGATGTCCATTGTCCCCAAGTTTCCTTCCTATCAAATTGTATTCAGCTCGGACAATGAACAAGATCAAAAGGTCTGGAAGGTCATTGTGGCTCGGTTTCCTGTTGTGGAATATATTGCGACGAATTCGCGTGGGAGGTTTGCGAGGTATTTTATGGACGAAGTCGTAAAGTCGTAAAATACCTACGTGATGCCAAACCTGTCGTATAACGGGGCAAGTGTTACCGTTACTAGCGTACACTATAAGTTAGAGGAAGCTCACAATAGTGAACACAAGTCTTGGCTTTAGGGTAAATTCAACTCTGTTATGGATTAGGGCCAGAGCGTAGAGCCCTGACTACTCAAATACATGTCGAACCCTGATTGGCTGAAATGCATCATCATTTCAACCAATCAGGGAGTGACAGCACAGCATGCGCTACTCGCATACTGGTGCACTTACTGTCTGTGTCAAATTATGTAACTCTAACTACAAATGCAACTTGGATGTGGCCCCCCTCTCTCTAAGTTGCGCTTACCGCACCGTAAGCGCACGCGCAGAAATCTCCGAAGAACACATGAGCCACGAGACTAGAGTCGAAGCCGGAGCCGCGGTGAAGGTCACCGTGGCCGTTCGCGGCGTTCTCGTAACCGCCAGCGTTCTCAAAGCCCTCCGCCTGTTCGGGGACATCGGCGTTCTCGAAGCCGGAGTCGTTCGCGGAGCCGTCGTCGAGATGGCAGCCGACACCACGAGCGTACACGCTCGTGGGAGCGGGGACAGCAGCGTGATCCTCGCTCGTTGTCGCCAGCGCGAGCGAGGCCTCGTAGTCCCTCACCACGTCGGGGATATCTTCCATCAAGCGGCTACGGGGCTCCCACGTATCTTCCGCTGGCGAATATCCCAGCCAGCGGACCCGATAGTGCTTCTCAGCGACGCGCGCCCGCGTATTCTTCGACTGAGGGCCAGGCACACGACGCGCACGCGTATCATGATCCACGATACGCTCGGCGACCCAGCGCCGAGCGCCCGACGCGTCAACAAGTGGGGGCGGACCATCGCGGTGGAAGGTCGGGCCATGGGATCGAAGCGACGCTTCAGAACCGACGCTCTGGAGGGGCACCGGTTTCGTCGGTTTCGCAGCTTGTCGAGGCGCCTCGTGGATCGCTGCCGGTGGATCACCCGGAGCGACTGACGATCGCGCAGTATAACTTGATGGTGGCTGAGGCGCAGCAGGCGAGGGACGACGCATTGGACGCGCATCGGCTTGCGGAAGGCGCTCGCGAGGACGCGAACGCGGCAACGGTGATCGCTCAGCAGGCACGGTATGAGCGCTCTCAGCAGGTTGAGAGGCTACGTCAACTCGAGATTGCAACGTTCGGCGCGCCGCAGAGGAACGTGTCTGCACGCGAGCGACAGGGACTTGGGTCGAGTCGCCGACAGCGTCGTCGGCGTGGGACCTCGGATTACGAACCCGCCCGCGATCCTGCGGGTGGAGATCGGGGATCTCCGCCGGGTGGTACTGCTTGAGGCGCCCGACGTAGAACGTCGGGTGGAGATGCATCGACGTTGGTATGTCTAGCGTGTAGGCATCTCCGTGAACTTGCGTAACCTTGAAGGGACCAATAAATCTTGGTGCCAATTTGCTTGAGCCTAAGTTCGTCACGGCCGTCGGCTGAATTCCATTAGTCGACAACAGTTCTCGATCGCCTCGTCGGAAGCGTGCCGTATTCTTCCGACCCCGCCTGTCTGCGTTCTCATTTTGTTTGTCCACGGCTTCTTGCAGCGCGTCACGCACGAAGCGCGTGATGGCTTGACGATGTAACATGAATTCGGACACAGCCGCCGAGCTGACCGGGGACGCGGCTTCCTTTGGAGCAAAGTTAGCTACGGGAGGCGCGACGTCACCAGTCGCGCCATGTACATCGGGGGATGGCGTCGCGGCGCTCACAGTCTGCGCGCGTGTCCTCGAAGAGATACCGTTCACCGATGTATCCATATCCACGGGTGTACCGGTATCACGCACCGGTACTGGCGGAGCAACCGGTAGCGAATTCGGTTCGGCGCCGCTAGTGGCAACGCCCTCAGAAGGCACAAACCCGTTCACTTCACTCGACAACAGCGCCGAGTGTCTCGGTGCTTCACTAGATCCTCCCCCACCAAGCGTGGAGCCCATGTTCCCCGGTGACGCGCCCAAGGCAATCTGCGTTGGAACGCGCGGGTGCCGCGCGTTGTTCACGAAGAACGGCGTCAGCCCAGTTGATGCATGGGCCGCGTTGTTGATGGCGAACTCAGCGAGCGGCAGGAACTCGCTCCACGAAGCGAAGGACGTGGCGTAGCTGCGCAGGACATCCTCAAGAACACGATTAACGCGCTCCGTTTGCCCATCCGTCTCTGGATGGGCTGCCGTCGACATCAGCAGTCGCGTACCGAGAAGTTCGAAGAGGCGGTCCCAGAACGCTGCAATGAAGCGTGGATCGCGATCAGAGACGATGGATTCCGGCAGCCCGTGATGCCGGAATATCATGTCGATGAACAGGCTCGCCGTTTCTTCCGCCGTCACTTCAACTGCGACTGGAGCAAAATGTACCATTTTGCTAAACCGATCGACGATGACCAGGACACCAGTACGGCCCTGCTCGTCTGGGGGCAACTTGAAGACGAAGTCCATACTGACGGATCGCCACGCCTCTGTGGCGATGGGCAGCGGGCGCAGTGGGGCCTGTGTTGAAGGCAAAGGCTTCACGCGTTGACAGGTTTCACAGGAGTGAACCCACTTTCGAACCCACTTGTACATCCGAGGCCAGAAGAAGTCCCGAGAGAGAGCAGCGAACGTCTTCTCGCGACCGAGATGACCGCCGACGGGTGTGTCGTGGTACTCGTGGACCAAACGAGCGCGAAGGTCGTCATCGGTTGGAATGACGACGCGCGGCGCATCGAACGCGTCCATCGTGTACGTGAGCAGCTCACCATCAAGACGATAACGCGAGATGTGATCTTGCGTTGGCCGCGTCAGCTTCTTCAGAGAATCAGGGCTGGGATGGCGAAGATGCGCGATGATATTCGCGTAGAAGGCATCATCTTCGTATGCCTCAGCGATCTGCTGACGCAGCGACGGCACCGGAGCTGAAAGCGTTGCGTTGATGCCAAGCGTGACACAGCAAACGCACTCGTCGTCGTCCTCGTCATCAACCGTCTGATGACCGATATCTCGTCGCGGGTCGTAGTCTGGACGGCGTGACAGCGCATCGGCAAGAATGTTGTTCTTGCCGGGCTTGTAGTGTACGACGAAGTTATACTCGGCGAAGAACGACAACCAACGCGCCATCCGCTGCGACAGATGCGGGCTCTTCGTAGCGGTTCGCAGCGAAGCGTGATCCGTGTAGACTGCGAACGTCTGTTCTACGAGGAGGTACACTCTGAATTTAATCAGAGCGTAGCGCATCGCGAGGAGCTCCTTGTCGTGGACGGGATAGTTCTTCTCGGCCGGCTTCATCTGATCACAACGACGTGGAATGGTTTCGTGTCGTCCGGAAGCATCAATATTGGAGCCTTGGTCAAGCTTTTCTTCACAGAGTCAAAAGCAACTTGGTGCTCCGGGCGCCACAACCACGTGGCGTCCTTCTTCAGTAGCGATGACAGCGGTTGAATCAGGCCTGCGTAATCCTTCGTATACTTGTGGAGGTAATTCGCGAGACCCAGCCATTGGCGCAGCTCCGTTGGGTTCTTGGGTGTTGGCCAAGAACAGATCGATGTGAGCTTCTCGGGATCAGCACGGACGCCGTCCTTGCTCACGTAGCACCCAAGGACCGGTATCTCCGGCGCACAGAAGACACACTTCTTCAGATTCGCGTACAGCTTGTTCTCTCACATAACTTGAAAGACTTGCCTCAAGTGCCGCAGATGTACATCTATGGCGCTGAGTTCTCCCTCAGCGCGACTATGGACGAAGATGTCATCGAAGTAGCTCGGCGCAAACTCGCGGAGCGGGCGCAGCACGTGGGACACCATCCGGTTGAACGTGGTAGGCGCGTTCTTCAGATCCCGGGGCATCACGAGCCACTCCCAGAGCATGTCACTCGGAGTGCTGACGGCCGTGAGAGGGATATCGCTCTCTCGCACGAGGATCTGATAGAAGCCATCTGTCAGATCGATCGCACTGAAGATCACGCTGCCCGACATGGTGTCCAATACCATGTCCTTGCGAGGGATCGGCGTCTGCGCTGGGATGGTCGCGTCGTTCAGCTTGTTGAAAGCGTGGACGATGCGCCACCCGCCGGTGGCCTTCTTCACGCAGAATGTCGGACTCGAATGTGGAGAGACGCTTTCACGCACGTGACCAGCTTTGCGTCGGCCCTCAAAGAACTCATCGATGGCCTTAACTTGGTCTCGCGGCAGTGGCCACTGCCGTGTCACGCAGTACTTCGTTCCGGGCGTGAGGTCAATCTCATGGCGTACACCACGTTCGGCGGGCAGCTCGGCAGGAATCTTCTCCGGGAAGACGTCCGCGTACTCGCGGTCGGTGTCGTACACAGGATTTCCTGACTCGCGGAGTGATTCCCACGACTGAGTCGCGAAGCGTTCTTCGCGTGCCGACTTCGGCTCGGCGCCCGCAGGACGAGATGACTCATCGACTTTGTTGACCGCGTTGAGGACGTGGGACACCAACTCAGCCTCGGTGATCAAACACACCTGCTCGATGTCGCCGGCCTTGAGGTCGCGCAGGAAGTTCTTCCAGGATAAGCCTGGGAGTCGCGTTATCGCAGCCGCGTCGCGAGGAGGACTCGCGACTTCGATGGTTCGGCTTCGATGTGGAGCACCTTCGATGTATTCCAGCGCACACACGGATTCCATCTCAGGAACTTCGGTCTCCCTGATGCGACGCGGCTTCAGGCGCCGGCGCTTCGACTTCTTCTTTCGCTTCGATCCGCTGCTCGATGCCGATGCGTCACTTTCACTGGACGACGTATCACCCTCCTCTAGGCGCGGGAGCTCATTCTCGACCGCGCCGGTCTCGTGTGGGAACAGCTCCTGTTCCACCACGTCGTCGTCTTGCGGGAGCCGCCTTCGCTCGACCGCCTCGTTGTTCTGCGGGAGTCGCCTTCGCTCGACCTCCTCGTTCACATCCTCGCGACGGCGCGAGGATGCACCGTCATCAAACTCTTCCCCTTCTAGCAACACGGCACACACCAACATAGAGGGCCATCGCTCTCTCTGTGTAGGGTGTGTGTCGTGACAGATCTATCCACGACTCGGACATGCGGTCGATCGGACGAAGCGACAAGTAGATGAGTGAATACCTCGCTCACGTCGAAGTCACTTCGACGTCGGACCGATCGATCCAGCCAGTCGATCTCCGGCTGGTACCGTGCGAGCCACGGCATCCCCAAGATGCAGTCGAATGCGTAGTTCATCTCGATCTCCAAGAACTCATCATTGCTTTGGAAGCCATCGAACGTGTACGGCAGCGCGATATCGCGCCGCGGTAGGCGGTGTGGCTTACCATCGGCCAACTTGATGAGAACCTCGCCGGGACCTTCGCGGACCTTGATATCATCGGGGAGCAGCGACAAGCACGACTCACGAAAGAAGTTGTTCGATGCTCCGGAATCGAGGAGAGCGCGGAGTGGACGCCGCGCGCCGGCGACGTGAAGACTGACGATGATCAGCCTCGTGTCGCCGCTGCTGGTGGTGGTATTAAATTGTGCATGAAGCAAGGGAGGGCTAGAAGATCGGGTTGCAACCGGGGGACCCGGACCTCCGTTCCAGCCAGTAGGGCGCCCCGCACCTACTGGCCCCGGTCGTTTTTTGCTTGAACGACAGGGAGTACGTCGCCACCTTCGTGAACGACTGAGTTCGCGAGAACTGGAGTGGGCGCAGGGCACACCGCCGCGCGATGTCCCGATTGCCCGCAACGAAAGCAGACCATCGGACCTGAACCGCGACCACGGCGGACGAACGATCGTCCGCGGCTACGTGAAGCCTCAATGGCGTCAATCTCCATGGGTTCCGGCGCAGACACACGCGACTCAGCTGTCAATGCTCGGGAGTATGAAGACGCCACCGTGTAGTTCTCACGGAGCGCGAGGGCGAACGCCTCTTCGAGGGTCTTCGGCTCGGCGCGCGTGAGACAATAGCGCGTCATTCCTTCGCGCATACCAAAGACGAAAACATGGACTTGTGACGCCATGTCGATCAGACTCGTGATGATGCACGAGACCAGGTGCCGCGTCTTCTGGACGTAGTCGCGCATTGACATCTTCCCTTGCTTGAGCGCGAAGAACTCGGCTCTCCAGCGCGCCTCGTCTTGTGGAGGCTCGAAGGCGAGACGGAGATCACTCTGGAGACTCTCCAGCGTTGGAAACGCGTCTCGGTTGACGACGAGCTTGCCGAGGGCCCATTCCTTGGCTTTCAAGCGAGACAGAAGGAAGTTGGTCTTCGCAGTCAGCGCTTCGATCAGCCTCGAAGCGATAGCGATGTCAATCTCGCGGAACCAACGGTTCAGCGGCAACCGGTCTTGACCGGTGCCGGAGTACGTCGACGTCTCCATCTTCACGGCGTCGTTCCGCGAGGAATGCGAGGGAGTTGACACGAGAGGTCAACAAAATTATTTGCTCTGGCAGACACATTTGTTTTGTTTTTGGGTGTGAGCAACGCAGTCTTGGGAGTTTTGAGGACGTACAAGTACCCCGGAGTCGCTTTTAAGTTTTATTATTTACAAATAATACTACGTAATAAAAAGGTGGCCTGATTTTTTTCTTCTCAACGGTTGAGTATGTACATACCCCACCAAACTCCCCACCTGACGATGCCTTCCACCCCCAGGTGAGGAGATGTATTTTGGGTGCCCTCATTAACTTAGGGACTTGTCGGGATTGGGTCCAGGACAGCGTTGATTTCACCTTCCACAGCCACGCTATGCAACTGCGGTATTGTCCCCCTAGCGGTGCGTCTAGGCTAACCGTTCCGAATCCTATATATTGGAGTACTGAGTTAGCTGTAACACACACTGCTGCTAGAGATATGTTTCGGCTGAAACCACACAGGTTCCCGGGTCATCCATTATCCTCCCGGCCCCAGTAACCCATGCAGCGTCCGAAATCAAAATGTACTGAATTAGGTTAATTCATTCACCCACCCAGGCAGTGCCCGAGCAGGAGGCTGCTTAACCTCACAACACACCTCGACCCCGTAACCACCTGAGCTACCGAAGTCGGTCTTCTCAACGGTTGAGACTCAACCACTGCAACATGATGTAGCCATCTCGATGGTCGAACACTTGACGATTCAACTTTATTATATAGATTTGGCTATAGCTACTTGGTCGACGTTTGGCGCTGCTGCTTCTCGCTGACTTTTTCCTTCGAACTGGTGATCGCGACTGCAACGTGGTTCCAGGAACGGTAACATTTTGTTCTTGCCGCGCAAAACAGTGTAGTGGCATGGAATACTTGGATGCCTCTGTGACACGAATGCGCAATGCACTCGCTCGGTGTCTTTTGCCACGCCTGTGTACTACGCGCAATTGGCTGTTCGTCGCGCCCGTCTTTTCCAAAAGGACGAGGAATGCACCAGAATGCGAAAGACTGGATGTTCTACGTGTGAGTTGAGATTACAACACTGCAGCTCATGGTCAAAGCCCTTTTCAGCTATTCGACTTGAAGAAGGAATATTAGTTAGTCATCCGATGGTATCACCTGTTTTGAGCGCGGTTATTATTGATCAGCACGCATGTTCATTAATGGACCGATTCCCGCAGTATTTTTTTTTTTACCAAAGTTTGAGATCTACGCCAGCGTTTGGGAGCTGGAACGCCTGCAGAGAATCGGTCCAATCGCTTGCAAAGTGATTGGACCAAAAAATAGAACACAAAAAATAGAATCTGTAACCATTTTGATGATCGACACCTACCAGGCTAGATAGCTGCTCGAGTCATACGTTGTTAACACAGCCAACGGCGAGGCCGACATTTTCCAGGACAGTACTTGGAGTTGGAAGCATACTTCATTTCGCCACTCACTTCTTGATTTGCAAAGCACAAGCTTTCCAAGACTCAAGATGTTCAAGAACCTGGCCTCCGTGCTCGTGGTGCTGGGACTCGCCACCTTGAACGAAGTCAATGCTGGGCCCCTCGCCTACGCGCGCGTAGGCAAATGCATTGGGTGCAATGCAGTCGCCGTGGCGTGCTACGCTGCTGCTGGAGCAGTGTTCGGCACCGTTACTGCTGGAATTGGTACGATGCCCACCATAATCAGCTGCAACGTTGCGCTGGGGACGTGTATGGCTAACTGCGTTGCTGCTGGCCTAGCGCCAACACCGTAGTGGGCTGGTTGCAACATCGGGTTCAGTCACTAGATTATCAAACATGGAAGTCGCACAAGTACCAAGAACTTATGTGTGTGAGTTTGCGAAGGGGTGGAATGGTGACCAAGTAAAAGGACCCGTAAACAAGCACGTGCATTCGTTCTTCAGTTCTTTCCAGTGATTCGTTGTACTGTAAGAGAAATGAGTCATAAATCGCCTTGAATCAAGGTTCGAACTCGTTTTGGTTATTGCTACATGTACTTATTGTCCACGAGCATAGTCGAAAGGCTTCCAATACAGTTATGTATGCAAGCTTGACGGCGCCGAAAATATAGAGGTTTTGTTTTGCTATAGCGGCTGACGTTCATTTAGTTTGCTTCATCGTAGTGTTCCAGAGCTGCGATTTCTAGTTTTCTAGTTCGGCCGAGTCTAATTAGACCAGAAGCGTATGCTTTGAGCTAGGAAGTTTTACATGTATGCAAATGAAAACTTACTAGTTCGTCTAATAGCGTAGCTTTTTCGGGGGGGAAATAAATCAAAAGCATACGGTTTTCAGCAAAACATATTAGACAAACTTTGAAGTAGATAAATTCATACATGCGGAGGCGGCACCGTAGCTCGCATGCCACTCGCGGCGCGTCCAGCGCGCAGGACGGGGGCCACGACTCGCACTTCGTGTCTGCAGGCGCAACTGACGTGTCTTCCAGCGCGTCTCCAGCGTTGGCTGGCTCCGTATCGACCGCTGGAGTCCACAATGTCAACGTGCATCTCGACCTGAACGCCAGTGCGCTCAGCGTGGACGCCACCGGCTCCGTGGCCGTCTTGGCGGGTCGCAAGGGACTGCACCTCGTGGATCTGGAGACGCCGTTCATGCCTCCTGCTACGCTGCACCACCAGACGAAACTGGAGGTGACAGTAGTTAAATGTAACCCTCACGCGCTGTTCAAGAGTCATGTGGCGTCGTCCAGCAACCGGAACACGCTCATCTGGGACATCGTAGACGTCGGAGTGGGATCTGGAGCTTCAGCTTCGATCGGGGCAGGGCAAGGCTCTTTCAGGGCCTATAAACATGGCCACAACAACGGAGCGGGACCTAGTGGCGGCGGTGGATCGCAGACGACCACGCAGCCGCTTGTGGCTACACTGAGAGCTCACACACGACCAGTTAGTGACGTGGCATGGTCGCCTATGGAGCCTTCGCTGCTGGCCACGTGCTCGGCTGATGCCAAGACGCTGCTGTGGGATATGAGGTCGCCGCAGAGGCCGGTGCAGACGCTGAATGCGTTCAATACGAGTGTGATTCAGGTGGAGTGGAACCGAATCGACGCGACGTCGCTAGCTACTGCTCATGATGGAGAGGTGAGAGTTTGGGATCTGCGTGCTGCTGGAGAGAGAACTGTGGCTCCGGCCGCGCAGATCACGGCGCACATGCAGAAGATTTATGGTCTAGATTGGCATCCACAGCGTATGTATGAGTTGGTGACATGTTCGGAGGACAAGACGGTCAAGTTTTGGGATGTGACGCAGCCGAGAGTGTGTCAGGGAACGCTGACTACTGGTGCGCCAGTGTGGAGAGCGCAGTATACGCCGTTCGGAGATGGTCTCGTGACGATTTCGCAGCGGATGGACAACACGATCCGTCTCTGGGCCCTTTCACATGGTGACGGCGATAGTGGAGGCAATGGTGATGCAGGAGATGTGGATGTTTCGGGCTCTAATACTGGAGCTTCTGTTACTGCCGAGCTGGTGCACTCATTTGTGGGTCATAGTGACTTGGTGAAGGGTATGGCGTGGCGTGTTCGGCCCCAGACAAGTGTGTACCAGCTAGTGTCGTGGTCGAAAGACCAAGAGTTGCGTTTGTGGCACGTGGATGTGCCACAACTGGAGGCGTGTGGTTACGACACGGCGTCATATCTTGCCGATGTTGCTCCGTCAGAGGGAAACAATACCAGTACCCGGCAGCAGTCAGATGCCCGACGTATGATGCATGCTGAGTTTGCCGAGATGCATGCCCAACACTCGAAGTACAGTCTTTCGACATTGAAAACAGACTTTGTGCCACTCGTGGTGCCAAAGTCAGCAGTGCCACTAAGCACGGATGAATACACGCTAGAAGGCAATGACAGCTCATTGCAGGCTCTCCTGGCGCTCGAGGAAGAGCTCATTAAAGGTGGTGAGTCGCAATCCCAGTCAGATAGTGGTGAAGATGAAAGTCCTGTGGCACGAAGTGGAGACAAGGATGATTCTCGTTCAGATGATTCAGCAAGTACGAAGGAAAGATCTGCAAGTACTAGCGGCGCAAGGGCTCTACCGTGCCCTCGGATTTCAGGTGCTGCCTTCAGCGGTCCTAACATGCTATTGGTTTTCGATTCACGGGTGGCTATTGGTCAATCTCGCAGTTCAGCAGTCCCTACTGCAGTGGCTGCGGGCAAAGAGAGCAAGCCTCAGGCGCCTCCGAATAAACTACCGCGCACGTACGAGGAACTGCTGGACTTACGAGACTCCCGCTTTGCGACCAAGAAGAACAAGAAACCGCCGGTAAAGTTGCTATCGTCGGCAAACATCATGGGGTCTATGGACGTTGGCACCAACGATTGGGCAGGCCAGCAGCAGCAACCTCAGGAATTGATTGACGGCGGTGTCGTTGTGGGTGTCTTTGGTGAGGACGACTCTGTATCTGCTCACGGTTATCGCCATGCGTCGATGTACTATTCTTCTGGCAGTGGAGGTACTGGTGGAAACGATGATATATTGAGTGGGGTGAACGAGATGGAGCCTTCCATTCACGGAGGGTCCGAGTACTTGAACACGTACTTCTCGAATGCTGAGTATCATCTGCCTGTGAACAACCCAGAGCACCTTCTATCGATGCCGACAAGTGCTACGGCTGGTCTCCAGCTTTCCCCCCGATCATCCGTCCGCGCAAACACAGCAGAGCGAATAAAGCGTGTGGAGCAACCTGCGCCGGCGCTTAACCTGGATTTGAGTATTAGCGTGACGATCCTGGACCTGTCGAAGCTTTGCGGCGTGTCTTCTATCTTAACGTACCAGACCGACCTGGTGCCGCGTGGAATTACTCCCGCAGCAGTATCACCCAAGACTAGCATGTCGGTGAAACGGAAGAAGAACCAGATTGGGTCCGTCAATCGTTCAATGGTATCCTGGATGCTACGAGCAGCAGAAGACATGCCCGGCAAGCGTGGGGCTTCGTCAAAGAATAATCTGACTCGTGTGCTACAGGGTTTATTAACCGAGAGTGATGCTGCAAATAAGGGGCAGAAAGATGACGACGACTCCCCACTTGATGAATCTTCTACCGCATTAGCTGCGACGTGCGCACAAAATGCGCGAACTGCAATGCTAGCAGGACGGAGCGACTTGCAGCAGATTTGGTCCCTGTTGGAGATTTCGGCGGCCCCAGAAGTTGAGCTACCCATTTACAAGAAGAGCGTCAATTCTTCGGCGTCGCTACGCCTGCGAACAGCGCATCCTTGGAGCGCACACCCACTTGGAAAGCGTCTCGTGCACAAAGTCCTTGACATGTACGAGCAGGCTGGAGATGTTCAGGCGCTGGCGTCGATTGTGTGTGCATTGAAGCCAAACGAACGCAAAGAACCGGACGAGATTCGCGACTCCGTGACGCCCTCGGCCATTACAATGGAAGACCAGCTCCCAGTGGTGCGTGAGGATAGACGGTCAAGCATCGAGGAAGTTGGTAGTATGATGGGATCTACCTCGACAGGTGCCACTACGAGTGCCAGTAGCGGTATGCGCTCCAGACATTCGTCGACAAATGCTCTTTCGCAGTTGATGTCCGATCCAAATGACGCTCCTCCTGTTATGAGGGGCGCTCGACGATCGAGTAGCCATAGCGAAGCACGCTCGCAGGGTTTGCCGCTTGATAAGGATGCCGCGTTGCGCGCCTTGAAAGACTGGCCACTCGTTAGCAGCGGTACTAACAGTGCCGCATCAAGTCGACAATCAAGCCCTGTTCGAGACCGCACGCTATCCACTGCGAGTAATTATTCTACCATCGGTCGTGATGGAAAGGCACCGCCGTCGGGCAATGGTTGGAAAATGGACTTTGAGCGCTTGGAGAATCCATTCAAGACGTGGAGTGGGAACTCTGGAAAGGAGGCTCCTCCACCTCGACTAACTGCCGACACATTCCAGCCTCCGATTCAAGCAGTAAATGGCAAGTCGCCAGCGCCTTCCATGACAGTAACCGCGTCTCCGAGGATCGATCCGGTAACGCCATCTCCTCTCCATGGATCACTCGGTGCAACCAGCAGAGAAGAGGAAGTGGACGCAAATGATCGTGTGCTGCTGCAGTTGAGCTTCCGCTCTGTGGATGATGAGAAGTGCCTGCTGTCGTCGCTTCCTGAGGACGAGGCGCGGTATGACATCTACAAGGAGGCGTATGCTGATGTGCTGTATCGTTATGGTGCTATGAATCTGCGCAACGAGGTGCTGAAGACAAAATCTCACGGTGTTCAAGACACACGTGGCATCTCGATGGGACTCATCTGCGGCTCGTGCAATGCGGTACGTAACGTAACCCGCCTACGAGATGTACTCCTGTTTTAACATAACCTGTGTGTTGCTTGTAGAAAACGATCGACCCTGTGTGCTCGAGCTGTCGAGACTTTGCGGTGCGCTGCTCGGTGTGTCAGCTTGTGGTGCGTGGACAATCAATGTTCTGCATGACCTGCGGACACGGCGGCCACGCCGCGCACCTTCGCGAATGGTTCGAGGTCGAGACGGCGTGTCCTACGGGCTGTGGCTGCTGGTGTAAGCAAGCTACTGCAACGATGCCAGCCTACCAGCTAGAGCAGCAGGAGGGCGATCACACGGTTGCGCCGTCCAGGTCGCACTCGTTCTAAAGTTGAAGTGGACCGTAGATGGCTACATTTGATGTGTACCACACTTACAATTTTCAGCCAATCATCGAGCTGTTTTTGATTGGAAGCCAGAAAAGCAATAGCGACGGAAGTAGGATGCGTGGCAGCGGCTTGAGTATCGAGCGCTTCATCAAGGGCAAGGCGCAGCGGTCCAAGAGCGATGCCAAGAGCAAGAAGAAGGTCATTATCCACAAGGCGCAGCGCCGGCGTCAATACGAGAAGGTGAAGAAGCGCGAGGAGGGAACGTCAACTGGTGATGGAGACAGCAGCGCCGGCTCGTCCTTCTACGACCGATTTTTCAGCGAACTCAAGAGCGGGAAGGTGGACGAAGATGCAGAGGAGGTGCGGTGCTGGATGCTTATTGGACGATGGCGGCAGAATATTTGATTGATGAATGACCATTGTGGTTGATTACTGGCAGGTGGAGGCACGCGTCGATAGGAAGCAGCAGGAGCGAGAAGAGCGGAAGCATGTGGTGAAACCCGACCCGTTCTTCAAGGCCAAGAAGAAGGCTGCTATCACGAAAATGGAGAAGCAGCGAGCTCGAGAAGACAAGCAGAAGCGGATCGCGGTTGCGGAGAAGAAGGTCACGCAGCGCAAGAAGCGCCACGTGAAGCTGAGTCAGAGAACGACGACAGGTCAACCTGTCGTGAAGAACCACATCAACGACATTTTGTCGCGTTTGCAGGCAGGGAAGAAGAGGGAGGGCAAGTAAGCTGGACCCAGGACCGCAGACACACTACTCCTATGTCTACTTCACCACCGCAGGCCACACCGATCCAACGTGCTATTGCTTTCTTGAGCAACAAGACTACGGTAGTGCAGAGCTGGAGCAGCAATTTATTTAGCAAGCCAAAACATGTTAATGCCAAGTAGTGAACGAACTTGCTGTTCGGTGGAGCTTACATTTTGGAACTGTTAAACGGATTGTGACGATCGCACAGCGAGCTGCGGTAAGTGCGCCGCAGCTGTAATGCATTGACGCATGAATAGGTAGATACATGTATCGCTCACCGATCCAAATGCCACGCAGACAACAGCCAGTACACTCTAAAGAGGTCACCTGAGCTGTCGTCGCTTCTCAGCCTCACATTGGACACAGGCGCTTCAACATGATCTCCATCACAACACACTCAACTCTTTATCAAAGTAGCTTTCTTTTGTTTCGTTAATGATGGCAAAGTGTTTCGAGCGCGAGCAACCGCGTCACCACACTGAGCCAGTCTCCCCTTTGTCGCCGACATGACACCAACTAGAACCTGTATCTTTCTCGTCGTGAAGCGGCGGCCCACAGGAAGACTGTCTTTACTACTGCGTCCGCTCTAAGGGAGGAGCTAGCCACACAGCACTAACTACATGCACTGCAGACTGCAGCAGCATGCATACACTTGGACAGCATTTACT
Organism: Phytophthora tubulina; assembly: GCA_014706135.1. Classification (NCBI taxonomy): domain Eukaryota; phylum Oomycota; class Peronosporomycetes; order Peronosporales; family Peronosporaceae; genus Phytophthora; species Phytophthora tubulina. Next base: position 142,985 of record JACBOY010000017.1, on the reverse strand, counting down.
TGGCCATAGGGTGGGCGGCGATGTAGTCGATGACCTGCGCAGGGGTGAGCAGCTTCTCCGACTCGTTGTCCGGGATCTCGATGGTGAACTCCTCCTCCATGGCCATGACGACCTCCACCACGTCGAGCGAGTCCAGACCCAGGTCCTCCTGGAACTTGGCGCCCTCCTTGACGACGTCCGCGTCCACCTTCTCGAAGTTCTTGACGACGCTCAGCACGCGCTCGCTCACTTCGTTACGGTCTAGGAACGTCTGCGCGCTGAAGAAACGCACGGGCGCAGCGCGGGCAGCGAACTGCGGGCGAGCAACGGCGCGCGAGAGCGGGCGGAGGGCGACGACGAAGCGGTTCATTCTGGGGGTCTGGCTGCGAGCTAAAGAGACTTGGCGAGTGGCAACCACAAACGAGGGGAGCCCAGAGCTCTGAAGTGTCGGTATGAAGGTGTTCAATGATGATACCGCATACTACTTAATGCTTACTTTTAATAATTGGACCACACTAATAGCACCTATCTTTTACAAATACAAGCATACTTTATCCCAGTCAATAGCGTAGTTGAGCTTTTGGTGTAGCCATCACAACGGAACTTCACACTGAGATGCAGCCTGGATCAACGTCGGATACGCCACCTCCGCCGCCACAGGATGAGGCGCAGCAGGCACGGGACTGGTGGGGCGCCCGCGAGCTGGAGGTGGAGCGCGAGCTGGCCACGAGCCTACAGCGGCGCATGGAGGCTCAGCGTGCGCAGCTGTACGCGTTCAAGACGGAGCAGAGCAAGTGGGAGCACGAGTTGCAGCTGCGCATCTCCAAGTACGCGCATGACCGCAAGCTGTTGAGCGAGCATAACGTGGAGCTGCAAGAGGAGCTCACGGCCATGGAGGATAAGTTCGCGCAGCACCAACACGAGATGGACATGCAGGTGCAGCGGGTGATCGAGCTGGAAGGCATGCTGCACGAGAACAGGATTGATGCACAGCAGATGAAAGAGCTGAGAGAGAAGAACCAGGAACTACAGCAGGTGCGACGACAATGGGTTAGATATTGATCGAAGGGTTGTAGCTGATAGCTGATAGCTTTGTTAACTTCTGCAGCGGCTTCGGCAATGGGAGAGGTTCTACCGAGAGGAGAAGGTGGTCGTTGCTAGGGAGCAGAAGACGCAGCAAGAAGAGCTGCTGACGGAGCTGGAACGGCTTTTGGCAATATCAGAGGACGAGCTGGTGCAACGGCAACAGGCAGGGACGTCTAGTGACAGAGATGCAGTGAAGAGCAAAGGCGACATGACTCGGAAAGCGAGAACACGACGGAAAGACGACGCAGAGGACGACCAGCTTGTAACGAGAGTTAGAGAGCTTGAAGCGGCGTGCAAGCAGAAGGTAGCTACTGCTGGAATAGGCTGGTGTGGATCACAGTGCTTATCGTTTTACACGTTGTGCAGGACCAGGCGATCTACTCGTTGAAAGCTGTAGTGGAGCAGCAAGAGACAGCTTTCGACGAGAAGTTGAAGATTGTGACAGCCAAATACGACCAGGTCAAGACTATCAACATGGCGCTGCAGGTAACATGGCATGGTGGGCTCTACCATACCAATCGCAGCTAACTATTGCTGCCTGGTTCTTACAGAAACGACTCATGCACGCATTAACGGAGGGGACTGGTAAGTCCTAAACTCCATCAACCTGTACCATTATCAACAAAAAGAAAGCAACTTGTAACCAACTCGACCGCTGCGGTAGGATAAATAGTCCTTCGTGTTCTTCAACGGACTACGAACGCACGCAAAGCCGCAGTGCAAACCACCCAACCGTCTCTGTTCCTGCCCCTTACTGCTGCACCTGGATGTTGTACTTCCGCTGCCACTCGTCCGCGGTCTTCTCCTTCTGCTTGATGTTGTCGTTCAGCTGTGCCAGCACCTGCGCGATACCGTCGCGGTTGGCCGTCACGGCGGGCAGCACCTCCTGCACCGTGCGCTCCACCAGTACGCCGCCTACCATGCGATAAGCCTTGCGGTCCTTCGGCAGCTCGTTGAGCGTCTGGATCACGCGGTCATGCTCCGTGGTCTCCACCTCCAGCTCGGAGATCTTCTCAGCCATCTGCCGCACCTCAGCGCGCAGACTCTTGTACGTGGCCACTACCTGCTGCTCCGTGATCTGCTCCGACATATTCGCTCTTCAGTATTGAACACCTTTCAGGCGATAATGATATCCCCACACAATATCGGATACCAGAGGGATCGGTAGAGGTGAAAATTTGACTTGGTATTTGTATGTACGACCGGTAACGCACAGTCAGGGCCATTGGTTTGGGGGAGCTCCAGTCAACAGCGACTTTCAGACGCAAAGCTTTATTGAGGAATTCAACTGACTCTAGACAAGTAACCATGCAGAACGAGGCCGGCCAGTCGATCGACATCTACATCCCGCGCAAGTGGTGCGTACACAGTCAATGTGATAGCTAAGAGAGGAGACCGAGTGCTAACTATACGTTGTTATTGCCATCTCTAGCTCGTGGACCAACCGCATCCTTGCCGCCAAGGACCACGCCTCCGTGCAGATCAATGTCGGCCGCGTGAACGCCAACGGCGTCTTCACGGGCGAGTCGGACACCTTCGCTCTGGCTGGCTACATCCGCCACCACGGTGAGGGCGACCAGGCCATCACCGAGCTGGCCCGCCAGGCGGACGCCAAGAACTAAGCGGACCAAGTCGTCGTTGTGATCGCGCGCTGCTGGTGCAAAGCGGAGCGTGCGTTTGCCTACGTCTAGCTGCCAGTTCAGGAGCTGAAGCTTATGAGAAGTATCGACAGATGCGCTTGGGAGTATCGGCAGGAGCTGCGTTAGCGTCGCTTATGGAGTCGGTTGCTTGTGGGTTCGACCTCGCCTTCGCCTTGGTCGGTCGTAGTCTTACTATTTAACTTGGTCAACGAACGAGCAAGAACAAAGCAGTTCAACCCCGTCATATCGTCTTGTCTTCTTCTATTTACTACTGTAGTATCTTCTTGCCGTGGTGAATCGTGGTCATATTGAGCACGCCAACGCACTTAGCTAACGACCTTGAAATTGGACCGGTAATCCAAGCTTAGAACGCAAAGAGAGGCATAAGATCGTAGTGTATTGAAGCGCGGTATTCCTCTAAAGAAACTACAAGCTCGCGTCTCACTACTGTACCACTGCAGCCTCTTTGGCTGGCTGTTCCTGACCGTCAACTCGAAATCGACAACACCGGAATACGATCTACCAGCTTAGCCCTGGATATCCGCGCACAGAAGAATCAGCGTTAGACAACTTCCTATCGCCGAAGCGCTGGATTAAGCCTTTATAGACTAAACGAGGCCGACTACACGACGCACCTGGGGTCCGCGCTGCACCATGGCCTCCGAGACAACCTTCATGGTGTCAATGTATCTGTTGATGCACAGAGCGAGGCAGTTCTGCTGCTTGCCGTCCAGCTTGCCGTTGGGGCGCGTGATGCACTTGTCGAAACACTTCTCCTGCAGGTTCTGCGTCAGTTCCTGCAGTGCCTGCTGCTGCACTTCCGAGCGCACCTGTCAGCCGCACAACAATGGAGACCGTTAGTGTTTGGGAACCTTCTACACGGCGATACGTAATCTACAGCGCGCGACAACACGGAGGCAACTGTAGCACCGTCACGACAGCTTCATTACATACTCGGTTGACGAGCTCGGCCTTCTGCTGGGGGGTAAAGTTAGCGCCTTCCATCACGACTTGAGCTGCTGGTTCTAGGTGATCGCTCCGCAGACTGCTTTTGAGGCCCACCACCGATCGTCGGTAAAGTTACCGGTATTGGAAAAGTGACAAAACAGGGTAATCAGGCGCAATACATTTCGTAGCATAGATGCCACTCAACAGGGTCAGAGCCTCAAGCTGAAGGAAGCTCTTCGCCAACATGCATACGCCGCTCGACCGCCCGCACCCTGACTGCCAGACTGTACGTGCAATAGATTGAGCCATTGTTTGCAATTAGTAGCTATAATTGCATTGCACTGTGAAGTCTTACCACTGACGGACAGTTAATTGACTGCAGGAGATCAAGGCGCTGCTCGAGTGCCACGAGAAGAACCCGTACGCTAAGTTCTTTGGCGCTTGTGGCGACATCAAGACGGCGCTTGATTGGTGCTTTAAAGAGGAGAAAAGTCGCATCCGATCCGAAAACTTCAAGCACGCTAAGGCCTCGGACGCCTACGTGAAGCAGAAAATGCAGGAGCGCCGAGAACGTATGGCGGCTGAGGAGAAGGCCAAGAGGGAGGGCAAGGCTGAAACCAACTAAAACTGCACAGCAAGGAACGCAACACGAAAATGCAGACGATATGCTAGAGCTGGGTTTGTCTCTGTAGAGCATCAACAGACAAGGAAGCAGTTTTTTTATTCGTGTATTGATTGCTGCGAAGGAAGTAATAATTCAACGCAGCAGAACAGTTAGAAGTCTCTTGAACTACCGATGCTGCTGCGTGCTTCTGTTGTATGAAATCTCTCTATCGATGGATCATTGACACCTGTCGCCTCCGCAGATTATTGACAGATCAGTAGGCAGGTATGTTTACTTCTGCTCCTCACCCTCGTGGAGCTTGTCGCCCGTCGGTCGGTCCCAAACGGAGTATCGCGTCGTCAGGTTCCAGTAGTAGAGCTTGCCGCGGTTGTCCAGTGCCGATCGCCAGTTGCCGAAGCACTGTCCGATAAGCACCACGTCGTCGTCGTCGTCCTCGGGAATGCTCTTCACGTGGGTCTCTGGCAGCGGACTCCACGGAATGGTGCCCTCCATGATGTACTTAGCGTCGACCTTCTCCAGATTCTTCAGCTCGCGCTTCATGTACTCGGCCATAATGCTGGCGATACGTAGTCCCTCGGGTGTCTCGTTCTCCAGTAGATGCTGGGCCACAGCCGTCTGGAGGACATTGGGGCCGTTCTTCAAGCCCTGGTCGTACGCGATGCAGGCATTGAAGCACACCTGCTGCACCTGTCCCAAGTGCTTGTTCACTGTGAGCTCCGAGATGTCCTGGTATCGGATACGCACGACAGTTTCCTCCCAGAGACGGTCGAACATGAGCTCCTGCATGACCTTGCCCTGCTCGCCTTCCAGCGCAAGGCGGCGGTGCACCAGCCACACGTGCGTCATGAGTAGCGCCTGCTGTGCACGGAAGGATCGCGGCAGTCCCAGCGCACGGTAGTACTCTGGTCTGGCCGTGTGGTTCATGCAGCTCTGGAACACGGCGGTCGAGTGGCGGAACAGACGGTCGTCCTCATTCAGGAAGCCCAGCATCTTCCACAGCCAATGCCAGCGCTGAATGGGGTTCTGACTCTTAGTAACATCCACGTTGGCCGAGCGACCGATGATGCCGCGGCCTGGAGACGGCGGGGCGATGTCCGTCTCGGCCCAGGCGAACTTATGCGTGTCTTCGCGCAACATCTGCGGCTGCGCGGCGGACGCGAAGGCCCTGGCCGCCAGCACCTGCGTCTGCATCGCAGCACGCTGCGAACGGACTGATGAGGTGCCCAGACTCTTGACCACCAGGGCGGCGCCGTTGCGCTGGCCGTGGGAAGCCGCCGCCCTCGCTGCTACTCGCGTAGCTGCCTGCATGTCAATCCGATAATGGAGACCACACGCGTTAAGTTCGCAGTCGAACTTAATCCATTTGCATATCGAATCATGTGGAGCACATAAAATAACTGCATCGTCTATGCTCTCGTCCTCCCGCCAGTCAAAGTGTTCCAGGCCAGCCAAGTCAACAGGTGCAGTGAGCAATGGGACGCAAGGCGAGGCACTCAGCCCGTACGGGCGACGGCGGCGCGGAGGTGCGTCTGCGCAAGCAACAGCTGAAGGAGGCACAGAAGGCTCAGAAGGACGCGGAGTTGACGTTCTACGACGACCCGTCCGAGAACGATAGCGATAGCGAGCAGGTTGAGTCCGAGGATGACGAGCTAGCGGGTCAGGAAGTGCTGGAGCTCGGTGGCGACGAGTCCGAGTCTGAGGAAGAGGATGACGATATGGACGATGATGACGACAACATGTACGATGCCGATGCTGAACGCAAGAAGGCGATGCAGATGGAAGGCAAGTGGGGCAAGAACCGCAAGACTTTTTACTCGGCAGACACAGCAGAGTACGAGCTTGAGTCGGACGAGGAGATCGCCAAGGATGAAGAGGAAGCTGCTCTTGAGCTGCAACGTAAGCAAGCGGAGATGATGGACGACGAGGACTTTGGTATTGACGAGCCTGAAGCTGACGGAGATGAGGACGAGGAAGAGGAGGAGAATGAAGCGACGCCAGTGGATGACGAGGAGCTGGTTGGAGAGCAGCTCGCTGATATTGCGATGCTCGCTGACAACGGCGCTGGCAGTGCCGAGACTGTGGAACAGGTACACAAGGACTTCTCGAAGATGTCTAAGAAGGACAAGCTACAGATCGTGAACCAGTCGGCGCCGGAGCTGCTGGGTCTCATATCGGAGCTAGAATCGACCACAAAGGAGCTGGAAGAAGTCGTGACACCTGCAGTTCTCAAGCTGCGACCTGTGCGCCGGAAATCGCGCCAGCTGCAGATGGGTCTGCGCTATTTGATGACTCGCCAGAACCTGCTACTCAACTACTCGGCGAACATTTCGTTTTACTTGCTGCTGCGTGCGGAAGGCAAGAGCGTGTCGGACCATCCTGTGCTGATGCACTTGCTGTTGCTCAAAAAGCAGCTGAACAAACTCCAGTCTATAGATGAAGTATTGAACGACCAGTTGCAGGACCTGCTCACGAAGGAGCTGCCGGCTGAGCGGGAACCGAAGACCGACGACGGCCTCGACAAGTTCTTCACCAAGTCGGACCGCAAGCGCAGTGCTGAGGTTTTGGCCAAGAAGGCGAAGAAGCAGAAGAAGTCAGCGGAGGTATCAGCCGAGGAACTGGCCGAGGCAGAGCTGTTCTACGAGCAGACTGCCCGCGACCACGCGGAGCTCAAGAAGGCCAAGAAGGAGTTCTACACGCACGCGACCCCTGCAGCTCTGGCGTCGAGTGACGAGGACAGCGACATGGAGGGCGAGGGCGGCAAGCGTGGCGCTTCGTACCAGATCATGAAGAACAAGGGTCTGAAGGCGCACAAGAGCAAGTTGAACCGCAACCCGCGTGTCAAGAAGCGCATGCAGTACCGCAAGGCTGTCATCAGAAGGAAGGGCCAGGTGCGCGACGTGCGTGTTGGCGAGGCTGGCAAGTACGGAGGCGAAACCACGGGTATCAAGTCGAACTTGTCTCGCAGTCGCAAGATCCGCAACTAATCTGGAGAAAACGCTGTGCACCGGTAGACAAATACATAGACCCTTTTGCATCATTCGAACGTCGTCGTCCACTGCTTCTGCCCTGAATGCTGCTGTGTATTTAATTGGTTCTGTTGTTCATCTGTCTCCATGCTGGTGGCTGTTGCGAGTACTCGTCCATCCACACGTACACACGCCTCACGCACGAGCAAAATGATGTTGCTACGCTTACTTGGCGGCCTCAACGGGGCTCTCCCACAGCTTGTGCTCTGCAACACACACAGCCAATCAGTAACTCTTCCATAGGCCACAACCTTCAGTACCAGCAACACACCAAGGTACACAGGGATGACGGTTAGCTCGTCCTCAGCCTGCTCGATCAGCTCCTCCAGTTGGCCGCAGTTGATCTTGCGCTCAATGACGTCCTCCTGCAGTACAAAACCACTTATGCATCAGCACTGCACCACCAGAACGCGTCTCTTCCCCTCGTCTCTTACATCCTCGTTGGTCTCCACCACATTCAGACGGAAGTTGGTGATCTGCTCCACAGCGTTGCGGTAGTTCTTGGCCTCAGGCGGCAGCACCTGGAGCAAATATCGAAAGAGTCAGCATCAACCTCTTCAGCACAAATGACCAATCGTTGTGGTCATACCTTGACCTCCTCGAGCGTCCGGCGGTAGATCTTGATGAGGTCCTGACGAGCGTTCGGGTTTACCTTGAGACCCACGAGACCCGTCGAGGTCTTGGTCACCGCCATCCGCAGCACTCGCGACGCAAACATGATCGATGCAAGTGGTCTAGCAATTATCTGCGAGGAAGGATCACCGCAAATCCGGGGCTGTCCATGACTGGCTGAAATACGAATATTAAATACATTATATTTCACCCAATCATATCAAACTGTGATCAACGATTCAATTCTGAATTGAAATCGCTAAAAGCGCAACGAGCTAAAGCAGAGCAGCGCAGGAGCAGCATGAGCGGTACCTTCCCGGGCAACAGCAGCCTTATCCAGCAGCTAGACAGTGCGTACTTGGAAGTCCTTCGTCTTGCGGTCTCGCCGGTGTATTTTATGTGGCGTATTGCGCCGCGTTAGCTTCGGTATGCGCGGTCGACTGACTCCGTGACGTGGTGCTGCGTGGACGCTGAGCAGAGCAAGTGCTGATGGTCTTGCGCGATGGCCGCCACCTCGTCGGATATCTGCGGAGCTTCGACCAATACTGTAAGTTGCTCACTGAGTGGTTTGCGTCAGGTTTTGGGCAACAAGACGCTGTTGATCGGGAGACGGTTGACTTATTGAATTGAATCGCATGATGCGGCTGTTGCAATCGTGCCTTGTTATTGATATGTTGCAGCGAACATTATTCTCGAAGACACATTTGAACGTCACGTGGCTGGAGGATTGTTCTGTGATATTGAGCTGGGTCTTAACATCATCCGGTACGTGGCAGTCAAAGCTTGCAGCATCGCTATGCTGCGTTGTTACTAGAATGGGAGGTAGTTGCCGAGATGAAACTCTAACGTCGGTATCTGTTGTGTTTTTGTTTAATTTGCTGCTTGCTATGGTGACAGTGGTGACAACATCGTTCTCCTCGGCGAGCTGGTACGGATTTTAATTTATTTATTTTTGCGCCAGACTGACGACTTTACTCTTCGGCGTTGATTGACTCACGAATTTGATGTATAATTGCTTTGCGGACACTGCAGGACAGCGACAAGGAGCGCGACCAGCCGCACATAAAGCGCGTGGAGCTGGAGGAGGTGCTGGAAGCCGAGGAGCGATTGAACGAGGAAGGCAACACCAGCGTTCGTCAGCAATGGGACTTCGAGCAGCAGCACTAATCCCGCAGACAATATGCAGGTCAGCGAGTCTTCTTCTAGCGTAGCAATTCTAGCGGTTTCCATCCATAGAAGCCTGGCGTATATCGCAGTACTTCAAGTATTTTTTCCTTCGTCTTGGTTACATGTACATTGGTACAGTAGTACCAATTTGGTACCTTAGATTCAAGGCTTGAAGGCTAACATGGCTACACTTTTATCGATTTTTTGTTTTTGGTCCTGACGTTTTTTGGTCAACACAAATTGTTTGTTTTAGTCACACACAAAAGCTAGGGCACAACAGCCGCTCGTTCCCCGTTCCGTTGGTGAGACTCTGGAAGGGAAGGCTCAGCCGCAGCACCTAAAGCTCACGTTAACCTCATCACAGCCATGGCCGAGGAGCGCAAGACCGTCAAGATGCCGGACACGGACAACACGAGCCTCACGTGCGCCGCGCGGATCCTGGCGCACGAGTGTGCGGACGCCAACCTGGAGTTCATGCGTTGCAAGCAGCGTGATGCCAACCCGCGCGCTTGTCTTGTGCAGGGCGAGAAGGTTACGGCCGCTGTGCTCAAGACGTGCGTACCTTATTGTATACGCTATACAAACTTTAAGACATAGGGGAGGGTTAACGTCTTGTTTTCGGACTTATTTTCGTGTCCAGACTGCGTGAGGTGGAGACCAACTGTGGCGAGACGTACACGGCGTACAAGAAGGCGCTTAAGAAGAACTGGCACCGGATCGACGAGACGCGAAAGGAACAGGCCGCGCTGGAGCAATGCTGGCGACAGTACAAGGGCTACAACCAGGAGGAGAACTAGACGACGACCTCAACATCTAAGTTTCGGTGTAAAGAAGCAGGGAAGTGAACTCGAGGTCTTTAGATCAAAGAAGTCCCGAGTGGAGTGGCCAAGCAAAGACTCAGAACCTCCCAGCATCAGCACACACTTGCAGTCTGTCAGCAACTAAAGAAACAAGAAACAAACAAGGGAGAGGAAGGAAATCACAATGCAGTCATCATCAAATTGCACCCCCTTCTCTGCGGCAGACGAACGTGAGGCTGTTGCTCTATGATTTATTTGCTTTGTAGGTTTCGGACAGCTGAGGGCGAGTTTATTCAGCGCTGCAGTTGGTGATCTACGGGGTTACTTCCACATTATGTGTGTTTGAAGGGACCACCGCCAACGCCGGCGTCGAGGCAAGCTTCCGTCGTATCCGCAGCAGCCGAGAGGCTGGTTGCTGTGGTACTTGCAGAGGTTGCAGTGGCAGCAGGAGTTGACGAGCCCTCGAAGCGTCCACGGTAAGCCCACAGACCCAGAGCGGGGTTAGAGATGTAGAAGAATCGCTCGCCGTTTGCATCCACGTTCCAGCCATCCTGAAGCTTGTCCACAGGATACTTCGCGCTCATTTCCTTCAGGTCACCGAAGCCGAACCCCACACCTTCAACCTCCTCCTTGGTAAGATGTCCTGGGCAGTACGTGATACGGAAGCGACCCTCGGATGAACCGTGAATCAAATGTGCTGCCGCACTTAGGTTCTTCATCAGGTCACGGTTAGCGTTCAGGTGGGCAAGCACTTCCTGTACATGTACAAGCAGTAACATGTGAGCACCAAACAAAGCAAACACTGTTGCGTTGAGGTCGTACCGGTGTCGTGCGGTAGCCGTATTTGCGAATGAGCTCGTCAATGCGCTTGTCCTCGCCGAAACGAGCCACACCAGGAGCAAGCACGATGAGTTCGCCGTCGTCAGCAATAGCCATGCGTGTGCGGTAGATGGACTTGTTTCCGAGCCACGTGGACTTGAACTCCTCCGGGTCCAGATACACCACCACCTTGTCAATTGGTGCATCCAGAAGCTCAAAGTTCACCTCTAACGACAGCTCAGCAGCCTTCATGAAGCACTCCTCATCATCTCCGATGAAGACGCCACGCGTCACGAGGCCACCGTTATCTCTGAAGTACAAACACACTACAGTCAGCGAACGAGTTCACCTAAGAAAGCAGGATATCAAAGACAACGTACCCGCGTCCGATCACCGTCTGAATGTAGATGAGAGGCAGCTTCTGGAGGAAGTTAGTGGAGGCGTAGTTGAGGATACGACGCAGTGGGTTGTCAGCACGCCCCATCATGCGCTCCATGCCGTACACGGCACCGATGAAGTGCGAAAAGTTGATACCCTCACTTCCGCCAGTTCCAACAAAGATGTTCTTGTTGAAATTGGCCATACCCATGACCTCATGGGGGACAACTTGGCCGATGGAGAGCACCAAGTCATGGCCTCCTTCCCACAGCTAGACAAGCAACAACCGGTAGCCACAGATATCAGTAAAAAAACACTCCAATTCCACAACCATAACTGAGCACGTACCAGCTTGTTGATCTGTGCCGGCCAAGGCTCGTTCACTTTACCGTCGCTTGCCTTCTGAATGAGTTCCGCAGGCACCTGACCGATTGTCACCACATCGTTTCTGTAGCAATCACTAGGGAGATCAGCTTCACACACTCTCACAGCAATCCCAATTGCACCCAACGCACCTCCAGTCGTGCACACGGAAGAAATCCTTCGGAATATCGCCAAACATCTACCAAAAGTACAAATAATCAGCCACTTTGTTGCAATTCCAGCTCATTAATGTGCTCACTTTGCTGATTTCATCGTCCGTCATAGCGTCGTGTGTGCCCAGCGCTGGCAACACATCCGTCACTTTGTCCTGCAGGTACTCGTACGCATATTGCGACAGCACACCCGACTTCCTGCATCATCCACAATAACAACAGGTTAATATACAGCAATCCCGCTCCTTTCTCAGTCGACGCGTACGAGTGGAAGCGCGTGAAGTCTGGGGGTACGATCACCGCCTTCTGGAACTTGGCACCACGCTGCGTCTCGAGCTTCTGTAGCGTCTCGCGCACGATCTCACGCAGCCGTGCGTCCGATAACTCGGTGGTCTTGGAGCCTTCAGCGAAGAGCAGCGTCATGATCGTGCAAAGGGAACGATGTGTCGACGCTTGTTGGCGGATCTCAAACTGATGCTTGTCGGGAATGTAACTGCATAAAAGAGACCTTGATGCGTTAAAACCTGTTCGTGGTTGAAGTTAACTGCGTCATTCTGAATAAACGCATTGAAAACGACGCAACTTAAGTCTCTCTTTTGCAGGCAAGACATTTGGCCAGCAAGTATAATACTACGTAGTAAAATGAAATAAATGAGCTGCCTCAATCGTAGCTCCGAGACACTCGGGCCAAGCAAGATCCCACAGGAAATCCAAGCAACAGACAATTTTTTTTTTTTAGCAATTTCGGTATCACTTTACTGACAATCAACGCTGCTTGAGCAGTACATGTACCTGCTTCAAGTTTCAGCTTCGATTCGAGACAACGGACGTATAGCTCAAAATCATTTACGTGATTTACTGAAGACCGCAGATGCGTAACAGTTTTCGTCTCGCATCTCCGGTCATCAATGCGCAGACTGCGTGGACTGCGCCCGCAGAGTTTTCTCCATGCTCTGAACAGCTCTTCCAGGTCTGCAACTGTTGAGCACAAACCCAGTGAGCTCTTGCACCAGTTCGCTTTGTACGCACGGTGAAATGTCTGGGTTGACAGTTTGCCACGTGTGAACAACCGATGCTGTCTTGTTGGTGCTGCTCTCATTTGTTGACACGAAGGGTTCAATCACCAGAGCTCCCATCTCATCGTACACAACATCACTCAACGTCTCAGTCTTGAATTTCTCTGGACTAAGGAGTGCACGCCAGGCAATCACGACGCGACCAGCAGCTACGTAGCGTCGAACAATCTGCTTGACCTTGATGTCCAGCAAAACTTGGCCGAAACGATGCTCTTCACCGAAGATTTCAACAACTGTGTCATCACCTACGAGACCCGTAGCCTATAAACAAAGCGAGGCGTCAATGTACATATAACACTCAAGCAAAAGACATAGTAGTACCTCATGCGAGTCCGTGTGATACATGTAGTAGAATCTCGTCGTTGGCAGCCGAAAGGAATGTGCGAAGAACTGCCAGGCCGCATCGCCGACTGACTCAACGTCATAAGGCAGGACTTTATCTGCAAAGGCTCTGCAATGGGCCTTCCCAGTCGTGGAGAATCGAGCAGCTTCAATATGTTCCCTACGGTTCGAGTCGCTGCTGTACACTTGAAGCACTTGACGATGCACTTTATCGATACTTTCCGCTATTTCTTGGAAGATATTGTGATCATGAGGATCAACCGGCACAGCGTACATTCGTCGGTAGGGCCAAGGCCAAGGTTTTGGCCTCTGTTCGCTTAAATGTGGACAGACCTCGACAGGTTCCTCTCTAGTTTGCAGTAAATGCTGCACCTTTTGGGCCGAAACTTCGGCGTTCTCTTGCACCAACTCGCGTAGTCGGCGGTTCTCGTCCTCTGCGTTTTCTCTCGACTTGCGTTCATGCATAGCGAGTTTCCTCCACATTTCCATCAGGTTGGTCACTTCTGGTGTTGAAACCTTTCGCTTTAACGTCTCCAAACGCTCTTCCAGTTGTGGAATCTGCTCACGTAGAGTCAACAGCTCCTTGTGTTGAGACTCTCGAGCTCGATTCGGATTGTAACCGCGCGTCCTCTGCTTCTTCTTGCTCGGTGCTTGATGCATCACGTCGCTACCTTCGTCATCGTGTTGGTCCAAGAGCGACAGCGCCGCTTCCAGCACCTGGTCGTCCTCCACGAGCTGCACCGCCATCGCTAAGGGTTGAAAACTACCAAACGGCATAACGTAAGCAAGACCTGTGTGATGATTTGAATGTTGAACCGAAGCGTTTCAAGCTCATTTGCTCGGCGAATTGATCTTCTGACCAGTGGTTTAAGTTTTTTTTTGGCTTCTGCTCATGAGTACCAAACAAGTGCCCTGACACGTGAAGTGAAAGCCATTTATTTCGTATTGTATATTCGAAACTTTGCCGGCACATGTATCCGCTTTGATTTTGCATGTTTGCTTGGTACTTTTTGCCAGATTCGAGCATTTTTTTTCGCAGTGGGCGGTTAAACGAAATACTTCCCTGATGACCGACTCGGCTGGGCGTACTAAAGCGGTGAAGTTCCCCGGTACGGCCTAGTAATTCACGTAGATATCGTTCATCCAGCTCAAGTGCAAGCTTTCGTTTTAATAACAAATTGTTTGATATAATAAAACCTGAAGGCTTTTAATAAAGAAAATGAGGCCTGGCAACGAAGGACCATACAGACAGTATAGACGGGAAATTGATGCGCTTGTGGGCGTGACTACGAGAAGTTCTTCATATAATTTCCCGTTCACTTGGTCAGCTTAGTATGCATGCATCTCAGACATGTTTTCTCTTGGTCCGCTGCAATCATCCTTCACAGTTTGAAGACTCAAGCCAAACTGGTACGTGCGCTGATATCGTATTGACTCTCACCAACTTCGTAGTGAGTTCCCATCTCATCTGATAGCACGTCGACACCTGCGATTTCTATCTCACTACAATAAGCGGCACGACGACGTTTTACATGAATCAGGAGGCGAACATGTTTTTTGTCGAGCATGTTTTCATACTGATGTGTGTATCGTGCATTCCGATTCAGTCTCAGGATGGTTTCGACGTTTCACACTTTCTCGAGAGACCATGGCGATAGCTATACACTTTCATACGACGAATCACTATCACCAACTTCATTAACGTCGAGGATGTCCAAGCTTCGAGATGACGCGGTCTTGCTGTGCCTCAATAACAATCTCTTTCTCAACGTGGCGACTTCAGTGCACGTCTCGTGCTCCATGTTGAAGGTGTAGCTACAAGCAGACACCGGCAAAGCACTTGTGCGATTGGTCGATCGTATCGAAGTCAACATGCTCACCACTTGCCAAGAAGCAACCAAGAGCGCAAACATGGTTTTCGGCTTCTGCATAGCAATAACTTGCAGCTGTAAACTACTAGTACGTCTTTGCTACTGCGGCAATGCACACGACTCCCAGTTCGATCCACGTTTTGACAAAACATTGCTCGCGGTTGACTCGAGTGACTTCCCAGAGTTCCAGCAGCGAGAGATTTCTACGCCGGACAAGATAAATACTACATTCTTCGGACATGCTAGCGTTGGTGCGATCGCAGCTAGTCATATACCACCAGGAGGGCATATCACGATGGTAGTCATGGAAGACCTTGACCCTATCAGTGGCAACGTCCTCCGAGCCACCATCGCCATGGTCGAAGTCGAGGACATAACGACAGCAAGCGATACCAACTTCAACGATGGCAACCAAAGTGTGCCAAATGCTGTGCTACGCCCGATCCAAGAAAAACATCTTCAACCAGCATCGTCGACCAATTGGCAAGGTTCTGCGCTCGCAAAAAACATCGAGCTGTCCAAGCACCGCTTACCCATGAAGCATTTATTCCACGATACTTCGGGCCACAACACCATTAAGATTGCAAAGAATGCTGAGTCTGTGGAAGGTATCAAGATCAAGAGGTTGTTGGCCCCGACGACAGCGCAGTCTGCTCCAACTACCTCTCAACAGCAATTCCTCCCAACTCAAGCTCCGTCCCGCATTGCTCAGGATGAGCATTTTAGCAGCAATCTTGAATCCAAGTCCAGCGTTGAGGTTGTGAATCCACAGCGAAAACTGACTGTACGTGAGAGGATCAATCGCTTCGAAACAATCACTGCACGCAACTCGCAAACTGACGGCAAGTTATCGGATGGTGTCATGACCAAGCACGTAAAAGGCGTATACGCGGTTCAAACGCAGAAATCATCGGTTTCTCGCGGCTGGGGTATAACCAAAAGAGGTCCTGGGTCGACAATGACAACTGACTTGAACTCAGCTGGTGTAGCGGCCTTCATACGTCGATTGCGGTGGCGCATTCTCTTGCGCAGACGCCAAGTGCAGCAACGCACTAATTCGTCATTGGAAAATGCCCTTGGTGTGCTCCGTCGCTTTGATTTCAATGCCATGGAGACTGCGAGTGCTACCATTCGAAAGCTCACGAGTGACTCGCGAGACTGCTGCGCTCGCTGCATCGAGGTGCCAGTCTCGCTGCTTATCCACAACGTGTTCGTTCGAATGAGTTGCCAATTTTCCGATCCAGATTTGCTGCTCAACTTGCTGCTTACGCTTGACAACTTGGTCAAGTACCGTCGCTGGAAGCAGCAAACCCGCCAGCCAGTCACTCGCTTTGAGCGATTTGGTGCTCGAGCAAGGCTAGATTCACGCTTGATCGAGCTGCTCGGCGAGGTATTACTTGTCTTGAGCGACGACTTGAAACCCAGACAGCAGCAGAGTTGGGCTTTGTTTACTGCAGCCGCAGAGACTTTGTGGGAGCTCGTGATGTTGGTGCAAGATGACGCTGCTCATCAATCGGACGAGTCCTGGATTGGAACACACCAGCGTCTTGTTGGTTTGAGAGCTCGCCTCCTCGCGAGAATGAAGAAGCTACCGCAGCTACCGGTAACAGCGGGATGTGCCAGCATTAAAGACAGTCTCTTGGCGCAGTACTTGACGCGTGCTGCTGCCATCCTGGCACACATCTCGAGTGCAATGCAAACTTGAAGCGCTTTCTGCGTCGTTTCAATATCATTTTCGACGGGGTTTGTGTATACCACATTTTCACTAACTGCCCCCCTTTATCAAAAACGATGATGACGATGTCAGCCTTGAGGCTGTGGGCGCTAGTGGCGCTGCTGCTAGCGACGTGCACGCAGGCGTTCGAGATCAGCGGCACTGTGTACCCTCAAGGTTCCGTGGCGGAGAAGGTGGAGCCGCTTAAAGTGCAGCTAAACGGTGGAGAGCAGACGACATTCGTGCGTGCGGACGGCTCCTTCGTGTTCCGCGACCTGGAGCCTGGTCGCTACGTGGTGGGCATCCCATCCACGCAATTCCTCTTTAGCCAGTACAAAGTGGACGTGGGGGCGGATGGACTCATCCGTGCGCTCGAGTACAAGTACCCGGGGGCCCCCAAGATGCGCGCCGACTATCCGCTGAACGTGGAGCCTGTCAAGCAACTCGAATACTTTGAGCAGCGTGAGAAGTTCAACCTACTGGGACTCATCATGAGTCCGTCCTTCTTGACTATTGTGGTGCCTATTGGTCTGCTGTATATCCTTCCCAAGCTGTCGGAGGGAATGGGTGAGTATCTCGTGGACAATGAAGAGAGAAGAGGGAGTTTGGTTATTGATGTTTTTCTTTTGTTTTGATGTGACTACAGACCCGGAGGAGATGAAGAAGGCGCAGGAAGAGATGGGATCCACGGACCCGTCGTCACTACTGGCAGGTATGCTGGGTGGAGGCCAGACCAATGCCGACGACAGTGATGACGATTAGGCTGCGCTCTACGACGGCGGATCAAGTGACGGTCAGAAATGAAGGACTCAGCTTGGTTTCCTGTTGCGTAATCGCTATATAGAGTAGCTTGTCTTTCTCTTTCGTTCTCTCTTCCTTTGTCTTATAGGAACATGGTGATGTTGGGGTTCCAGCGGTGGTTGTCGACGGTGGCAGTGGTCACTTGATGGGCTTCAAGCGCTAGGCCGCGCTCTTCGTCCACGTCCTTGACGCTTGTGGCTCTAGCACCCCAGTCGTTAATGGGTTTGCCCTCCCGCAGAGCCGCCACCAACCCTTCGATGCGCTCAGGGTCTCCACGCAACGTCATTCGAACCAGGTTCCGGTCCTGACGGTCGTTGGTGGCGCCGCCCTCTAGTCCGCGCTTCTGCATGGCGCGGATTACCGTCTGCCGGAACATGACGTTCTGCACCTTGCCACGCACCTCCAGCCAGCGATCCATGGCCTTGCACTGTCGGACTTGTGCTACGCTGCGACTTTTCTATACCGAGACCGTCAATAGATACCAGAGACACAACTTCAACAGTAGGAATGGGAAATGAAAAGCAAATGTTAAAGTTACTAGGGGGCATACATTGGTGCAGACCACCCTCAGAAGGAACAATAAAGAGCGAGGGGGCAAGGCAAGCGACCAACCGACCCAGCTACAGTGTCTAGCTAGCTAACAACCAGGATACGCGCCGAATCACCTGCAGCCCTGATGCGTCTATTCCTCGTTTTTTTTCTTCTTGTGCTTCTTGGCCTTCTTCTCCTTCTTGACCTCCACAGCTTCCTCCTCTTCAGCCTTCTTCTTGTGTTTCTTAGCCTTCTTCTCCTTCTCCTTCTTGACCTTGGGCTCCTCCTCGTCATCGTCAGCCTCCTCAGCCTTACGCTTCTTGCTCGACACAGTCATGTCAGCGTCGGCGTTGTACGACTTGCTCGTCTCAGTCTTAACGTACTTCTTAGCCTCGTTTTTGGTCTTGCCGTTGGAGTTAGGCACGCCCGAGAAGCCGTTCTCCAGCTGCCGCACACGGGCCTCCACCTTGGCACGGTTGTCGAAGCCGATGGTAGCCTCCGTAGCGTCACCCAGAGCGTCCACACGCACAGCCAGTGCCGTCTTGGCAGCCAGCACACGCGAGATCTTACCCTTGTGTTTGGGGGCGGTCTGACCGATCAGCGAAGCGTGGTAGATCAGACCGTACTTGGGGGTGTCGTGCTTGGTCTTAAGAGCACGGAACAGAGCCTTCTCGGCACCAAGGATCTGCACAGTGGAAGCCGGGTGCTTGGCCAGGTTCATCAGGGAGCCAGCGTGGGCAATGAGACGGGCACCGACCAGCTCGCCCACCATGACGGTGAGGTTGGGGGCGATGGCGTTCATGCGGTTCTTCAGGTAGTCGAAGAGCTGAGCACGGTACTCAGTGAGAGAGATGACCTGCTCACACAAAGCAGAGATGTTGGTCACGTCCTCCTCAGAGATGTCCGTTCCCATGGACACCTCACAGACCTCGCGCATGGAAGCTTCAACGTCCTCCGACAGGATGTCCGAGAAGTCAAGGTCCTTGACGTGCGAGCGCACACCCATCTTGAGCACGCACTTGGCGTACTGCAGGTTGTCCGTGACGATCTTGCCCATCTCGGGGAAGTGCCAGCCGAACCACTCACGCACACGCATCGAGTACGTGTTGATCTCCTTGTCCAGCTCATCGAGCAGACCAATAGCCTGCACGATCATAGTGTCCACCTTGTCGGCGCTGAACTTGAGTTTGTAGCGCGAGAGCGAGTGCGACAGACCGAGCGTCATAGCCTTCAGGTCGTCGTCCTCCAGACCAGTGATAAGGGTGTCCATGTTGGCACGAATGCCACGCATCACCTCGTTCACGGCGTTGTCGTTGACGCAGGAGATGCTAAGCTTCTCCTTAATAAGGGAGCCAAGCGCCTTGTCCGACACAGCCAGCTTGTCCTTCAGTCCAGCGTCCACGACGTTCTTCTTAAGGAACTTCTTGAGCGCCTTGCCCATCTTGCCGTCCACCATGTCGGTGGCAGCAGCCACAGCCTCCGTCGTGTCCTTGAAGGCATTGAAACCCTTGAGCTTCAGCACCTTAGCGGCCTTCTCAGGCGTCGAGAAGTGCTTGAACACGTCGTCAGCGCTGGCCAGCTTGGCCTCATCCTGCACCTTGAACAGCGCGTGACCCGCAGCAGTCTCGAACAGAACCAACATCGTTAAAAAGGGGTAGCACTTAGCTCAGTCTCCTCGATTATTCACGACTGATCCTGCCACCTGAACGCTGTTGCTGGCCAGCCAATGGTCAGCCAATGGAGCGACGACGACCTATCAAATAGAGTAAGACCTCGATTTCACATGCACCCCCTAAAATCCGATCATATCGAGTGGCTGTAGCGTCATACGCACCTTTTCGACCAATCCACAAGCGACTTCAGGTCTTATAAGACTAACGATTGGCTAAAAATCAACCCTGCGCTTTCACTGGTGGTGGGGCTCCGAGCATTTGCACCCGAAGCTCGGAGCTCTCTCATTTGTTGCAAAGTTCCTCTTCTAACAAGTAAGTGGCTGTGTCTGTGCCTATGCTATCGGTAGTGTGTGGGGCCGCTCGGTGTGCGGTGTACGGTATGGGGGACAGTCTTGATCCAGTGGCTGCTTTCCCCCTCACCGACAACGCCTCGCGACTGTAATTTGTCGTAGAGTTTGGGTGACGCGTTATAATGACGATGTTTCTTAAGACCGAGACTGTCCTGCGCGACCGACGTGGACTCAATGCCTTACAGCTGAGAGTCCCGCTTGGGAGTGCGGTAGTACAGACGTGTTCTTAACCTCTCTCTCTCCCGTTACAGACTCCAATATGGCTGACTACGACGAGGAAGAAGTTGCGCGCGGTGTGACGGTCCGTGACGTGAAGCCCGCTGACTTCATTAAGGCTTACGCTGAGCACCTGAAGCGTTCGGGCAAGATCGAGCTGCCTGCCTGGTGGGACGTGGTCAAGACGGCTTCGTTCAAGGAGTACTCGCCTGCTGACCCGGACTGGTACTATATCCGTGCCGCTTCGATCGCGCGTAAGGTGTACCTGCGCCAGTACACTGGTGTTGGCTCGCTTAAGAAGGTGTACGGTGGCGCCGCCCGCAAGGGTGTGCACCGTCAGCACTTCCAGCAGGCCTCGGGCGGTCTCATCCGCCACATCCTGCACCAGCTGGAGGAGATGAAGGTCGTGGAGAAGTGCCCCGAGGGCGTCAACAAGGGTGGCCGCAAGATCACCAGCCACGGCCAACAGGACCTGGACCGCATCGCCGGCCAGGTTGTGCGCGCTTAAGTTTGGAGGCTTCTCGCAGCCGCCACTTAATCGGACGAATGAACCAGAGAGCTATTTTGCAATAAAGCTAGTTTCAACGCGCTATGACGCGTCGGCTTTCATCCTTGTTGTCCTTCTTATGATCTGCTGTAGCATGGCAATCCACGCTGTGTGGCAGTAGTAAAGTAATTGCAATATGAACTTCACCCTGGTACTTTTCCCGCCATGTTTTACAAGTATCTTCGCGCCAATGTCTTCACCCGTGCATCAAACACTTCAGAGGAGATCGGAGTGTCATACTCGTAGAAGGGGTTCATCAGCAGCTTCACAACACCAAGACACAAGAAGCCGTTAGATCCATAATGTTAATGGCACAATTCATACAGTCTCTGCTTCCCTCACCTTGACATAGAGCTCGTGCACCTCGTGAAAAAAGGCCTTGACAGTGTCGTCGTTGCGGGTCTCGTGCAGCAGCAGGAACTTGACGCCCGACGCCGTCACGAAGGCCGATACGAGCTGGTCGTTGAATCGGTCCACGACCTTGAGCGCCATGGCGGGCGTCGTCCACATGAGCTCGTCCACCAGGTCCAACGCCGCGTGCAGCACGAACTCGTCCACATGTGCGCTCTCCTCGCGCCGCGCGCGCATCTCCATCTTGTACAGCGGCTCCTTGGAGCCCACCACCACGAACATCGACATGATCGCCCTGGGTAGCTTCCTGCTCACTTTTGTTCCAAATCACTGCTTTTTATTTAGGCACCAAAAGACTTGCGTCCACTATGCAATACAGTGTACCACAGTGGACGACGTCCACTCGCAGGCGGACGAGTTGCCATCTTCAAGACTCGGACGAGATGTTCACAGAAACCAAGTATTAATACATGTACCTATTAATATTAGCACGAAGCGACTGTAAAACCAAATCTCAAGGCGTGTGTATGTATACAGTAGCAACAAGTAACAACACAAGACAATTCCAAACTCAGATCATTGACTTGCCGTATCCCCCTGCGAAACTCAGCACTTCCGCTCGCAGGCACGGGTTTCCTGGACGATGGTCACTACTACCTCTCCTTCTTCTGCGCTTAAATGTGGTACATACGGTTGCGGATATTGGTGTTCGCCTTGGCGAAGTTCGAGTTGATGGTGTTGGTATCGTCGGAGCCCTCTTTCAGGAATAAGCGCGCGCGACGAGCAGCCAATTGCGCGTAGTACACGAGCGTAGCAAGAGACACCGAACGAGTGCATCGCGCATTCGTGTACCCGAGAAGGTACGTCAGGCGCTGCACGTCATCAGCCGACATATTGTTCTCGTTGTGCAGAACGGTGTAGTGGCACGGAACGCTCGTGCCTTGGATGCCGGCGTGGCCGTACAAAATGAAGTCAAAACGGTGCGAGTCCACAACTCCACCGTCGATCACCGTTCCGGGGGCCGCATTACCCTTGCGATCACCATCACCATGGCCCGGGAACGCGCGCATGTGGTGACGCTTGTTTGCAATTATGAACGTAACGGGTGGGTTGTAGTCGTCGGTGATCATTTTGCACGCCATGCGGAGTGCACGCATTTCCGCCTGCAGGATGTCATAGTACTCTCCCTCGCTCACGCCGTCACAGTAGTAGATGACATGCTCCGGCTTTCGCTTAGTGTTCTCATAAAACACCATCGCAGTATTTGGGGCAACTGTTGAATCTCGTTTGGAATATTGCTTGAAGGCTTTTGCGCGGCCACATGAGCAACATACTTTACTGAATAGCGATCCAGCGAAGCAACAACAGAAGCGAACAACGGCTGGGCCGTGCCTGAGAGGGTGCTCCACATCAGCGCCGATAATGATAGTGGGTTCAGTATCCACCAGCGGTAACGACTCGCGCAGAATCGAATTCATTCCGCCCAGCTTCGTGTTAATTTTCAGGCACAAGTTCGCACAAACTTGTGGTTTCGCACCGCGAACATTGTCGGACACGATGCATTGGCTGGGGATTCCCAACACTGTGTCGGACATGCGCTTGATGTCATTGTATGATTCTTCGCTCTTGTCCTGCTTTATCACCAAAATAAGTTGCGGAGGGCCTCTGTTGCGCGCTTCCAGCTCCTTGAAACAAATCTTCATTAGCTCGTCCACCTGCGCACCACGGAACTGATCCATGAGGACCATGTGCGGGTGATTGTCCTCAACAGTCAAACCGCTATGCCGATTAAGTTGCGGACAAAACGCTGTACGTCACGCTCAGTGACGTTAGCAGTAACAATCACAACTCCCCAGTTACGCACAGTGACGCCATCCACTACACGCTTGTCTCACAAGTTCCATTGGCCGCCAGACGGCTGCTCCACCACATTCGCGTACCCCACGACAGGGGGCTCCATCACGCGGGCTTCCGTCATTTCGAGATGCTGCTCTACCTTCATTCCGAAGGCAGCGAGGTACGGATCGTTCTCGAAGCCAGCTTGGCGAAGCTGCTCAATGATAGTTTTCTTACGAGCATCCGGAGACTGACTGGTCTGTTGCTTAATTTTTTCGTTTTCCTCATCTGTGATGTTGCCGCAACGCTGTCCAGGAGCCACCTGGCAAACCTCGATAGGCAACCAAGTCTGCTTGCCCTCGTGTTTACTGCCCACATTCACCGGTGGGAGCTGCGGGTACTTTAAATTAATCTTGTGCTTCGTGCTGAAATAGTCAGCAACAGACATGTTCTCTCCCTTGATCTTCACCATCGTTTCGTTGGCCGGCTGAGCACTAATGCCGAAGATGGCGCGCTTGCGGTCTTTCCGGTGGGTAGGCTCGACTTCAATCCCACGTAAGGCACGCGCCAAGCTTTTGGCGTCGCTGTCTGATAATGCACGGATATCGTTGGCCGAACCTGCGTTCAAGGCTGGCAGTACAAGCTCCATCAGCGCTTTCGGAGTGTAGAACACAGTGGATGTCGGGTCCACGTTCATGAACAGCTTCCGGTCGGCGACGCGGATGGCTTGATGGTAGCCCCAGCACAACTCTTTGTTACCTTTGAGCGGGGACGTTTCCTTCCTGGAGAAAAAGTTGCCGTTCACAGTAATGACGCGCTGAGCACCGAGATGGCGCGTAACCACATCCAAAGCTTGCAGGACTGGCATCACATCAGGATTGGAGTAATAATCCGTCAACGAACTGTTTCAACAGCGCTCCGGAAGTGCACACAAATTGGGGCCAAAGGCAGTCGTTCCGATTATTGAAGGCATGACTCGCTGAGTCTCACGAGGTGAGGTGAAGCGAGGTAGCCCTTATTAAGGGAGTGGAGTGGTGGGTATAAAACTCTCTACAGTTGCGCCGACGAGTGAGCCTGGGCGCGCTTGAGGGCTTGGCCTTGGAGCTGACTGTGTCTGGCGAGGCAAGTTGGCGACTGAGCTGCCAAGTCCCTGAACGACTGCCGACAAGACTGGACGGTTGCTGGTCGCCTCTTGGCGAGGCGGAGGTCCGAGTGTTGGCTATACTTGGCACGGCTGCGACGCAGCTGGGATCCTGCGAGCTGCCGTGTGGAAACGCCGCTGCTTGACGGTGCGCCTCCCTCCTCTCGTAACAAAACCTATGTTTCGCTAACGCGAAACTCTTGAGTCAAGATTGTTTCAGCAAGCTTGAACTTCACGACAAACGTACGCGGTCGGAATGAACGGCATGGAGCACCATCAGTAGCTGGAGGGGTGTCGGACTGGGATCACCAGGGTTAACGTCAACGAAAGTCTTGGACTGTGGTTTCCACGGCAACATGGCAGGCGCGTACATAGCAGACGTGCCATCATGAACCACACGTAGTCCACCAAATTCCGATTCGTACTGACGAAGCGCAGCGTTGATCATGATGCATTTCAAGGAAGGGGGAACCGGCCGTTGTGGGCACTTTGAAAGTGCTGACACATCTCTCGTTTTCGCGTCCTCCCCCTCCTTTTGTTCACCACCAGACGGACCATTTGACTTGGAGTCCGCAGCAACGTCGGGCGAGCGCTCAACATCCACGTGATATTTGAAAATCTCCACCGGGGCCGCGTCCAGTGACACGCCGAAGTAATTCACCGGCAGCTGTATCGAATTGCCATTTGTAGCGAAGCCTGGGCGGCGGCAAATGAGGAACCCCTGTTGGAGCTCAGGATCATCAGCACTAAGTTCGCGCGGCCCGGCGCGGCCACTCCACTCTTCCAGCCCCCGCGGGTCGGTCACAGGTCTCGTATCCGAATCTGGTACCTCATGGACGCCAACATGGCTGCGGCGATGCGGAAGCTCAGTGAGATGTGCGCCTTCGTGTGCATCCTGAGCTCCTACGCGACGTCACAGAGCGAGGAGGCCAAGACAAGTACCCGTTAAACCCGATGTTCCAGAAGGTGACGGTCGCCGGGACCGTTTTGATTCACGGCCAGACCAAACAAATGGAGACCGGGGGCAAGCAGGTTTGGTCCATATGCGGGGGTGAACCCGACTACAACCCGCTCGAGCGCGTTCTGGCTGCCGGCGCCAAGGCCATCAAGTACGCGTACATGAAGGGGCTGCGCGACCTCACCTCGACGTATCTGGAGAAGGCAAGGGACCCGGCCACGGATATGAAGAGGAAGGTGACGGCGTCACGAAAAAGTTGCCCGATGTCCGGTGCAAGACGTGCCAGAAATATGTAAAAAAAAAAAACGCGCAGCCTTCTCGCTCGTTGCTCAAGATGTTCTCAAATGCCCGAACATCTCGGATAAAGAGAAGCTGGAGTGGACGACTGCTACGAGATCGCGTTGTAGTTGGCAGCATCGCCACGGTTCGTCGCGTGCAAGACTTTCCCGAGTCGCTGTTGACACGAACCATGGCGTGCAAGGAATCAAACGTAGCAGTAACCACGTCTTAATATATAGCCTCAGGCGTACGCTCGTTCACTAGAGCATTCCTTTCATTGCTTTCATCCTCTGACCTTCCTCTGCTGACCTTGTTTGTAAATACTTTGAGAGGACCTCGAGTTTTCAGTCCTGGTTGTGCATTATACGAGGCCAGTCCAAACAAAAGTATCCTAAAGGCTATTTTGAGGTTTTTTGTAATCAACCTCTGAAGTTAATGGTCCTTCGCACGCAGCAAAAAACAACTTTCGAGAAAACGGGCTTTAAAAAGAGGCCCCCCATGACAGACGACAGCGACTCCGAATGGGAGCCTGAGGAGACGTCAGAGCGGTCGAGTTCCGGCGATGACGACGGCGGTATTGAACTGGAGCAGCTGGAGGCTTCCCCCGGTGGAGAACAGACGTTCCTCGCGTTGTTAGAGGGTGCAAATGTGGAGACTGGCGTCACCAAGCTTTCACAAACGGAGTGCTGCAGCAAGAAGTGCCTCGCCCAGTCGATAACAGGATTGCGGCGGCTTCTTCAATCCTTGCGGGCGATGACCAAGGCTGAGCGGAAGACCTCCATCTATTCTGTACTTGCTACTTCCTCCAGTGTTGCTTCTCAAGCACATAGTGGTAAGACCGCCAAGCGCACTCGCACCACCTATCTCTTGCCGTTCGCCGGCGAGGTGTGCCGTGTCGCTTTCAGGTTGGCCTACGGAATCTCGCACAAGACGCTCAACGTGTACCGAGCTCACGTTGCTAAGGGAACGATCGCAGTTGATCCGCATGGGAACACAAACAACCAGCATGCCAAGAAACTACACGACGAATGCCTTACGGCTTGGTACAAAATGGTTGGCGAAACACTGGGCGATATTGTACCGCTGCGTGTTCGACGCCGTAAGATGGAAAATGGCACAGTTCATCACTTCTACACATTCGAAAACTACACGCTTCTCCCTTCAACTTTTACGTGGGAGTCACTGCACGACCTTCACAAAACAAATTCGCCCTTATGTTCCAGCGGCTTACAGAGACTGCGGATTGTACGATGAGCCCCCCGGAGGATGCAGTTACCAAGGCCATGGATATAAAAAAGATCGTCGAGCACAACAGACAAACAAGCGCAAGCGTGACGACGACAATGAGGAGGGGAAGTCCCAGGTGGTGTAGTGCATTCTTTTGTATAACCCAGAACAAAACATGGATACTTTTGTTTAAATCTAGAATTTCATATAGCATCTGTATGGGAATTAGGACGGCCAACTTCTAAGTTATGTTTGGGGACTTTCTAGATCGATTTATAGAACGTGGAGGATCCCATTTGAAAGTGTAGCGCTTACTCTATTAGAAGAGCGCAAAAAAAAATTGTTTTGGTTTGTTGGTCAAATCTGGTGGACTCTTGAGGCAGACACTCGTAACTTCGCAACCAGGAGTCCGATGAAGCAGTGGAAGGGCTCAAACGATAGCTGAAACGCTGTAGTTTCGGGATTAGGCTACTTTTGAATAACCTAAAAGTGGGCAGTTGGCCACTTTTGTTTGGACTGGCCTCAACATTGTATTACGGTGCTATGCAGGGCTGCCGAATATTGCATTGTTATCTATTGTGGCATTGCTTGGAAATAGATTATTGTATGGCCACAAGAATTGTCGGAGATAGATTATTGATTGCCTTTTCTCTACTCTTGCCAGGTCCTGTCGTCTCCTTTTACTTAAACTTTGTATAAGACTCTCAATTCCTGAAATAGATCATTGATTTTGGTTTCTCGAAGCCTCTCCAGTAAATTATTGATACGAATTTATTGCAATAATTGCAGCATCAATTTATTTTTCGGCAGCCCTGGCACTATGCGTTTCGTGCACGAAAGTACCCTGTATTATGCTGTTTCTAGCGTGCACATAACATCACTAATCAAACACAATAAATTGCTGGAGAATTCAATAATACCAACCTTTGGCAAAAACCAATAATAAATTATTGGTGATGACCAGTACAATAATTATTGGGTATTGAATACTATTGTCTGAGCACTGGCTCCGACCAGGAATCGTGCGTATGGCTGATTTTGCAAACAAGCCTTTGTAGTTTCCGCGCCGACAAGCCTGCATACATGAAGCCAGGGTCCGACAATGCTTCCGGACAGTACCAATAACCACGTCGAACTCAAAGTTTGGTTCAAGTCATTGTTAGTGACGCGTTACTCTTGCAGTACGACGAATTGAAAGGAAAGGACCGAAGACTGCTTTACTTGATTAACATTCCAAAGCTCTCCACAAACTCACAGATATAACTGCCTCGGGCGGCTTCCATGTTCGAAGTGGGAGTACAGTAAAATGAACCCGATCTTGCGACCCCAGTCATTACGGCGTTGGCAATAGACCAGCAGCAACGCAGCTAGCCATACACGTTCCTTGCGCGGAGTTGCAGGCGACTATAGCGGGCGCCGCACCAATTCCTCCAGAAACGGTGCCGAACAACGCTCCAGCTGCGGCGTAGCACGCCACAACGAGTGCATTGCACCCGCTCTGACAAATTCCGTAGGCGAGGATACCAGCCTTGACTTCAGGCATGGTGGCGAGTCCCAGAACCACGAACACGGTCAGGTTCTTGAACATCTTCGAGTCTTGGCTTTGTCAATCAGGAAGTGAGACGACAAAGGAAGTATGCTTGCAATTTGCATTGCATCATCAACTACCTTGAAGTATTTTCCTGGTCCTCGCGGCTTCAATGCATGGAGAATTCCAGATTGCACCGTTGGTTGTGTAGTACATGATGGGCTTTGTCACTCTACGTTATTGCTGGTAGCAAGCGTGTGGCCACTGCTGTTTGCACGCTAGACTCCACTCGGTTGTGAAGCAAGCTTCTTGATCCACGGTGTTGCAATTTCGCCGGACGTACTTATCCAACATACAATGTGAACGAGACATCTTTGCCAGAAAACTTGCGACGTACAGGAAGCAGCAGTTAAGCTCTAGATGGCTACAGTCGCGTTGACGTTGAAGTCGACCAGCTAAGGTTTATCAGATGCGAAGCAAAATGGAGCAGATATTTGCAAGTTAGAGCGTTGCAAGTTGCAATACACGGCGTGTCGACCACGATCAGAGACGCTTCAACACGGCAACTGCAGTCGTCACATCGACGCAGGACATCCAAGACGGCACCGGCACACTTGCTCTGAGCAAGTTGCTCAATTCGCTTGGTGCCTCCTTTCGCCAGGTTAACAGCCACGACAACGACCACCAACTACAGTACTGATCTTCGAGCCACCGCAGCCATTCCATGTGGCAAGTTGAAGTGAAGATCCCTTGGCAACCACCAAAACGATCTGCAAATGATCTCTACCTGGTAACTCGTTCTCGAACACCATGGATGGAGCTCACCCAGTCCAATGGACGCCGCCCAAAACTAGCGTATCCACCGATATGTCAAGACTTTCGAGATTTGATAGACCTAGCATAACTCCAACGCAGTCTGGTGAGGCGGGAATCCAGTCTCAATAAGTTTCTGGAAATGTTACCTAACCGCACGCTTTATTTGGCAACTACATACATTTTAGCTTGGATTCACTATGCATCCACCGGGAAGGGTCGCTGTACCACCCTCAAGAAACAACCTCTCATAAACTTTGGCATATATCAGAAACTTTCACATATCGTACCTGTGCAACTTTTATATTTAGAGACAAATTTAGAGATCGATTATGACACCGTCTTATGGCAGTTTTGGGCGGCGTCCATTTCTCTGGTCTTTAGTGCAGCGAAAAATCCCTCGGTGACGAGGCCCTGCGGCTCT
Organism: Phytophthora tubulina; assembly: GCA_014706135.1. NCBI lineage: Eukaryota > Oomycota > Peronosporomycetes > Peronosporales > Peronosporaceae > Phytophthora > Phytophthora tubulina. The sequence goes on along the minus strand of JACBOY010000017.1, from coordinate 113,691 downwards.
GCTCAGGACAGCAAGCATCACTGCAGGTTTCGCTGACGTCGCTGCAGTTGCAATGAAGGGCTGACGGTCGCTTACTCTTAACCTTGATTTTTGTATGTGCAGCCCATCTCCCCACCACGTCACACATTTGCACAAACCGGTCCAAGTTGGACTCCAACGACTTCGAGCAGCTACGTTCGACTACGCTTGACTTCGGCACTCCGTGGACAGGCAATCGCTCTTCGAACACAAGCTCACTGCACTCTCAGCGCCCACTTGCTCTTTTCCTGCATAAAGACTCAATGGCGGAGACCTCCAGTAACCAGCCCCAACAGGGACCCGTGAAGCTGGCCAAGCAGCTCGTGGCAGACACGGCCGCCGCCATGGCTGCATCACTCGGTGTGGCGCCCTTCATCACCATCGTGGACCGCGCCATCATCGAGAACGCGAGCGGCGCCCGCTCACTAGGCCGCGGCCTCAAGGAGCTCAGCATCGACTTCCTCAAGCATCCGCTACGCTTCATTGGCAAGCGCGAGTTCCAACTCATCTTCGGTCTCTACACGGCCACATACGTCACTGCCAACGTCGTCGACTCGGTGTGCGAATACGTCGAGACGGACAACCAGATGCCCAAGTTCATCGGCACTACGGCCGTCAACATGTCGCTCTGTATTGCTAAGGATCGTGCCTTCGCACGTATGTTCGGTGTCATTGCGCCTGCTGCCTTCCCACTTACGTCCATTGGTCTCTTTGCTGTACGCGACTCCATGACGTGTGCTGCGTCGTTTAACGCCCCTAAGGTGCTGGCTAAGAAGATTGAGGACAAGGGTTTAATGGAGAAGTCAGGTGCCAACACCTTTGCACAGCTCATCTGCCCTGCGGCCGTGCAGTTCCTGTCCACGCCGCTGCATCTGCTGGGTCTTGACCTTTACAACAACAAGGGACATGCTGTGGCACAGCGCGTGAACTTCGTGCAGCGTGAATACGTCAAGTCTGTATTTGCTCGCGTCGGCCGTATCGGACCTGCCTTCGGTATCGGAGGTGTGGGCAACGCCTACTTCCGCAATACACTCCGCGCGAAGTTGGATTAGATTTTTTTTGGAGTCAAGAAGCAACAGCCACTGGACTGGGTTCTAGCATGCGAGAAGCGGCAAGTCACCAAGCACACCAAGAGCGACGATTGTAGATACTTCGCTTTGGGGTGAATATATATTCTATGGCCAGACCTTGACCTGCTGCTTTGTCAACACTTCATCGCTTTGTGGCATGTTTGGAAGCAGAGAGTACCAGTCTTGTTTATCGTCTACAGCTGCCGACGTTTGTCGATGTTTTCTGGTGCTAGATTGCTCTCCTACTACCGGTATCCTGTCTTCCTTTTTGCGCAAGTCGAACTGCTGATTGCCAGGGCTGTAACCTGATGCCGTTGCAAACCTTACTAGTCATCCGCTGTGTCATCCTCATCCTCATCGCCTTCGTCACTTTCGTCCGACATGTTCTCCTCCTCCTTGAGCGCAAGAGCTTCCACCTCCTTTATCTCCCGTTCAAGCTCAGCGAAGTTCTTCAGCTCCTTCCGTACGCTTCGGTCCGCCTTCTCTGGGTTAATGCGAGACGCCGATGCGCGTGCCTTCTGCAGCTCCTTCAGAAGAGGAGTATCAGGGCCCTGAATAGTAAAATGACAGCACACACTAGTCAGCACACCACCACAGACCAAGCACCATCGCTTCCAACGAACCTCGTGCTCAATCAACACCTCCATTTGCTTGTCGTACGCTTGAAGAAGCAGCTTCAACAAGTCCTCAGAGGACATGGCGAAGAAGTGCAGGAACGACGGCTTTCCCACGGATGATCGGGTGTCTATGATTGAACCTAAATCATCACCCTAAATACAACACAAAGCAAACCAGTAAGTACAACCAAAGTTCACTATAGTTCACACCAGCTACATCAGTGAATTTTACCTTTACGCGGATGAATGCACCAGGAAATCCATCCAGCTCCTGAACGCCATGCAATTTCTACACAAACACAACCGCAAACAGCATAAGTTGACTGTAGCAAACTGCACTGAACTCCAAATAATTTCTCGCCACCTACCGACATTGAATTCTTTACTGGAGGCCACTCCATAGCGTACCACCAGCGACACAACAACTCCTGCACCAATCGACCCTTGAGCGTCTCGTATAAAGCCTCCGTACACTCCTGCTGCCGGATCTTAATCTGTAGACCAGTCACTTGTCAGTAAATATCATCAAAAGATACTCCTGGGAACGAATACCCACCTTTATTACTCTCTTCTTGGTCTTGCGCGGCGTGTTCCTCGGTGTAGAACGAGAGCTGACTGGCGTCTTCTCCGTCTTCATCTTCGTCTCCACATTCAACTTCTTGCGTTTGGCCAAGCCACTGATGGGGATGTCGTCGTCACTGTCGGCCACAGCCTGCCGCTTGCCATTGGTCGATCCGTTAACCACTTGCTGCGGCACTTCAGTCTTCACTTCGATCTTTATCTCCTGCTTCACTACCGGAGCTTTGGCACGCAAAGCCGAGAGCGGGACGTCGTCATCGCTGTCGCTGTCACTGATGGAACAAGAGAGAAAGGTATGGTGTGAGATCTTCCGACTTCCCCGCGGTCTAGTGAAGGCTACAGACAACATAAGGAGGTCGGAACACCGCGACGTGGTAGTACAGTCCTTCCTCTTTCTATCAAGCTATAGAACGTTGCATGTACCTGTCAATAATGCGCGGAATGGACGACATCGTGCTTATCCTCAGCGTCGATGGCAGCAAATAAAGTGGTGCAAAGCTATCGACTTTCGATGGATTGTCACTAAAGCGAGGTACTAGTGACAGTTTATGACCTGAAGCCATTGGACGATAGCAAGTTATGAGCAAGCACGTGACCATGGACGACGACCCGGTGGTGCGCGAGATCCCCGTGCATCTCGCCGACGAGCTGCGCCGCAATCTGTACGTGTATCTCTACTGTATTTGTCTCCATTGTGGCGCTTTCTATTGCGTTGAATTGACTGAATCACTGATGAAAATGACTGGTGAGCAGCTACATGGTGCAGTTCCCGTTGCGTCCGACGTATCGCCCAATGCCGGAGCCACCACGTCGCGCGCGTATCAAGCCCAATAACCAGCTGATGCAGCTTGACTTTCCTGTGGACCAGCGCAGCCAACACTTTGACCAAGACGCGGAGGAGTATCTCAAGCAGAAGCACCTGAGACTGCAGTCGTCCAGTGTGCCGGCGCTGTCCAACTACGCTGTGGGTGTGTTTCGTCAGGGTCAATTGCATCTCACGCCACTGTCGGTAGTGATGCAAATGCGTCCCAATCTTTCGCACATTGATGATGCTATTAACGAGGAGGAAGAGATGGAGGTGGAGGAGAAGGTGGAACCGCCACCTGCAGAGCTAAAGGAAGTGCAGTTCCAGTTCAAGAAGAAACAGTCGGAACGCGCCATGTCGGCCATTCAGAACTCGTACGCGTACAAGAAGCAGCAGATTGATGCTGAGAACTGGATTGATCTCCAGGTGCAGGACAAAAGCGTACGTTTGGATGTGGATTCTGAAAAATGTGTTAACTTGATAGGTCTAACGTGTGTTTATGGGTTAATTGATGTAGAGTGCTGGTGCGGATGATGAGTTTGAAAACTTGTTTAGTGAAAAGGAGGAGGAGGTGGTGTCGACAATGACGCCCGACCAATATATCAAGGCGATGCAGTACCGTGCCATGGCCTCCGTGGATAAACCCGCAGCTCCGACCAATCCGGCACAGTACGTGCTTACTTAACGATTTTTACTCAGTGAAGCGAGACATGCAAATACTTACTTTTCTTTACGATGAACAGGACTGACGACGATGACGAGGGACAGAAGGATGAAACAATGGAGCCAGTCCCTGGACACCTGCTTGACGGCGTTGATACCAAATACGCAGAGGTGCTTCGACTGCTTGCCACTGACCAAATCATGCACTTCGACACGCTTGCGAAGCTTCTACCAGCTCGCAGCGAGGATGAGCTTCTCGATGCTCTCAAGCACGTGGCTGTGCATGTGCGAGGACGTCTACTTCCTACGAGGTGCGTTGCTGTTGAAGCATTCTTGACAACAGGTGAATTGCTGTGACTAAATGTCTTTTTGACTTTGTTGTGATATTCGACTGAACAGCGCCTTGGTGTGCCGTGGAGAGACGACGGTGCGCGCTCGCAATGATATTATCAAGGCTGTACGTTTGATGCTCTATCGCTACTTGCCGACTTACGTGAGTCTAACCTTACGAATTTATTGTTTGCCTTCCAGCTGACGAAGACACCCGCAGGTGTATCGCGAATGGAACTGGTAGAAAAGTTCTCCCTGGACGCTGATGTCGTTAAGACCATCCTAGCCGGTAAGTTACGCAAAGTAAGCTCTCGTGTGGTGCCTTGTTCGCAGTTCTAATTGCTATGTGCTGCTCAAATCTGCAGAGTTCGCTGTTCTGGAGTCGTCTACGCGTAAGTGGAGCTTCCGCCTGGACTCGGACGACTCCTTCACAAAGAGGTTCCCTGCCGTCGCAAATGCAATCAAACTTTAGCCAGTTAGTGCGGGATACCTGGGAAGGATAGATAGAGGCAAAACTACCCTTATCCGGATACAACTGTAGTAGGTTAGCTGCGCGAGCTAACACTCGCAGCGTGTTTGAATATTTGCATCAGCAATTTCCTTCTCTTGTATCTGAACGCCCATAAATCATTTTGTTTGCTTCATGCGCTAGGTCACGACTGTGAGCTGATCTACATCGCTGCCTTCCGCCTTTGCTTCCGCCTCCATTTTCTCCTTTTCCTTCTTGTTGCGCATGAATTCTAGCGCCTTTGCTCTCCATTCAGCGTATTCTTCTGGCGTGGCAACCGCCACTTTCTTAAATACCCCTGGGTTTTGTGCTGTCGTTGCACCCTCACGAGACGCCCGCAATCTTTGTAGCACTCGCTGCTGCGCCAACGTTTTGGGTGGCGACGTCGTTTCACCGTCAAGTCTCGTCCTCTGTCGTTTCACGCGCTCCTCCTCTTCAAGCTGCTCGAGTCGATGCTGTTCTGTCAGCTTCTTGGTTGCTCTTTCTCCTGCAAGACTACGACGCTTCTTTCGATCCATGATAGCGCCACTCAACGATGCCTTGCATTGAGCCTACCACCAGCAGAAAGATAAAGTAAACAAGCTGCACACGAAAAATAAATCATCAATTATGCGCACCTCAATAGAAGACACAATAGCATCGAATTCCTTTGCATTGCCACACACAGCCTCCAGCAGTTTGATCTGGTTCACGTTCATCTTCAACAACACAAACATCGTCAGCAGCTCTTCAAGAATCATCTTCATTCTCCAAATGCCTCTCACCTTCGCCTGTTTACTGACTGCAAACAAGCACGCAGCTGCAAATACCGGATCCTGACCATTCATCGTAGCCACAACCGGCCCGAGTGGATGCTTGCTCCTCTTCCTCCGGTTCGCCGCCGCCACCTGCACCAGATACGCGCGATATTCGTCCAACACGCGCTGCACGATCTCCGTCAGCGCCTCGCAGCCGAACTTGATACACAGAGCGGTCGGTGACGTCTTGACTACTGTACGTACACCCACTGCGTCCACCACTTTGCGCACTGTGGGCTCCACCAAGCGGCTATTGGCACCTGCACATTTGGCCAATCGCTTCTTGTCCACAGGCTCCTCCAGCGCACGCGCTGCCACCACAATACACGCCACAGGTCCAGCGAAAGGGTCCAATGCCGCCGACTTCTTGGCGCTTGTCACACGCCAATTCTCCTCTGCGCGTGCCACTACACGCGCTGGCAGTCCACCATACTTGCCCGCAATTGTCTTCACATCCATTTTTCACTAAATGGCTACATTTACTATATTACGTCATGATATGATATATGATAGGTATTTGATGTAATTATTGTGTAACAGAAGACGCGTCCACGTTTCGTAGAGATGGAAGCCGTAGACGTGCCACCGCCCGCTGAGGCGCCAGCTGAAGGTAAGAGGACGAAGGGGGACTGTACGTGCGCATGGTTAAGTATATATGTGTCTTATAAGGACAATATCTGACCCCCTAATGACGTTATAACAGACCCGCAAGGCGAAGAACCCGAGACTCAGACACAAGAGCCTCAGCTTTCTCCACCTCGTTCCAATGGCGGAGCAGACGTCGTGGCGCAGCTTCGTGCGTGGAAGGAGCGAGGTGCACGTATGGAGCAGCTGCTGGCTAAGAAGAACGCCAAGATGCAGGAGATGGAGGAGACGGTGAGCTTTACAGTCCTTATTAAGGTCTGATAGATGGGTTATTGACTGTTGTGGTGATACAGGAGAATAAATTGAAGCGGCTACTAGCTATGGCTAAACGCAGTATTGATAACAGTAAACAGGAGCTGGCAGAGAAGGATGAGACCATCCAGAAGCTGCAGGAAGAGCTGGTTAAGAGTCAACAGGCCAGACATTCGTGGTTTGTGGATGCAAACACTCGTGATCCGAGGCAATTGCTGCATAAAGTGGCACATGGAGATCTACTATGGTGTCTGGTGGAGTACGTGAACGAGAACGAGTTCGACGACTCGAAGGAAGTTGCGTGGCACTGTTTCCACAATGAAGAGGAGATCCAGATGTACGCGAACCGTGCGTCGGGAGAACCTCTGACACTGCCGGACTTCTCCATGACGCCGTATGAAGTGGAGCGTGTGGTATGATTGTGTTTGGTGCATTGGTAGATGAATTTGTGCTAATTGTGTGTTGTGTGCACTGTAGAAAAAGAGCCTGAAGGAAGAGATTGACCGTGTGCAGGAGGAATTCCGTCGTTATCGTGTTCGATCGGAGATCACGAGAAAGCAGAAGGATGCGGAGATCCGAAAGGTTTGTTGTCTTGTGTTAATATGTTAGAATGAGTAACGTGTGCTAAGTGATACGCCATTTGTGTTGTTGATTATGCAGATGAGCGCAAATGTGATGGCGAAGCAGACCGAGCAGATATCGGAGACAGATCTTTCTGGGGAGCTGCAATCGTCGAAGGCACAGATTCGACGACTCACGAAGGCTCAAGCTGAAGCCGAGGAGCGGGTAGGTTTTGCCTCTTTATTTCGTTTTATGTGAGATGCTTACTTGTGTTTGTGCTGTATTTGCCGGGTTCGTAGGAATCCGACTGGAGACGGAAGTTTGAAAAGGTGATGAAGGATTACGAAAAGCTTAGCGGCACCATGGGTGAGACGGTTCTTGCGATGGAGTGGAGAGAGAGGTGCGTTGTTTGTCATGGCTGAGTATCGGTATTGCTCGTCTAATGGACGGTGCTGTTTTGTCTGTTGGTTACAGATATGAACAATCCGTCCGTGAAAAGCAAGAGCTCGAAAAGAAAATGGAGGAGCTGAAGCTGATGACCAGTGGTGCGTTTGGCAACAGTAGTGACAGTGGCAACGGTGATCTGCAGTCACTGCGACAGGAGTTTGCACAGTATCGAAAGCGTGCACTGAACGCGGTGGAACAAAAGGAGAAGGAATTGAACGACATTCAAGCGCACTACCACGAAAACGGTGGTGGGAGCAGCAATGCAAATCGCACTAACAGTTCCAAGGAGATTCGCGTTCGTCGCATGAGCATGGAGTCCAATAGCAGCCTGTCGGGGTTCGAGACGCCCAATGCAACCAAGACAAACGAGTATTTGAAGAATATAGTGTACAAGTACATGTCCTCGGATCAAGCCGAGGTACGTGTGGAGGTGCAAAGTGCTATTAGGATGCTGTGCTAATGGTATCGTTGTGTGTGGTGAACAACCAGGCCAAGGAGCACATGGAGAAGGCCATCGCGACCGTTCTCAACTTTACACCAGCGGAAATCGCTTCTATCCAGGTGCGTTGGATTGTGTATGTTCCCTTTGCGTTGGCATGTATTTGACGTGCGGATTGTTATCTCTTTGTTGTGTAGGAAAAACGCAAGCAGCAGGGCTGGTTTTGGTAACTAAATACCGAAAGTATCTGAGTATACACACCTCCGTGTTCGTTTTGGGTTGCTATCTGATCCCTTTGCTGTTGAGTTGAATTATTATATTTTGATACTTAGATTCCTACGTTGAGAAGCGCGTGGCCCCAGTGCTAGTTGAGCTCGTTGATCGTTATCGGAGTCGAGCTTGTCGAGGTGGCGTACGTATCCCGCCATTCATAAAGCGACGATCGTTTGCGTTTCAGCTCGTCACGAGCAATATCGACGGCCTTCATGCTGAGCGCATTTTCTTGACAGCCGTAGCAAAGCGCTATCTGTTGCTGCACCAAGCGATGGTCGGGTAGAACGAAAGTCAACTTGTGCAAGCTACGGCAGTCTGGACACACGTAGCGTTCGCAGAGTTTACACCGACGTCGCCAGCGGAAGTGTTTACCTGTGGTTATCCGATTAGCAGCAGCTGAGAGGAGACTGGAGACAGCAGAACGCTTTTTCCCACAAGTCACACAAGGACCGTCAGGTGTGACGTCTATCGCTGGCATTTGGCTATCCACCGAGGCAGATCGATGTCGCTGTCGAATGGCCCACTTGATCTTCTTCATGTGGCAGCAGTAAACATTTCTGATACGGAGAGCAGCGTACGAGCAATGGAACGTGTGATGATGGAGTTCTCCAGTCCACTGACAGGGTTGAGGAATCCCTTGACGTAGACATCAATTTCGTCGCTATTCTTCTGTCGGTAGAATGCGCAGATGGACATATTGCCACGAATGGCGGACGATCGTTCTGGTGTCTCTGGGAATTGGATCGAGTGAACTATCTGGTATCCGACACGCTCACCATTGCGAAGATAATCAACACCGGTGGCTTCCAGATACACGTAGTCGCGATTCTTGACCACTGCACGAGCATGTGCTGGTTGACCCTTCTCCATCCATTTGACAGCGACTGAAGTGAACGGGTCCTCCACCGTTGGTGATACAAGCGTTGCCAATACACTGCCACGTACGAGACCATCTTTCACGTACGACGTCTTGACTCGCATCTGATCCAGCGTCGGACACATGAAGCCATACATTGTGTCGTCCAGTTCTCCTTCAATCGCTCCAACCACAAGAATCGACGGCACGTCGGTTGTTGACGACTGTGTGAACACTGGAGCTCGTCGGTCCAAACGTCCCGCTGCAGCTCCCATTGCCGCTCCAAAGCCGAACGAAGGTTTAGTGCTACGTTCCGCATACGACCGCAGTCCTCCCTGCTCATACATTAATTTCCACCGTGACTTGTCGACATTGTCACCGCTGTGCAAGTGTCGCTCGTACGCCTCGATGTTCCGTGCCACGAGTGTTTGTGTCAAGGTCTCCAGTTCTGTCACCGCTTCAGCTGACAGTGACAACGGTGCAAATGGGTTCGTGAAGCGGTCGCTGACACGAGATGCTCGGTTGTCTTCATTGCTAACAGTGCTGGCTTGTGTACGTCGGTGGCGCATATTCAGCAGCGCTTGGAATCGACTATGGAGTGATGAAAATTCCGCCACGTTGGTCTCAAGACTCGGTGGACATGCCGCTGACGTGTCCTCGCGCATAGATCGGCAGTAGCCAGGTACGAGCAACTCTCGAGCTGTTCCGATGTACTGAGGCTTCTTGACACCAGGAACACCAGCAGATCATGGCCGGCGTGCGTAGTACAGCTGCTAAATGACCCGTTTTGCGCCAGAGTCGGGAGCGTGTATCGCCTGATAAGCTGGCTATCGCTTCAACCAGCCTTCATCAGTGATGAAGGCTGGCTGATGAATCATCACATGGCAAGCTTACTGTAACTTACTTGGTTTGATGGTCGTTTGACGGCGTAGACTGCAGGAGGCATCGTACAGATCGTCAATTTGGTCTATTATAAATGCGTTGAGTTTGATAGCCTAAGAGCAGACCATTTTCGTTTGTGGTCTCGCGACCATCAAAGTCACCGCTGCCCACCAGCCGAGGAAGTGTCGCTATTATCGGAGACCGTCAATGACGGAAGTGAGACTTTGCTTGATGGGGACACAGCTTTTGCGAGCCGCAGTTTCACAGTATCAATACCAGCCCTTCACGACGCAGCAGTGTGGCCATTTACGGGAGGAGAGATGAGAGCAGAAGATTACTACTTAGTACAATACAACTGGTAACCCAGCATCATCAGATATCCATGGGCGACATTTATAAGCTGCCAGGGAAACACCAAAACTGCACAAACAGGAAGCGCGTGCTCACATCACTGCGGACAACTCCGCAAGCTCCAAAATTCGTAGACGTGCAGCCCCAGGAAAAAAAGTTTGAATTTTGATCAAACAGTATCCACGTCTGACGAATTCGCACCCCGATATTCCCACGGTCATGTAGGAGGCTGCAACTTGATGAAGTTTGCAGCCTGCAAGTTGAAGCTTTCCTTTTAGCTTCAACTGGAATGCCCTTTTTGATACATGTACGACCAGCTATGTAACCGTCTGATTCCAATCGGAATCAGAATATGGAGATCTCCCATTGGCTGAAAAGGCCTCGCATTTCCAGCCAGCCAGCTCCAGCAACTGATCAGCAGCGGATTCAAGTTGACACCGTTCCGGACGCGACACCTTCGACGATGAGCGACCCCGTGCGCGACCAGCGCTTCCAGAAAGTTCACAATGACCCGGTAAGCAACACTGCAATTAAAGTCAATTGTAAATGCAATTAAAACTAACTAAATTCGTTAATTCCATTGCATTTGACAGAGATTCGCACGCAATTCGAAGCGCAAGAGCAAACTGCAGATTGACCGACGCTTTGCTGGAGCATTGAAAGATGAGCGTTTCCAGAGTGTTCAGGGCAAATACGACAAATATGGACGTCGTATTGAGAAGAAGGACAATGAGTTGAAGAAATTTTACCACTTGGACGAGGAGGAAGCTGCTAGTGGTGAAGAGGAGCAAGAAGAGGAAGAAGCCAAGGTTAAAGCTTCATCCACCACAAGCTCCGATGATGACAAGGAAGATGCAGATACTACCGTTGCCAAGAACAGTGAGAAGCTCTCGCGACTTGACTATTTGAACCGAATGGCGCGTGGTGAGCTTGAGTCGGGTTCGGACAGCTCCGACTCGGACTCTGAAGACAGTGATGATGAAGAGGTGGAAGCTGCTGCCAAGGAGGAGGAAGAGGATATTCCTATGGGTGAAGAGACTAAACGCTTCGCTGTGCTTAATTGTGACTGGACGCGTATCCGTGCCGTGGACCTGTTCGCACTCTGCCAGTCGTTTGCACCGGCCACGGGTGCTGTGCAGAATGTGACTATTTATCCGTCGGACTACGGTCTCCAGAAAATGGTACGTGCTAATGTTTATAGTGAGTTGAATGAATTGGTACTGACGTTTGAGATGGAAATTGCAGAAAGAGGAAGAGCAACATGGACCACAGGGTCTTTGGGACAACGAAGACAAAAGCGAGGAACAGGAGGAGGAGGCTGAAAACGATGAGGAGGACAATACCGGAGATGAAAAGGACGACGAGAAGAAGGCAGAAAATGCTGCTAGTGACGATGAGGATGGTGCCAGCGACGCTGAAGGCGAGGAGGACTACGACTCCGATGATCCGCTTGGTGTGAAGAAGAGTGTGACGCTGGAAGGCGAATCTGACGGCTTCGACCGCGAAAAGCTGCGCAAGTACGAGCTGCAGAAGCTGCGTTATTACTATGCCGTCGTGACGTGCGACTCGGTGAAGACGGCTAGCACGATCTTCGACCAGTGCGACCAGCTCGAGTACGAGACATCGTCTAACGTTCTCGACCTCCGCTACGTGCCAGATGACACAACCTTCACCAACACACCCAAGGAGTCGTGCGACAGCGTGCCTGACCGGTACAAGCCGGCAATATTCGCTACGCTGGCACTGCAGCAGACGGATGTGAAGCTCACGTGGGAGGAGGACGACGAGCAGCGTCTTGAGCTTTTGACGCGTCCGGCAGACTGGAAGGATGCCCACGACGACGACTTCAAGGCGTACCTTGCATCGGACGTGTCGGATGCTTCTGAAGCTGAGGATGGCAGCGACGACAGCGATGAGGAGGAAGAGGCGGAGGACAATGCCGATGCTGCTCCAGACAACAAGAAGAGGGCCAAGAAGGAGGCTAAAATCAAAAAGCTGCGGAACCGCTACCGCTCGATGTTGCTGGGCAGCGATGCAGAGGATGAGGACGACGATAACGTTCCTGAAGGAGGTTTGGGAGCTAGCAGTGATGAGGAAGATGAAGCCGACAATGACGGCGACATGGAGATGTCGTTCACGCCTGGTGCAGGTGACGTGCTGAAGGCCAAGCGACAGAAGGAGCTGGAGGCGAATGAGACGCCTTTCGAGCGCTATTCGCGCGAGAAGAAGCAGGAAAAGAACCGCAAGTTGCATGAGAAGCGTGCACGACAGAAGCAGCTTGAACGTGAGCAGCGCGAGGTGCTCAAGAAGAAGGGTCGTGGTGCCAAGGAGGCGAACTTGCTGCGTGAGGCTATCAACGGTGGCGGCGATAGCAGTGAAGGTGGTGACAGCGACAGTGACCAGGACGAGCGCAACTTCGACATGAAGAAAATCGCCAAGAAGGAGAAGGTCAAGTCTCTGAAGGGCAAGCGCCGCGCCAAGGAGATGAAGAAGCTGGCCAAGCACAAGGCGAATGGCGGACTGCAGGAAGGTTTCGAGTTTGACGTCGCTGATCCGCGTTTCGGCGCGCTGTACGCCAAGGGCTCGCAGTTCCAGCTAGACCCGACGGACCCCAAGTTCAAAAAAACGGAGGCCACGCAGGCCATTTTCAAGGAGAGACGGCAACGGTATGACCAGGATGCTACGCAGGAAAAGCCTGCTAAGACGGACTCGACTGCTGCCAGTGCCGATAACAGCAAACACACGCTGAACGCTATGGTGGAAAACCTCAAGCGGAAGTCACAGCAGCAGGACAAGAAGAAGGCCAAGAAGCAGAAGAAGAGCAAGGTTTAAGTGATGACAGGCTAGAGATGTCGAGAATGGTCTCAAGTATATAGAGAAGCTTTGCTTTGATCCGTTGGTGCGTTTCGTTTTCGGTAGTGTTGAGCAGTCACATTTGCAAATATCTTCATCGAGTAGCAATATGCAGGTAAGAGCATTGTGTTGTTTGTAGTGGTGACGACTGTAGCTGAGCGATGATATTGCCTCGTACTGTACAGCGCGTCCAGATCCAGGAAGTTCTACCGAAAGCCGGGCTCGTGTACTCGGAACGTGGCAATTTGACTGAAGTGCTGTGCAAACCCAAGATCATGCCTATCAAGTCGGCGACACTGGTGCGTATCGAAGAGATCGAGAAGCAGGCACGTGCTCTGGCCAAACCTGCTACTGCCAACTCGCCAGGACTCGACTACTACCGCCCTATGACGTCGAGGAAGTAGTGGGCCCTGAGTGTGTAGTTAGCACAATGAGAACACACCAACAAGTAACCATGAAGTATACCTCACAAGCAACTCACGCTCTTTATTCACTGTGATACCTGTGCTCCGCGTCCGTCTCCTACAGTGCCGAGTGAGCCATTTCTATGACGTATTAGCGCGTTACTGCATGCCACCCGAGAACATCTCAAGCAGAGAGCTAAGTCCCGATCGCGGAGGCTGAAGTCCGTAGAACTTCTGGCCAATTACGCTTAAATACTGCAGCAAACAAGGACAACCACAACAAGACAGGCTTTAGTCCTCGTGCTTCCTCTAAAGGTTTCAACTGTTCAGGAAGGTACGTACGCTCTTGAGACTGCTATCACGAGCAAGTGCCGGCGCGTAACGTTCCTGGAGCATCTGAAAGAGGGGCAGTGCATCACGCTAGCAAACCACAGAACAACAAACCAATCAGAAACATCAGTGAGAGAATGCTTCAACCAGCAAGATACCGCTCGCTCACCTCCAGCGTCAGCAACAGGAATCGCGTGAAGTTGAACAGTGGCAGGTCCACAGGGCGTCCAGCGTCTTGACACTTGGCCACGTACGCTTCATACACCTTATTGGCATCACGCAAGTTCTCGAGACTCAATAGTCTGCACAGCAAACACAAACATCAGTACACTCCACCTTCCCCAACAAATAACCAGGCCAAGTTCTTACTGCAGCACAGCGCGAGCAAGGTACAAGTCCGATTCACTGGGGTATCCTTGCATAGACCACTGGAACAGTGTCTCAGCCAGTTCCTGTGGGTTCTCGGCATGCAAAAAGTGCTTCAAGGCGTGCGTAAAGTCCCCCGCAGTACGGTAGGCTCTAGCCAGCAGTAGCTGCAGCTCCGGGTCCCCACGTTTGCGTGCACCCTCAGATGCCGACCACTTGACTGCGTTCTTGAGGAACACGGCCAGGTCGGCACTGAACTGCGGCTTTTGCAGGAAGGCGCCGTCGATCTGACGGATACGCTGCTTGTGTGCGTCATCCACTGGGTGGTGGAAGTCCGTGAAGACGGAGACCATGAGGTTGGCCATCTCAGTGGCTGCCGTGTTCTGGTCGTGCTCGATGAGTCTAAGCGTCGCCTCCAGCGCCAGAGCCGCCACCTTCTCCTGCTGCTCAGCACTGGGTTCGTCCCCCTTGAGGAAGCGCATGAACAGCGTCTTGTACATCTGCAGCGCACCGTAGAAGTCGCCTGCCGCCAGCTGCAGCTCCAGCTTCTTGCTCACATTCTCCACGCCCACGTTCTCTGCGCTTACGCTGCTTGGGGCTACCACCTTGGCGCCCGCAGCCTTCCGTGCCAACGCTCGGCGGTTCATCGTGATGATGGATACGTGTGACGCAAGTTGTCAAGTTGCAACTAGAGGACCCCAACTTGCAATTGAGCCTGTAGAGTAAAATTGTGTCCCGTAAATTAGTAACGTAAGGATCAATGCTGTCAACGTGAAGCTGAAGAGGAAGGATTCTCCGTGTTTTAAGGCGCTTCAACGTCTAACTCAGCCTCCGCCTACCGGTTGCACACGCTGACTTGCGACTTGGAACGCGCAAGTTTCCGCCGGCAAGTGCCACTTGGAGTTGCCGGCTTGAGTGGTGATCATGAGGCTGAGATGGAAGGCCGATGAGCGGTTTTGATCCTCTACAACGTCGCCGCCGCCGCTCTAACTTACAGGTCCCGGTACTCGGCCTGCTCGGGGCCGTCGGCCTGGGGCGGCGACTTCTTGTTCATGGCGTCGTGCAGCCGCTGGTCCTTGCTCGAGTTGGCCAGCATCAGGTAGTTGCTCAGTCCACGGACGGCACTGCGCAGGCAAAGCATCGAATGTCAGCAACCAACACCCACCAGTCATAGCCCACGCAAAACTACAGAAGCAAATGAACGTACTTGGCCTTGAGCGCCTCGATTTTCTCCGGGTCCGTCTCGCTGCGGCCCTTCTCGAACTCCCGTCGCACCAGCTCCTTGATGGCTTGGCCCTTCTTGCTCTGCAACAAGCGACACAAGCACAAGCAGTTTACAAACACAATAGCAAGTCAGCATCAGCGTAGATTGCAGTCAGAAACTGCAATGACACGTACGTTGCCGCCGATGTGCTTGGCCAGGCGCATACAGTCGCGGTATAGCTGCGCAAGAATCAACGCTGAATTAGGCGAGAGCGAGGTAGTAGGGGGCAATAGTCGTCAAGGCAGAAGGGCCGGCAGGACTCACCTGGATGGTGGTGCGCGTTACTTGGTTCGTCGCCGTCATGACACCTTAGACAAATGGCCAATGTTGGTGTACTTTCAGTGACACCTCGCTACACTGACATCTCTTTATTGCGATATCAGCTTTCAAGCTGAGCTCTGGCGTTTCAAAATGTCCGATACGTCATAACTTACGTCATGTACGGTATCAACCAGAAGTATATATACCGTATTGATCCATGTAAGTACGAATGGTCTGGGTTTGCCAAAAGGTGTATGGTAACGCAACCCGTGGGTAACCCACGGGTTCATTTTGCTCCGTGTTGTGTGGGAAAACGCGGGTTTGTCTATCTTAAGTACGAAAATAAACCGAACCCGTAGGGACCCCCGGGTTGCGAGTACCGTGATTGAGTACCGTGATTTTGTATTTATTTAATTACAAATAAATATTACGCTAGAAAACGTCTGTATTTACGGCACACGTTGGAAAGACGCATGGTTCGCGGTTTGACAGCTCCGTGCACTTGTCGCCTTGGCTGCTCTTCCGACCACCGCCAGTAGCATCATGGGCGCCTGCACCTCTCGGGACGTCAACCGGTCGCTCAACAAGTGGAAGGTGGAGGAGGAGACACCAACTGTCGTCGACGGAACCGCTTCAACTCCAACTGGCGTGGATGACCAAGCTGCTACTGCTACTACCGAGCAGGAGAGCGAATTAGCACTTAATTGCGTCGCGTACAGTTCTTTCTTAGACGACGACTGCCTCAGTGGGTGGGAGGATGGCTCCATCCAACGACTCAACTGGCGCACGACCGCCAGCGCCGCTGTCAACGTCTGGAAGCCGCATTCTCGAGCGGTGAACCGCATTGTCATTGGGGATAAACTACAGATGATCTATTCGTGCTCACGGGACACAACGGTGGCCATCACACCGATCACCGACAAGCCAGCATCAGAGACGACGACGGTCTTGCGTGGCCACCAACTGAACGTGTCGACGGTCGCAGTGGACGACGCTGAGCAGATGCTGTGCTCAGGAGGACGAGACACCCAGACGATATTCTGGGACCTTACAACAAGTCATATCACAGCGAAGAACACGACGCCGCAGAATGTGGTAACGTGCTCGACATGGTTACCAGGTGAGGCTCTAGTAGCACAAGGCAGTGAAGACTTGAGCGTCAAGTTTTGGGATCCCAGAACGCCTCTACGCGTACCTGCCCAGTCGCTACGAGGATTTGTGTATTTCCCACTGAGTATTGCGGCGTACAGTGAAGGTGGCAGCACTTATCTGCTGACGTCCAGCAAGGGTTTCAATGGTGTGGGCTGCGAGGCACGTGTATGGGATCGACGTACAGGCAAACAGGTCGTTGAGTTCCAAGGACATCAACAGGATGCAACTGCATGCTGTTTCCTACCGTGCACTGCAGATAAAAGTGAGATCGAGGTTGAGTCTACATGTAGCGCTTTGCCGATGATCCCAGTGACTGCCTCCAAGGACGGAACGGTGAAAGTATGGGATGCTGCAACGCTTTCTCCACTGGCTGAAGCCCATGCAGACGGAGCCAAGCGCATGTTCACGAGCTTATGCAAGGTGGACAATAGTACACTTTTATCAAGTACATTCGGCGGTCAGATCCTCGCATACTCACTCGATCGAGAGAAGCGGACGCTCGCCTTGAAGCCTGGACAGGTAAATACCAACTAACGTTACGCAGAACAGGAATAACTTGCGCTTTTGCTGAGTATAAGTGACGAGATATTTAGACAAGCGTTTGTTTGCATATAGCAAAACATTGTCGCTGCAGCATGGCGGGCAGGGGCGATCTTCTAGTGGAGTGTGTACAGCAGCTTCGAGCGTCTAAATTCGAGTTCGAGGTGCTGTTGGGTGCGTCCGTGACCAGCGTGTGGCAGACTTTAAGTCGGCATGTAGCTCGACAGCTCACTCAACGGAAGGGGGTGTCCTTACAGCAGCTTGGCAAGTTCGGGTTTTATAAGGTGCATATCTCCATGCTGCCTGCTGCACCAGTGTTCCTGCTTGCGGATCGCTTCACTTCAACATACGGCGTTATATGGCGCCATCTTCCACCACCAGCACCGCTCACAGCTACCTGTGAAGTCAACATGGCTACTCTAGGACACGAAGCTGGACTCGGATCTGATCAAACACGTCGCGCTTTAGATGCCATTCTCGCGTTTATCGGTAAGAAGCTGCAAAGTGGCGAGTGTGTGGGCAGATTGGCGCTTCCAGGAGTCGGCAGCTTTACTCTTGATGGCAAATCTCTATCGTTCACGTTTGATTCAAGTTTGCTTCGTGCAATCAAACAAAGTGATCAAGTGGAGGCGTCTCCTCCGTGTGCAATCTTCCGAAAGAGCTGTACTAGTGGTGTGATTGACACCTTGCGGAAGAAAACCTTGGAACTCGACACTCAAACCCCAGCGATGCAGCACTCGATGTCTCTGGATGGTGCACTCCAAGGCACAAGTAAGTCCAAACACCACCTTAAAGCGATTGGATCAAACCTAGCTTCGTACGGAGATGTGGACGTCGCACCGAACTATCAATACCAGGACAAGAAAGACAAGCATCACCACGAGAAAAGAAGGCATCATCATAAGCGTCGACAGGAACTAAATGACATAACACCAACCGAGAGCAACAAGACTGAGGCAATATTTTTTAACGAGCGACAGATTCTGCCACGTTTCCTGATCCCAGAGTCGCGAGTTCCTCCTGAGTTGATGAAGAAACGACCAGCTCACGATCAAGTCATGCAAGCCGCGTTCCAGCGCGAAGTGACGAATATCGAGCAGGCAAAGCATGTAGATGACCAGTTCAACGAGATGCAAGCTACTCGACAGCGTGTGGTGCAGATCCGAGACTTGCAGAAGCGAGCAGAGGAAACTGTGGCTCGACGAGAGCTCAACGCCTTCCTCAACGACCAGATCAAGGAGAAGCGCAGTAGGCCGCGACTGAAATCGGCCTCCGACTACCGAGAGATCAAAGTCCTGCCGCTGGAGCGTGAGATTGGTGACGAGATGAAACGAGCTGAGAAGAAGAATCTCAACCAGCGACTAAATGAGCAGGTGGCAGCCAAGGCAGCACTCAAAAAGGACCGACGCACGTTGGACCAAGCTGAGTCGGCCTACTTTATCTCCAAGTTGAAAATGCAGGACGATATTGATCGTCAGGAGCTGGCAGAGCTGAAACGCGTTGAGAAAGAGACGCTGCTCGCTGGATGGAGTCAACAAAAAGCTATCCGCGCTCAGAAGAAGACGCTCAAGGTGCATATCCGGTAGATCTTCTAAGGCAATGTAACGTTATAGTGGCCGGGATATAGGTAAGTGCGCCGCAAAATTCTGCGAAATGACCGAGCCACATCGATCAACGCCGTGGCTGTCAAGTACCACCGTTCTTCTTAATGAAGCGGGTGTCAAGTGCGAGTCGCTCATCTCTCGTACTCTTTTCATTTTGAGCTTTCTCCTGGTTCTCCATGTGAAATGCCAGCACATCGACGTCCGCTTGCAGTTAAGGGCAGCGTTGTCCGAGTGCCTCGTAAGGTCTCATCTACATTGAAGACGTTGTGTTTCGTGCTACGTTCTCTGCAATTCCAACAACACCGTTAGGGTATCCGCACCGTCTCAGAGAATGCACTCTCAAGGCCACTCAAGTCTTCACAACGCAGTTCGACTGCTACAGTTATCGACTGCAACCGACAGCGAGAGCTACGGCAGTGGAGGCGATGTTCGAGGAGGCTACAGAGATTCCTCTTCGCATGGAGGACGCGGAGAATTTGGTCCTGGTGTTGGTACGGTGACCGGCCCCGGATACGAGACTATCGGTCATCCTTCGACCGACCCGCAGCTTCTGGACCAGTGGACTGGCCGCGCCGGGGTGCGCGAGGTCATTCCTGAAGTTCCTGATCTCCAAGAGGAATTTCTCATTGCAAGCGTGGTTATCAAAAACAACATAGTGAAAACAAGATCAATTTAGTCCGAGCTGATAGGCTATTAGTGATAGCCGTAATTTAGTCCGAGCTGATAGCCGGTTTGTAGTCGGTCCACTTATCGCGACTTGAGTCTTGGGCATGACACTGCAGCTCCACCACTATGCTCTGGTGCTAGTGCTCTCATTGATCCTAGCGGTCGGTTCCTGGCCTCGTGTGTGTCGAGCTGTTGACGTAGGAGAAGCGGATGAGAGCGTGTCCTCTTCCTGTCCCAATGTCACAACCATCTCCGTCTCCTCCAATTCCACCAAGTCCAGCAGTGTGCAGATCATCGACGCATCCACCTGCAAGTCCAGTGTGGTGAAGGTTTCCACAAGCTCGTCAGGGGTGCAGACGCTGGATCTCCGACACCGAGACATTGCAGCTGTCGCGAGTCTACCAGCGGTTAACACCGTGTACGTCTTTCGTGAATATTATGATATGATAATTGCTAATGGTTGGTATACCATGTTTTTTTTGTAAGGAGCAGACGCCTGGACAACAACAAACTCCGTGATTTCACGACGAGCAATAACATATCGGAGCTGTATGGTCAACTGATAAGGTTTATGTTGATAAGAGTTGTGTACTGACTCCTGTATTGTGGCCGTTGTTCTCAGGTATATGCCCAACAACAGCATTCCTACGATCAATGAATTCAAGTTCCCCACATCGCTCACAGTTCTGTACGTATTATCCGTCAGGGGTTAATGTGGTGCCTTCGACTTATACGATTTGCCTACTTTGTGACCAGAGATCTTGCGAACAACGCTCTTGGGGATATTGATGGCGCCCAACTTCCGTCGTCACTGCAATATCTGTACGTTACAGTGTCTTCTGAGGTTGCTTTTTCGGCTCTAACGTTGTTATTGGTTTTTTTTTACTGCGACAGCAATTTGTCAGGTAACCCTATCGGTTCACTTTCCAACGTATCCTTCCCTACCAGCTTACTGCACTTGTACGTGGTTCGTAGAAATGATTTTTTATTAGGAATTTTTATCTCACAACTGCGGCAATTTTTTTTCGTTCTACACAGAGATATGGCCGATGGCAGTGTTGCTACATTGGAAAACTTTTCATTCCCGAGCTCGGTGACGACGCTTAATTTCTCGGGTAACCCCATCAGTATGATCAGAGGGGTCATTTTCCCAGACTCTCTCACGGAGTTGACTCTGATCGCCACCGCGAAAGTGGCGACAACAGCCACGGCTTCAACAGCATCAGTTGTTACCCCGGACGAAGCCCGCGCGTTGCAAACTACGGTACAAGACCCTGCAGCACAGACAGTCAGTGTTCTGGAGGAATTCGAGGTGCGCCAAAGTGATGCTGACAGGTTCGAGAAGTTGACGCTGTGGGATGTTTCCACTACGTCTACACTTTCCTGCTCCGACTCAAAAGCTAACCCCCGCTACGTACAAGACACCATGCTGTGTGTGCTATCCGACAGTAAGTTTGCTGACAAATATGAAAGTGTGGTTATAGCGGCATCAAGCGGCTCCACGTCGGGCTCCATGTGGGGAGAGGACACCTCCAGTCAAGAGGCGGAGCGGATAGCATTGAAAGAAACGCTTGACCAGCGGCGCTCATGGTTTCTTATCGGGGCAGCAGCTCTACTCTCGGCCTTCACGGTCCTGCTTTTCGTGAACGGTCTTTGCTTGTGTCTAGGACGTAAAGTCCGTGGCGTCTCTAAAGGAAAAGGCAGTCAACCTACTTTGACAAAAGCAGCAAGCGCTAGACCAAACAATTTCTGGCACGAAAGCGCAAGTATGGAGCCGGACGATGAGGTTCGCCACTTGTTGTCTTCGGATCCACCGACTACAACGGACGGAGACTCGTCGCAGCCGGAACCTGAGTTTGATGTGGAAACTGGAGACTCAGCAGTGAAGAAGAAGAAGACATCATTAGTTGACCACATTGTTCACCTCCAGCAAGAGCTTCCGCGTTGTGGAATCGATGGCTCATTCATTACGCGCCGAGAGTTGCTATCATCTAATGATCAGAAGGATACAGCAGGCAATGGTTCCGGAGAGAGTTCCTCGCCATTCATCTATTTCAAAGCTGCGTTCCATGGCAAGACAGTCGTGCTGAAAACGCTCAGTATCACTAGCCATCTTGAGAGCAATGGTGGCAAGCGTGGCAACGGTGAATTGACCGAGTTGTGGGGTTTTGTTGAGGAGATTCGTCTGAGCTCAAGGGTATCGCACCCGCAGATCGTTGCTTTCTATGGGTTTGTCAAGACGACACGTTTTGCTGAGCAGATTGACGGCGAAGGCATTGCACTCGTGATGGAATACATGGACAAGGGTGATCTGAATACGTTCATCCAACATCACAAGCGATCTCTGCAGAATAATTCATTAAGACCCAAACGAGATGCTAACTCTACGGACAAGCACGTGGGCTGGAACGATGATTCACAGGCTGGGTTGATTGGTGACAATGAAAGTGACAACGACTATGACGAGGAG
Organism: Phytophthora tubulina; assembly: GCA_014706135.1. NCBI lineage: Eukaryota > Oomycota > Peronosporomycetes > Peronosporales > Peronosporaceae > Phytophthora > Phytophthora tubulina. The sequence continues at coordinate 91,688 of JACBOY010000017.1, read as the reverse complement.
AGTCTTCGATCTGATGACGAAGTCGGTCCCTCAGTTGATCGAGATGACTCTGGCAGGTGGAACTGGCGTAGCTCCTCTGTTTACAAGAGCAAGCTCTCTATCGCGATCGAAGTGGCACAGGCCGTTCAATACCTGCACTCGTTCTCTCAACCGCTATTTCATGGCAACCTCAGCTCTCGAAAAGTTTTCCTGGACAGCAATTGGAACGTAAAACTTGGCGATCTAACTTGTTGCAGTGCACTCCGACGCTGGTCGTCGTCTCACAAGAATAACGAAGTCGGTTCTCCTCCGTCTACGACTGGATCTGCAGCAAGGTTTTCTGGGCGTAGCAATTGTAGCTCTCAGACTGCTGGCGAGGAAATTCACATGGACATGACGGTCTGGACGGCACCAGAAGTTCTTGATGGGCGCCAGTACACGCAGAAAGCCGACATTTATTCGTTTGGTGTATTACTCTCGCAGTTGGCTACGTACGAATGCACATCAGCTGAACACTCCGTCATGGATGATACAGAAGTACCCATGCTGAATAATGCTGACAAGGAACATTCGTCGGGTGATAGCGAAGCACCAACACCAATTCGTCTGCTGATGCTCAGATGCCAAGGCTTTCAACCGGAAGTCCGGCCAACGGCGGATGAGTTGCTTCAGGAACTGCGGCAAATTGAGCAAGACCTCATGGAGAAAGTGTTCACGCAGCGACAATAGAGCTGCCTTAGAGTTTGTACATGTACAAGACGGAGCAGCATTTTGCATCAAATATAAGCTGTGTCAACCTGGACTACCATTGATCTTAGGTTAAGGGATGAAGGCAGCATGGCGTACAGCATTGCACAACTATCGTACATGCGCATTCGATTCCACAAAATCATCCACGTTACGCCGCACTCGAAGCCTTACACCTAGCTCCACTTCTGCTGAAGGTTAATTTGACAACTACTCGCTCCTAAACTTCATCTAGGGAAAGATCCGTCTCGATGACGGTGCGATGATTCTCCGTCCACTGCAGTAGCTTCTGCAGCTGGTCGAACGAGCACGCCTCGCGGAAGTAGCGCTCCAGCGATGGAGACAGTATGTTCAGTCGAAGAGCTTCGTTGCGAAGCGCGAAGAAGATTTTGAACAGCTTCGTCAGCTCCACGACCTCTTCATTGAACAATTTTTGGGCGTGGCACTGCAGCTGAAGCTTCTGATCGGCTGTCAGATTCAGCAACGCGTCAAGCTCCATCGCCAAGGGGTTTCCTGAAAAAGTTCGCAGCATCTGCACCTGCAGCACACGCGTGCGCATCGCAGCAAGCTGACGTCCCACAAACACAAAGCACTTCCACACTGCCCGCTCGCGCTCTTCGTGCTGCATTGCAAGTGTACGACGCTGCCGGTTGAGTCGCATGAGGGACTGGAAATTAGCGGGGTTCTGGATTGTTGCAAACGCTTCAGTACGACCAGTAACCACCTCGACGCGATTCTTCCAATCAAACATTTGCGGGGAGTTTGGGCAGGGCAACGGACCAAAGCCTGGGCCGCTGACACCCCATCGGTAGGAACGAACGAGATCGCGGTTGATCTGCAGGCGCTTGATTCCGTTTTCTAGCGTTTCCACGTATGTCTGCTGCTTTTTACGACTTTCTCGCGCGGAGTCTCGGTTGCGCTCAAGCTTTTTCTCTTTCTTCTTGGCTTCCTCGTCCATGAGCGACTTCAAGATGCTGCTCACTTCAGGCTCCTCAGGCTTTCTGGCAATATTCACAAAACCCGGTCCTCCACGCACACCCTTTGGCTGCAGGGCCCTAGCCGGCTTCAGCATTGGACCACCAGTGGCAGTGGAAAATGCTGGAGTCATCTCAACGTCGCCGGACAGTCCGCTCTGCGGATTAACCTGTTGCTGCTGCATGTTCATGTTCATAGGCATCTGCATGTTCATGCCCATCGGCATGCCAGGAAGTCCCATTGGCATCTGCATCCCGTTCATACCGCCCATTCCGTTCATCTGCGCCATCTGAGCCATCTGCATTTGCAACTGTAACTGCAACTGCATTTGCATCGGAAGCGGCATGCCATTCATCCCGTTCATACCATTGGCACCGTTCATGCCATTCGCACCATTCATGCCATTCGTACCATTCGTACTGTTCATCCCATTGGCGCCATTCATCCCGTTCATCCCATTGACATTCATCCCCATGGGCATCTGCATCGGCATTCCCATCATGTTCATCCCTTGTGGGCCCATCATCGAGTACATCAGGAAAGGGTTCATCATCATCCCTTGTTGGCCGAACCCGTTGGCTAGCTGCGACGGATCACTCATATTAGCGTCAGTGTTGTTGCTCGAAACTGTGTTCGCGTCGTCAGCCTTGGTAGTGCCACTGGCGTCTCCGCTGCTGGAAGGAGGGGTGCTGGCTTGTGCCCCTGCTACGCCAGATTTCTCCTTCGCGTTGCTCAAGCTAGTACCGTGTTGCGCGGCAGAAGGCGTACTGGACGAAGACGTAACTGGTGTCGCTGGAGCTCGAGATGCTGGGCACCTGGCAACCAATGAAGCAGTCCCCTCGGCTACAGCAATATCCAGAGCTGTAGGGTTTGTTGGATTTGACTGACGACGATGAGCGACCAGGTTGCTGGGTTTGCCAGAAGCCGACGCGTTCGTGGTTGCATTGGTTTGGTTACCACCACCGAAGTTGTTCATCCAGTTAGGAGCGTTAGACCCCGCAACTTGCTGGAATTGCTGCTGTTGTTGTTGATATTGTTGTTGTTGCTGCTGTTGAATCTGTTGCTGCTGCATTTGCATCTGCATTTGTTGCTGCTGGAACTGCTGCATGTGATTCGGATGCATCTGCTGCTGAGTCTGATGCTGGAAGCCCATCATGTTCTGTCCCGCGGGGTTAAACATCATGTTCTGCACGTTGCCACGTTTGTCCGGCTCCAGTTGCTTCGAGAACGTCGCTTCGTTCGAGTCGTCGAGCATGTTGACGATATCCTCACTGAGCGACCGCTGTACGTTCGCACGGGGTTTCTGGTCTTCCTGGGTGGGAGTCACCGGTCCTCCATGTACGTGCGAATGATGCATATGCATCGTATTGGGTGATGCATTCTGCTGCTCGTAAGTTCCAGTTCGATTGATGTTGGACATGTGCATGCTTGGGTTTGGACTGGCAGTGGAACTTGTTGTGCTGGCAGTGCTGACTTCATCTGTGAACATGTCGAACTTCATACCAAAGTTGGCGTCGTTCTCGTTCCAGTCATCCCACAAGTTGCGGCTCATATTGGACGATAGGCCTCTGTAATGACACAATACATATATCATATTAGCAGGGGGTTGTCTGTTGCTTTTAAGGAATTTTAACGTACGATAGCACTGGGTCCAGATGCAGTGGGAGATCCGTCATACCGAGGTCCATGGATGGTTCATCGCCTTCGACTGTTTGCTGTATGGTAGATATAATATGATAAGGTTAGCTACATAGTCTCTTTGTATCATTCGAGCGGGAGGGGACGCGTACGCCGAGGGCCTGGTACGGCTGGTAGTGGAGCGCGGCCTTCTTAGCCTTGGGCGCCTTGGACATCACTGCAGTGGACGCTACTACTAGTATATAGGGACGTGGACGGCCGCGAGTGGGTGGCGTGCTTGCCTTGTTCTCCGCAATTCGGCGTCTACCACAGAGGAGGCAACACTGTCGGCTGGGGAGATGTCATAACGGACATGCACTGAACGTAATCAAAGATGATTGTTATTGGATGGAAATGAACTCAGATGGAGTTGTTATTCGCTGAAAACAGGTCAAGGTAGTGTCGGATATACGGAGTCGGTACATTTCCCATTTCGCTAATGTTTGACACCGCGCGGAAACGACATGTGATTGGGCGCTCTTCCACCACTAGCAGTAATGGCGGACTGTGATGGAAATGTCACTACTGACCTCACGACAGTGACGGGCATGTAGCCATGTACATGTAAGCTTAGTGAGCTTGCTGCGCTTCGCGCCACAGTCCTCGCCGCAAGGTAAGTGTCTGTGCTACATGTAGCTGGATGGTATTTTGTCCACGTGCAACGATGCTTTAACTGGGTAACGCCGGAAAAGTGACGAACGCGGGGATTGGCGCACACAGTTCGACGGGTATGATACCAGTAAATGAGTTCCAGGCTTCGCGTGCCGGAATGGGGAGCCCAAACACTAGCTGCATCCCCGGTCTCGGGTAACAATGGATATAGCATTTGCAGCATTTGCGACTCACCTTTCGACACCACATTGACTGCAGTCGCTTACCACCTTCATCGTGTCTCTTCGCGAATCGCTCGATGCAAATTTGCAGTATAGGGACACGTGCACGTTATTATAGTTGGGCCTTGATGGCGTTATAGCGTTAGTGTACCATGCCAAGAGATAGCGCTAGCAAGAGCAGTATCAGCTGGAGCTGTCTACATTTGCTCAACTCGGCATGAAAGCACTCGAGCAGCTAGCTTCGGAAGCTAGAGTCTGAGCTTCTATCCGATAGGACTTGAGTGCGAGCTTTGGGCTGGGTTTTCATGTCGCGCTCAGAGGCGACTACGGTGTGGAGTCAAGCACGCAGATGTACTGCTCTCAACATCAATGAATATCTACCTCGTGACCGCGCTTAAAAAAAGCGTAGCGCTAGCAATGTCGCTCAAACTTGCTCATGACAACGTGCCATTGACAAATTGCGATCTGAGCCAAAGACCACGTCCTCAGTCATTGTCACGCGCGCGGATTGGCCGAAAGTCGTCCCCTTGCCCTAGCGGAGCTAATATTCCGATGGGGAGCTCTCGGGTAATTGTTCATTCACAGGCAGATAACCCGCTGGTTCCCCTCGCAATTCTATTCATAGCTAGCTAGCCGTATGGGAACTGGTGGCTCTTGTTCGCGAGCTGCGGCGCTTGAGCTCCATCGGCGGCAGTAGCTTTTCGGTCTCAAGACAAACAAGCAGCAGTCGATCAAGATGTTGGTGTGGCAGGATATTTTCACGGAGGATGAGGTCATGTCGGACTCGAACAAGGTCGTGCCGTGCAAGGACCTCGAGGGCAACGAGGTGTCGGGCATGTTCCAGGTTGAGTCCCGGACGGTGGCCAAGGGCGCTGACAACGTCGACGTTGGCTGCGGTGACGCTTTCGGCGGAGGTGCTGATGAGGTTGACGACTCGGTCGAGACGGTGAACAATGTCATCGATGACTCCGTTGGCTTCGGTTACATCGAGACTGGCTTCGACACCAAGGCGGAGCTCAAGACGTACCTCAAGTCGTACTTCCGCAAGACCATGAAGCACCTCAAGTCCTCGGGCGCTAGCGACGAAGACCTGGCCCATTTCAAGAGCGACGCCCAGGAGATCGTCAAGTTCCTCGTGTCCATGTTCAAGGAGCTGCAGTTCTACATGTTCAAGTCGTGCGACTCGGAGGCTGGCCTCGCCTACGCCTACTACCCGGAGGGCGCCGTCGCCCCCACTTTCTGCTACATCAAGTGGGGCCTCAAGGAGGTCAAGTTCTAAGCGCGTGTGGGCGCTAGAGACAGGGTTCTTTCTACCTGGCCCTCTTTTTCTTGACCCGCGCATTAAACTCTAATTAATGCCTCCTCTTCATGTACTCAAAAGCACTATCCTTTTCATACTTTGCCTTCAATTAGAAATCTTTTTACCCTAAACGGAATCGGGCAGTGGACTAATAATAGCTAACTATGCTCTATTTCTTGTTGTCCGACACTATGCATCTAGCGCTCAATAACGATGGCAACTACACTGAGCCCTAGAACGGTGAAGAGCACTGCTAAGATCTTGAGCGTGAAGATCCGAAAGTCCAGCTGCTCCACTTCTTCACCTTCTTTCTCCACATCGCCGACGCCGTGGTCGTAGTGCAACGGGATGAAGTCCACGCGACGGAAACCCTGCGTGTTGCGTAGGTGCTCGTTCTCCAGTCGGAAAAAGCTCCAAAATGTTCGACGGAACAGCTCCAGCACCATCGTGAACGGCTGCAGGTACAGCGGCAGCCACCGAGCAGCACCACGAGGAGGAATGAGCGTGAGAGTCCATGCGAAGCGCAGGAATAGGTCGGCCACGATAGCTGCATAGTAGACCCATTTGCGCGAAAACATTTGCGAGTCGCCCAGGAACTTGAACTGCGGTCGTCCCAGGCCCCAGTCCATCGTCACATCCCAAACCCAAGTATACAGCGAACTAGCTGTAAACAGGAACAGCCATGCAACCACGAACATCCTCACCTGCGACGCATTCTCTTCTCTGTCGTCGCTGTGTAAGGGGTGGAACAGACCAAACAGCACGACCACCTGAGTGAGTGCATACTTGGCAGCGTTGGGGAGGTGGGGCCACCACGTTTTCGTGTCGTACACACGGCGAAGATTCTGCAAAAATCGCCACCACAGCGGCAACGCACACACCAGCGGCACCACAACGTTCACGTAGTAAACGTTATCAGCGCAGGTCACCTCATCCGGATCCACTGCTGTAGGCAAGAAGTGCAGGTCAGATGCAACGCCTCCAGAAGGGATAACATCTTTGCGTAAAAACTCCTTGGTAGCGAAAAAGCAAACCGACCAGCTGACATCCTGCGTGACCTTGACTGTACTCGTAAGATAGTCGCCCACGAAAGTGTGGAAGAACGAAACAGGGTACAGCGGCGACCACACCACCTCCCACAACGTTCGCAGCATGCCGAGTTGCTGTCCCCACGGACGAATAGCGTAGAAGTAAAATGTGTACAGGAACAGCGCCAGCGGATAGTAGCCGCGATGAAGCAGCTCCTCCGGAAAGTAACCGTTCACAACCTTGTAATACAGCAGCACGTTTGCCAGATAGACGATGGTCATGTTGGTAGCATCGCTGAACACCTGAGGATACGATTGCACTCGTCGCGGGTTCAGCTCGAAGATGTATCGGTAATTGATCCGTGCCCCGCGCCACACGTAAAGCGACACTCCCACCAACCAGTGCAGTAGCAGTAGGCAGCCAATACCGCGGTAGACCGGGTAGGCACGGGTGCGTACCAGATCAATTAGGTGATTCTCACGTCCATTGTGAAATGTGGGCACCACGAGCGAGTCCCAGCACACCCAAATCAACAGGATGAGACACGAGCCAGCTTTAATGCCCAAGTAAATGTGGCCCCAGTTGACAAAGTCCTCCTTCTTGGTCATGAGCGTCGCCACTGCAACAGTTGCGTTTCCATCACAATACCAGTCAGCGAACGACTGTTCCAACTGCTTCAGGAGCTCCGAACATTGCTGCGCCTTGGCAAACTCGAAAGTTTGCAACTTCACCTTCTGTTCCTCGCACTGATCCACCGGAAAGCTGGCAATTTTATCATAACGCTTGAGAATCTTGACGAACCCGGTGTAGTTGAGCAGTGCAAAGTTGTGCAACAAGTTCAACAAGCGATGCAGCTCGACTAGTGAATTCTTGAGCGATTCCTGCGCTGTAGCGGGTGCATCTTCTCGGTGCTGCGCCTGTAAGTGCTTGAGTTGCTCGGTCAATTGCGCCACGTGACGTGCATAGGCGTGCTCCACCTTGCTGTACTCATGCCCCAGAGCCTCCTCGAAGGCGACGGGTGCAGACAGTAGCGACTGCAGCTGGTCTGACTCATTGGACGTCGGCGGCGTCCCTGGCAGCCGCAGGAACGCGAGTTTGCTGCCGATCTGATTGGCCAGCTGCGAACTGCTGCCTGTGGCCATGGGTCGCCACTTCTGGCCGCTCAGAGCGTTGGTCTCCATGTCCTCAGTCGGCCCACACACCTCCACCGCCGTGCTTGAGGCTGCTGCAGCAGACAGCGCCGCGTCGATCTGCTGCTGTCGCTCCAATAGACGCTTGAGGCCATCGTAGTCTAGGTAGTCGCTGCGCCACTCGGCGACCGAGTTGTCGCGCAGCCGCAGGCTGAAGTGCACCATGTCGGTGGTGGCTGGAGGATCTGCTTGTGGCAGTCGCGCTGAGCGCAATTTACATGTAGATCTGATGAGCCTGTGAAAAGCTACGACGGGCTTGACGTGTTCGCGTGAGACCAATCGGTCGACGAAAAGAGATCGGCGTGGCCAGTATTTTAGCGGGTCTGTAGATGTAGCATATACACTTACTTGATATTGGTATCGATTTACTACGCCTACCCCGTATACTAACGATTTAGCTAAAACACCGCGGGTACATCAGTCTGCTACGGTTACGGCATTGCAGGTACAGTAGACAAACGGCATTGGTGCTCGACAATGGCCCCAGGTAGACAAACTTAAAGGTTAACGTGTACGTGTATGCATGCATATTAGGCGCCAGCAGCTACGGAGTTCGATGTGGTTTCTCTCCGCGAACCGATGGCAGTGAAATGTGTCGGTTTGTTACATCAACAGACGGCTACTACTTCCGCAGTGCCGCGAGCCGCATGGAGAGATCATCCTGCGACTTCTTCTCCCGTGCGGCCTCCGTGGTGGGGAGTTCAGTGCCCACGAGTCCTGCCGAGTCGAGCTGGCCTGCGACCTTGAGTCCGTTCTCGTCCGCGACCATCTGAATGAGGTCGTCCACCTGGTCAGCAGGCGTCGAGAGCGACGTGCCGCTGCTCATGGCGCCCTCCATGTAGGCGGAACGCACGTCCATGTCTTCAAAGTGCTTCTCGAACTGGTCCATTGTCTGTGAGATCTTCTCCACGTTCATGGACTCCATGACCGTGTCCATGCCCTTGACCACACCACTCATGTTGGCCTTGAGCTGACCCATGCTGATGGCCGTCTGCACGCGCGCAGCCACGGCGTCCATGCGTGAGGCCAGCTGCAGATAGCTCAGCGCCTGGTTCTTCTCGCGGATCACGTTCTGTGCGTAGATCTTGGCGCCCTCCATGTTGCCCTGCTCGATGGCCTTCTTCAGCTTGGCCTTCTGTGCCACCTGGTTCTTCTCACACTTCTTGGCGTTGCGCAGCAGCGTCTTGGCCGTGAACTTCATGTTGAACAGCTCATCCTCCAGCTTGTTCTTGCGCGAGAAGATGTTCATCATGGTGCTGCTCTGCGTTACTCGTCGGTGCTGCTCTGTGGCCACTTCCTTCGCGGAATAAAGGTGGATTTTAATGAGCAACATAAGTGCCATATGTTATGCTTGAGTTGCTCTAACAACTTCAACGTGCTTGTCGAAGCCATGTCGACTCGTCGAGTCACTCGAAGAGCTAAAGTCGTGTGTGGCGACGGAAAGGGTCGCTAGAATCCAGGCTGGATATGAGGGACAGGGAAAAGATAGCAAGGTCATCGGCCTGTTTTTCAGGGTGATGTTGCTAAGCAAACAACTCACAAGCGTCTAGCTTGGCCAAGAGCACTCACTATAGCCAATGCCAACCCAGGTCCAGTGCCGTGAAACTCACGTGAGTCTCACGCAGTGAAGGCTTTCTGTACTACCATTATAGCCCCCCACTAGAATATCGCGTCAACGCGCTGGCGCTCCTCCCGCATCCGCGCCTTATCCAGTTGTAGATGCCGGTATCACTGTCTTTGTCGTTCGCCCGTGTGTTCTTGGGCTGATTGTGTTGGAATGGAGAAATCAAAACCAAGCTCCTGCATGGCAGTGCACCGGCAGCTCTGGATGATTGATGTTTTCACTCTCAATAACGTGCAACCAATATTATACTATCGGTGACATTGATTATCTTATGCCGACCTCAGAACTCTCTTCAACCTCCTAGTTTCTCGGCAGAAACGACACTAACACATGCACGACGAGTAGATGGCGGAGACGCTTCAACTAGGAGCAAGTTCAGGCAGTATGTCGATATCCTCCAGCATCACTCGGCAGCAGCTCACTCACGAAGCGGTGGGTTTCCAGACTTGCCCGTGCCGCCGTTGTAGCCGGCCATGTACGCGTTGGCCTCGGCCTGCGTGTCGAAGCGCTGGTGCTGGTTGTTGGAGTAGCCGTTCGTCTGGGCCTTGGCCGAGTCCCACGACTTGTAGACGCCGGTCTCGCGACCATTGGCAATTGCGTAGTATCCTTCTTTTCCCTTTGGCATGGTGCTTGCTTGTTGCTTGGGTCTCCTGAGCTTGAGGCACTTGAGCACTCGGCTTGATGTTGGAAAGTGAGTCTGGCGGAAGCGCTTCTCCTTTTCATTAGATTTCCAAGGTTCTCCGCATAATACTTTGTAAAACATATGGAATGGCTTCTGCTTCGCATTATATTTCCGAGGGTTTTCCGCAATATGGAACCGCATCGTCGGTTCCTGTCCGCATCCAGCAGCTCAAAGTCCGCAGCTTCATTGCCCTGCATATTCGTGGCGCCTACATGTACTTTCAATTTTTAAATTAAAGCCGCAAAAACGCGCAAGCACTTCAACATGACTGTTAAACGCAAGTCAGCCTGACCATCAGGCAGGGAACCCAATAAATATATTTACGGAAAATATATTTATATTTCTCCCGTAAATATTTTATTCGCTGGATAGCGTGCTACAATTGACATATTTTCAATGTTGAGATACACGCACTCAATATTTACTTCCTACGCCCAGACTCGTGTTGGTCTTCGCGTTAAAATATTAGTTTCTTCGGTTTATTCTGCCATTTGCATCAGCCTCCACCAAGTCAACATGTCTAAGCACGCCATGCCCAAATCTCTTGCAGCCTCGCAGCGCTCGAAGAGCAAGTTCATGCCCAAGCAAGTCGTTTTCGATGAGTGTATCTAGACTAACGTTAGATGGTTTCACTGATAATGAATTTACCCTGCCAGCAAGTTCCCATTATTTATTTTCCTTGAACTAAGAACACCCGACGCTATTTATTGTTGTGTTTTCTTGAAATAGGTATAAATTATATTGTCGGGTTCCCTGCCATCAGGGATGATCTCCATAGATTCCGCATCGCTTCGCATTGCGCCTGGAAAAAGCAAATGATCAATGCGGACTCGGCATTACCGAGTGCAAGTTATATACCGTAATAATACCTATGGATATATCCTTAGATAGCTGAATGCGTGTACGGGATAGGGGCAGTTACCGTCTGCGCCATTTTCGGTTCACTTTTGAATCCGCCGCAAGGACGCCACATCGCCCAGATTCCTTCGCAACGACCGCAAAGCGCCATGATGAACGACCTTAACCCCGAGCCGGAGTCGTCTCTGCTGTCGCTTCCCGCGCATGTGACCCGTCAGCACCACAGCCACAGCGTGGACGGCATGAGCCCGCGCGCGCACAACGCCGTCAGCTCCGTCGCCACGCTGGCCGCAGCCACCAAAGACAGCGACACTACGCACCACGTGCGTCGCCTCTCGACGGGCCAAATGGCTGACGAGGTCATCCCCAAGGAGCGTATCGACGTCATCAACGAATTTCTCCAAGAGCGCGTCACTACTCGTCCGTTAATTGGCGTTGTGTGTGGATCTGGCCTCGGTGGACTCAGCAAGTGCTTGTCCAACCAAGAAGTCATCAAATATGAGGACATTCCACAGTTCCCACGCTCCACTGTAGAGGGCCATGCTGGTGAACTGGTCTTTGGAGATCTGGAAGGGTTCCGTGTCGTGTGCATGCGCGGCCGCTTCCATTGCTACGAAGGCTACGCGATGCGTGAGACAGCACTGCCTATTCGTGTCATGTACTTATTGGGCATCAAGTACTTGCTGGTGACCAACGCTGCAGGTGGCCTGAACCCTGACTTCAATGTTGGTGATCTAATGATTATCAATGATCATTTGAATATGCCAGGACTGTCAGGCCAACACCCTTTGATCGGGCCCAATGACTCTCGCTTTGGTGGTCGGTTCACGCCGCTATCGAACTGCTACGACAAGAAACTGCAAGATCTAGCGGTCAATGTGGCCGAGAAGCTCGGTCTTGCTCACAAGCTTCGAAAGGGAGCTTACTGCTTTGTGTCCGGACCGACTTACGAGACGCCGACGGAGTGTCGTTTCCTCCGACTGGTGGGAGGCGATGCCGTCGGCATGAGCACAGTTCCCGAGGTGATCGTGGCTGCGCACTGCGGGTTGAAAGTGCTCGGTTTGTCGCTGATCACTAACAAGGCGCTCTTCCCCGGAGAAGAGCGCGAGGCAGCTTCCCACGACGAGGTCCTCGAGACTGTTCAGGCCACGCAGAACGACATCGAGACGTATGTGCGAGACCTGATTGCGGCAATCGGCCAGCAGCACAATTCGTAGAGCGGCGCTTGTCGTCTAAGTTATAGCTTTGCTAGCTACGTGAATACACGAAAAATTACCGACATCACTGCGTGCTCTTAAACATCCAACTCAAGGCGCAGTGAAGGTCAAGAGTGAATGCTGGGGCGGGGTTGTTGACGTTGAAGTGGTTTTGGATCGAATTCAAATTTGAAAAAAGTCTTAGTGCTAATTTTGTGCACATGGGTTCTCATTAACTTGGTCTCAGTAAACTCCCGATTTTGGTCTGACCCAATTTTAGTGCACCTCCAATCGCGTGCGTAGTTCAGTCTTGCGTTATCGGATATCGGACGCCATCGCCTCGAAAATCTGAGCACCATGATGAACGACATGAAGAACGCGATGACCAAGCAAGACGTGGCAGTCCCCGATCAGCTGCAGGTCGAGGAGATCATCACTCCTCATTCTATTAACAACTCCGGAGAGAAGGAGCGCATCGACGTCATCAACGACTTCCTCCAGACGCGCATCTCCACTCGCCCACTCATCGGAGTCATCTGCGGTTCTGGCCTCGGTGGCCTCAGCAAGTACCTCTCCAACCAGGAGGTTATCAAGTACGAGGATATCCCGCAGTTCCCGCGCTCCACCGTTGAGGGTCATGCTGGTGAGTTGGTGTTCGGCGACCTAAACGGCATCCGTGTCGTGTGCATGCGCGGTCGCTTCCACTGCTATGAAGGATACTCCATGCAAGAAGTGACGCTCCCCGTTCGCGCCATGTACTTACTGGGTATCAAGTATTTGCTGGTGACTAACGCTGCGGGAGGGTTGAACCCGGACTTTAACATCGGTGATCTGATGATTCTAAACGATCACCTTAATATGCCCGGATTGTCGGGTCATCACCCGTTGATCGGTCCGAATGATACTCGTTTTGGCGGTCGATTCACGCCACTGTCAAACTGCTACGATGAGAAGCTCCAGGACTTGGCGTACAGTGTGGCAGAAAAACACGGCTTAGCTAACAAAATTCGACGTGGCGTATACTGCTTCGTTTCCGGACCTACGTACGAAACCCCGACGGAGGCTCGTTTCTTGAGACTCGTCGGATGTGATGCTGTCGGTATGAGTACGGCTCCTGAGGCTATTGTAGCCGCACACTGTGACCTCAAGACAATTGGACTCTCCATCATTACGAACAAGGCTCTCTTTCCTGGGGAAAAGGGTGACGCGGTTTGCCATGAAGAAGTCATTGAAACGATTCAGGCCACGCAACACGACATCGAGACGTTTGTGCGAGACCTCATCATTGCGGTTGGTACGCAGCACCACTCGTAAGTTGGCGCAAGTCTTTTTGTTATAAGTTTGTTTGCTAGGTGTCCTTCAATGCAAGGCCTCGGATCTACCAGCTCTGCGTGCTAAAAGTATGTAATAGATGCACATACACAACAGTAATGCTGACGGGGAAGGGCGTCATTCGTTATGGCCTCATTTGCGATAACTGCAGCTTACCCTTGAACAACAATATTGTCAACAATGCTACGGGGTAAATCGATAGCTGGACAAAACATGTTTTAGCCTTGTGTTCTATTGAAATGGGCAAATGATCTGTCGTTTGATGGTCCACAATCGGCTGAATGAAGTCTACACGGCTGGAACTATTGGGTTTCTATCCCCACTTACACGCTCTTCGCAGACCGTTCGAAAAACTTAATGCATCCATCGTAGCTAGCGCTCACAATCAACCCCGTGCATGCGTTCGTGTTCACGTCGTCACTTGCCTCGAGTTTTGATTTAACCATGGCGAAGGTACTAGCGGGGGCAAATAAGGCAACCGTGACAATGCCGTTGGGTGGCTCGGCAGCTGCAGTTTGCATGGTAACAACGATAATCAGCAAAGTATCAAAGCTTCATGACTCCAACCACCGACCGTACCTGTAAAGAATTCGTAGGAGGAGTTACGGTCTTGCTTGCTGCTTTTGACAATGCTCATGGACCGAAGATATCTGACAAATACAGGATAGTATTAGGTGAGGGGGGCAAACTACAGCGACCAGAACTGTTCGAAAGCAAACCTCGCTTTGTTCCAAACGTAAACGGAGCCGTTCTCGGACCCACAAATCACAAAGTCTCCGTCTTGGCTAAAAGTCATAACAGCGTGAGAAGGATGGTATGATTAATTTAGCGTTCATACGTCACAAAGCCATCATCTCCCACCTGAATCGTCCCTTAATTTGAAGGTGTCCATTGACGAGTCCCTTGTACTTGCATATTCGAGAATAATTGTCCACCGAAAAGAGCCTCATCCGGGAATCATTTGTGCTGACCAAGAAATACTTGCCTTCTGGGTCAAACTCGATACCGGTGACTTTTCGCCCCTTTCTCATTGATCCACGGCTGTTTCGGCACTCAATTTGAGTGTAGTAATTCATCTGCTGGTGTGAGTTGACTTGGTAGAAGATGCACTGGCCGTTTAGCAAACCAACAATGGCTCGTGTCCCGCTTGGATTAAAGCTGGCAGCAGTGATCATCACTGGTGTCTGAACGTAGGACACCACGCAGCCGTCTGGGATATCCCAAACGCGAGCTTTATTGTCGAAACACCCGGATAAAAAGTATCGGTCCTCCTGTGTTTTGCAAGCACAGCAATGTGTGTCAACTTCATACTTCGAGTGCAATGCAAATATCCAACACACCTTTGGATGAAAGTCTACCGCAGGTACACTATCCGGGTGATGAAATACGTGCAAGCAGTCTTCACGCGAAATATGCCACAGCCGAACCGTCTGGAAAAAAATCGAAGACTGCCGTTAGCAAAAACCCACAAGCGAGGCGGTAAGTGTGAATCAAACCTTGTCCATTGACGCCGACAGGATAAAGTTGCTCCGACTCCAAGAAACATCAACGATTGGCATTGTGTGTCCCTAAGGTAGCGAAATCCAGAGGAGGTAAGTACGCCTACAAACTTAATCCACTTTCATTTCACGTCCGACTTACCTGGTAGGATCTTTCTGGCTCAGCGTCGAGGATCTGCTTTTTATCGCTCTCTCTTGCCACTTTCGCGTCTTCTTCGGAGCTGATCTGAACTTTCCAAACGCGTAAGATGGCATCTTGCCCTCCAGACACCAGTCGAGCACCATCGTGGCTAAATTTCATTGTCCAAATGGTGCCGGTGTGCTTCGATAGAGTTTGTGCTAAACACAAGTCTTCCAGGTCACGTTTTTCTTTCTTGCACGACGTCACCTGATCCATCAAATTAATCTCGTCAGTGCAATTTCAGAAAAGCAATAGAGCTAAGTAGGGATGTACCGGAACGTGGTTCCTTTTTGTGGGTTCTTTCGCTTTGGATTTCATCGGGAACTTGGACATAATTTTGGTAAGCGACGGTCGCCTGGTCCTGGTCCGTTTAGCCTGCTCAGACCCTCAAAATTGGTCGCTGAGAGGACAATTTTTCATCATTTTGATGCAGTAGTCTAAGGAAGTAACGCACCTCTTCTTCTTGTGGGGCGACGAAATCATTTGGGAAAATAGAGTAGGAGTCCGCTGGCATACTGGCCAAGTCTCGAATGTCGAAAACTTCTCCTGTATCCTTGTTTTTGACGATGTACTTGCTGTCATCGGGGTCTGTCCGTTTGTTCTCCAGCTCAAGAGTTCCCGACTGTTGATTAGTTGCGGCATTGGAGGCTACAATTCATGGCAGTAATTAGTGTCTTGTTCTGGGTCGTACAGATCCACTTCAACGCACCTGCTAACGCTTGTCGTGAAGCTTCTGCCTCCACGTCTTCATGAGCGTCATAGAACTACACAGTAATAGCCCAGATCAGTCTAAATCGCTCTTTAATCTTCTACTAACACTGTAACGCACGTCTTCGTCCGACATGAGGCCGCTGTCTTCGTGTCTGGACGCTCGGCCGTGTTCGGGGCGAGTCGCAGTGGACCCAGTGAGGGTTGGGGCGGGTGGCACCATGTTCGCACTTGCACTGCTGCTTCCAGCTCCAGCACGAGCCTCCGCCATATTCCTGCAGTTTCCCCTCAGCTTCACTGCGTGGAAGGCGTCGGCCGCGTTTGTAGCTATAAATAAACTTCAACCAAAGGACCATCACTCCTCAAGTTGAAGCGACGCGGAAGGATCCGCATTTCGGATATTGGGCCACAACGCACAAGACACAAACAATATGACAATTGCCAATGCGCTACAGCCCGATTTCTTTTCGCTGCATACGCGTAAGCCTAAAACCATTGACGTAGAGATGTTGGACTACGGCTTCGTGGAGCGTTGCACCGATTTAGATGAGCTTAAGGGGATTCTGGCGACGCTCCGATCAGGTAAGGAAGGACGATATCCTGACCTGGAGAAGGCCACAGAGGACCGAATCCTGGCATTATTACCAAAGAGAGAACGCAACAAGATCCTACGTATGCGTTCAGGACCGACGACCAATGAGTTGGCTGACGAGATTGATGAGCTGGCCAATTGGGCGGCTACGATGGACCTGAAGAACGAGGCACTGAAGAGACAGGCGTCGATTAAGCGAGAGCTTCCGCCTGTTCGAGGACAAAAAGCGTCTGAAGATACACAGTCGGAACTTGTGCGGGCTTCTACCAAGAGCGACCAGAAGAAGTCCCAGGCCATCCCAGCATACGACTTCAGGTCATGGGAAAAGTATGATGTTGATAAAGCTCTGGAAGAGATTGATCAAGAGAGCGAGCGAGCGAGGGAACAGGCGAGAAAGCAACGAGCAGAGCAGGAGAAACGTGCAGCAGCTCGAAAGCGAGAACTGGAGTCTCTCCCCAAATCGGTGGAGCTGGAGAAGCTCGAGCTGGAAACACGGAAATTGTATGCAGGGTACGAGAAGCAGAAAGGGAACGACTGCTTCAAGGCAAACGAACTGGAGATGGCGTCACTGCACTACACCCGCAGTATGGCCTACGACGACACTGATGCTATTCTCTACGCCAATCGCGCACTCGTGCATCTACGTATGAAGAACTTTACAACTGCTGAAGACGATTGCACGCGCGCCATTTTGCTAGATCCCACCTACATGAAGGGATGGAGTCGCCGTGGCATGACTCGCTACCGAAGAGGCAAGTATGCTGAGTCAGTGCAGGACTTTGAAGAAGCACTGCGGTTAGAGCCTGAAAATCGAGAGGTGACAAAGCTGATGAAGGCGGCAAAGCAAAAACACGACGAGGTCAACGGCGCTTCACTTAGCAACCAAATATCGTCATACAATGCAGAGGATAAGGTCGAGGAGAAGCCTTTCAAGCGCTTTGAGATCATCGAGGATGATAACGAAGACGAAGAAGAACCAACTGAGCAGAAGAACAACGAGCAGTTTGAACGGAGTAGCTCATTCGAGAAACCCTTTACTCGTTTTGAGATTATCGAGGAAGAGGGATCGGAAGATGAAGATGACGATTAAGCAGGATGGACGTGCCGTTCAAACTCTGCTAAGGTGCATTACCGGTATATCTGAGAGTCACCAACAACGGAAGACATCTCTTATTGCTTGCATAACGAGTTGTAGGTCTCCCATCTTTGTGTCTGTCTACCATTTTTCGTATACATTCCTGCAATCTAATCAGTTTCCATGTCGGTCGTCTGGCTGTCCTGCTCTGTGGGTTGACGCACGACGCCAAGTCCTGGCTTGGCTGTCGATAGGAAGTACGAGCGGGTGTCACCAAATGACAGCACTGCCGCCTTCACGAGCATACCGGGCGAGAAGACGTCTTCCATCACAAGCTTGTCGATGTCGTGGTTCCGCACGTCCTCCAGTCGGATGGTGCCCGGGAAGGCTTCCTTCAGCACCGTCTCACCCACACACAAGATGTCCACCATCACTTGCCGAGACGTGATCTTCGCCACGCGGCAGATGACAATGTCGCCAAGACGCAGCACCTGCGCCGAAGCCACTGTCTTGTTGGTGCGCGTCACTTCCACAACGTCCTCCGAGATGCGCCACTTGCCACAGATGGACGCAAATACTGCACCGTCGCGTACGTACGCTCCGTTGCCTGCTTTGAGCTTGTCGTCCGCTGCGGCCAAGCGCTGGCCGGGCACCGCGACGTCTCCAGTGCTGCTCATGTCCAACTGCGTCAAAAGTCAAAATGGTTGGCGCGCCAATAGATCCGATTGGCAGATATTTCACATACAAAAAGCAAGTACATTCCAAGAGAGCCATAGATCGACATGGTGCGTCTCAAGACCCGATACCTGGTGGTGGAGGCCACGGGCGCCCGCAAGCTGGCGGTCAAGAAGGAAGACATCACTGCGTTGATCCGCGAGTCAATTGCCAAGAGTCACGGGGATTTCGGCTCCGGGTTGTCCCAGTACGCGTTTCAAGGTGGGCACCGGAATGAATTGGGACTTTGTGGCACATCATGCTGACTGTAACTTTCGGCGTTGCTGTTGCTGTGCAGTGCTGTATTACAATGCGCAGACCAAACTGGCAGCGATTCGATGCGCACGTGAAATGTGCAAAATGGTGGAGACGTCGCTGGTGTTCGTGACGGACGTGCACAACCAAGACATCAGCATCCGAGTGGCTCGCGTGTGCGGTACGACCAGCCAATTGTTCGCTTTTGTGGTGTTATTATGCTAACAAACACTTGCTTGTTTAGGCTCGAGTCGCACGTGCAGAGAAAACCTGCTCAAGTTTTCGTTGGAGCGCGCCAAAACGCTGAATCTATACGCTGCGCAGCCCAACTTTGACGAGGAAGTGGAAGCAGAAATCGCACTAGTGGATCCGCAGTAACCACGCCAGGTTATTTAATGTTCAAAGAAGAGATACCGACGCAACAAAAGCTTCAACAGTCTCCAACACTCGAACTGTTTGAGTGCTTGTAGTGTGACTGTAAAAGGAAAATTCATTGCGATATCACGCTGCCTTGCTGCTTGAAAGAAACGTGAGCAGCATGAGCCCACCTACTCTTGCTCCTGTGTCAACTGTCTATTCGATAGCCTTGCCCTGCTTCTCGTACTCGGTCTCGATCTGCGAGCAGTGGAAATCCACTTCCTCAAAGATCTCGCGCACGTTCTTGTCAGGCACCTCCAGCACGTGCTTGCTGCCGTTAACTGCATCGCGCACACACATACACACATTGATAAATACACACTAATTGTAAGACTCTCGACTCTCAACCACCGATTATTGTTGCATCAGTAAGGAATGACAACATACTGAAGTCCAGCTTGATCGTGGGCAGCGATCCCGTCAGCGACGTCTGGTGAGCGATCTCCGCCTTGGGGTTCACCTTACGCGTCTGTTTCAAAAGAAAAATAATAATTAGAATCACACTCCTCCTTCCTTTGTATCGATAATTGCAGCACTCACCTTTTCCGCCGTCAGCTGCCTGTAGAATTCACTGGAGGCGTTCAAAGGTCAATCAAACGTCAGTCGCCACCACAAAACTCCATGGAGTCAAGGCTGTAGAGCTGCAGACACTTACCAAGCACCGGCCGCCCGCCGGTCGAAGCTCGAGAAGGAAACCTTGGCAGACTTGAGGAAACGAACCACGTTGCGCGCCGCCATCTTTACACTTTGTTGCTTTTTGGACTGTTACCACCGCTCAATCAATTTCTCCCGATTAAGTTACGTCTTTTAACTTAAGTGGGAGATACGTCTCGTTAAAGTACGACGCAGGATAGATACACTTTACCGACGTCATTGTAACTGCAGCAGCGATGCCGGAGGAGCGCGTGATCGACCGCGAGAAGCACTGTCCCTTCCTGCTTCGCGTCTTCTTCAGCAAGGGCGCCCACAACAGGCAGGATAGCTATACGTCTCTGTTGTTTAATGGGTTGTGAATTTACACAAGGAACTGATACATGTAACGGGTTGCAATGGGAATGTACTGTGCTGCCAGAGCGGACGCGTTCGAAGCTCTAGACGACAAGCCCATTGCTAACGAGCTGCATATCTACACGTGGTGAGTTGTGGAGCAGTAGTATGAAGCTGTATGCTTACTACTGTTGCTGAACTGCTGGCGTGGATTCCGTACAGGCCTGACGCGACGCTGCGGGAGATCGCGGACCTAGTGCAAGACTCGAACTCTGACGCCCAGAAGCCCAATATGCGTCTAAGCATTTGCGTTGTATCGGAGACAAGAGACGGAAGGTGAGCATGGTGTCAATGAGTGTGTGCTTTTTGTAGACGTTTGTGGCTGACCTTAAATCGTTGGTGCTGCAGAGTTCTCATCCGGAAGGTGGGGTACGTGAACAGCAGTCGTCGTCGATGTGCCGACGACAGCAAGACTCTTGCAAGTGTTCGTTTCCATCCAGGCGATATGGTAGATATTGCGATGGTCGACTAGACTTCAATACAGCGTGTGTATCTGAAAGATAGTACCTTCCTCTTCAAATACGATATCAATTTTGACATTCGCTGCTGATTGCCCACACACACAAGGGGAAGATGGTGCTGGTTAGTACGGACACGTTCCTGGCCAAGATGGCGGAGTTCTACGCGGAGGCGCAGGGCTCCAAGGGCTCGGTGGCTGTCTCCTGCAAGAGTGGTGCGTGCTGAATATGTCGATAACTTCATTGGAGAGCTACAAACTGACGTGTTGTATTCAGTACCCGTGGCCAAAGTGAACGGTAAAGCTCAGCAGAAAATCCTCAAGCTTACAGTGGAGGACGGAGAGCACGTGCTGCTGTTCCGTGCCTGCAAGTACGGTAACAACAAGCACAAGAAGAAATACAGCACGGTGGTAAGGGCTGCAGAGTTTAGAGATACGCTAATGAAGGAGGACAGTGACTGACTGTATTCATGCAGGTGACGGCTGTGAACCACGCGTCCTTCCATGCGTCTTTGAGCCAAATTGTCAAGACGAAGGTGGATGTATCTGCTAAGGATGCGGCGGGTAAAGGCCCTAAGCGAGTGGTGGCTAAGGTCAAGAAGACCACGGAATAGATAGAGGGACAAGCAGGAGACAATCGAGTATAGCGAGGGGCGAAGGAGGCCAAATGGAAGAGTTCTGATCATTACAAGGCTACAGTTCAATGTGCAGATACTTTCGTCGATCACTGCGTGGACGTAGGAGATGCGGCGACGATTTGGTCCTCGTTGGGCTGTAAGTACGTGTTGAAGGCTGGCAACTCGTCGATGAGAGCCATGTCTCCCAACACGTCGCCTAAATAGTGGTTGCGCCGGGATGCCCGTCGCCGACCTTCTTGCAAGCTGGTGCTGGACAGCAAACGCCCCACCATCGGCATGTAGTCGAGTGCGAATCGCGGCTCCGAGTTTCCGCAGCTGGTATCAGGAACAAAATAGTGTGAGGTGATCTAACTGTTGCATGGTAAGTGTTGATAAGGTCGACAACGCACCCTTTGTAGGCCAACGGCAGCTCGAACTTTGGTTTCAGCTGCGCCAAAGCTATCTGATGAGAGCGCCGATGCGTAGCTGCAAGAGCACTGTCTAATGTTCGCTGGACGCATGCTGAGGCGGAAGGTCCTTGGCCCCGCATTAATGACGCACCGAGAGGGCTCGTTGAAGATCCTAGCATGTATAGACTGGAGCGCCTCAGCTCCAGCGCTGCTAAACGTTCCCGTTCACAGAGGAAGAACGAATCCTGTCATCAGTTGGCAAGAAACCACATCAGTAAGAAACCCAGAGCAAATCACCAAGCTGGTCGTACCTCGATATCGTCATTGCCAAGCCCAGCAGCAGGTGCCATCCAAGTGTCTGCAACCGACGCAGAGTCCATGATCTGCGCCAACTCGGCCATAGCTTCAACATCCGCCTGCTTTTCTTCGCGACTTTTGTCCTCGGGGTTCTTGCCCTCCGCTTCAGCAGCTGCACCAAGCTCTATCAGCATATTACTTGTTAGAGCATCGAACGATGAACACCCTGTTGACCATACAGTCCAAGCGGGGACGTCAACGTGCGGAGCTTTAGACTCCTTGTCTCCGTTGTCATGCTGCCAGCGCCAGTGTGTTGTTGTACTTGCGTCCGATACTGGCAAATTTGCCTCCAAAAAATGCAATGAGCGACGCACATCCCGCTCGAAGAAATTACCCAGCGCATCAATGAGAGGTGGTGCCAGCTGCAGCCTTTCAATGAAGGCTACCAGACGCATCCAAGTTGCGAACTCGTCCATTGAAGGCTTACGAAGCGCTCGACACAGCCGTCCAGGTTTTGCGGGAAATGCATCGGGAAGCTGCGCACACGTTACGACAATGGGACACTTCGAGTGCTTAGCGATAGAGCACACGGCGTTAAGGAAGCCTTTGTCTTCGTCGAAAACCAGGTCAACATCCTCGAACAGTACAAGCGATAAGGACGCTGCTGTTGGCTTCTCCAAGCTTTTTCGGCCGCCCTCGGAGCGTCTCCTCCGCTTCTTCTTGTGCTTCTTCTTGCTCTTGTCATCTTTGTTTCCAATGTGCAACACTCGAGTAGACTGCGTAGCTTCACCGCAAAGCTCAACGACGCTTTTTCCGGACCGATTTTGAGCCGCGTTGATCTCAATAATTTCGTACCCAAGCTCCTCGGCGCATGCGTAGACGGCAGCAGATTTACCCGATCCTGACTCGCCCTCTAGGATGAACAAACGGCACAAATCACCAACCTCGTCCTCACTATCACTGTCACCATCCTCAAATGTAAAAAGCTCGGATGCAAAACAATCGAGTCTTTCACGGTCGCCACCACCAACTTTCCAGGCACTCAACCAAGACGACAGTGTGTGAAGAGACTCACGATTGCCAACCAGACCACTTGCATTCACGGGTAAGTAGCGATCCACCAAAGACAAGTTTTGTTCGCGGTCCAACCGTTTCGCCTTGGCCAGCTCCAATCCTTCAAGCAGCTCACGTACTCGTTTCTCACGCATGCCATGCGTCTCTACTAAGTCATCAATTAGCAAGGTTTCCCTTTGTGCCAGCTCTACTGCAGCAGCCTCTGCATTCTCTGGGCGCGGGGAGGTAACATCGATAGATTCGACAACTGGTGCTGGGAGACTCGAGGCATCCAAGAACTCTCGGAACCAAAATTGTTCCGAAAACGAAGACTCCGTAGTGACTTGCCCATTCATGGCTGCCTTCAACTTGGCTATTACTGCAGTTGACAAACTGGTGTCAGCTCCTGAATCAACATCAATGACTTCCACTGCTGTAGAATTGTCTGTAGCTGCTGGCACCGCTTTCTTAGGAGGTGTTGAGTCATTAGCATCTGTCTCCATATCTTCTGCATCCAAACACAGGGTTAAAACGTGCTGTACCTCAGGAAATAGTGGTAACGGCTTACTCCAGCGACTCGCACTGGCACCACGTCGCTGTTTTACCTCACCACCCTCGCCATCTCCGTGAATTTCAATGACTCCATCGTCGTTTTCAACACTACTGCTTCGTTTGGTGGCAGGTCGCGCCTGAAAGAACGGATTTGCCATTTTACCAGCGAAGAAAGCAAGATCCTTCTCACGTGTCTGTCGAAGCTGTTCACGGAACAATGACACAGCCTCGATCTCCTGCAGCTGCTTCTTTTCCTGCTCATTTAAGAAGAATGACTGTGCAGCTTTGCTAGCACCAGGTGAGCTGTTCGTCGATCCGCTCTTTGCAGGTGGAGACATCTTCTTCTTGTTCATCTCCAGTTTCCTCTTGCGTGCACTTGTCGTCGCACTTCCCTCTGCAGCTGCTTTCTTCGTCGACGGGGGCGGCGTCAAGAACGAAGCTGCATTTTTCCTAGCAGCAACAGCATCCAACAGCTTCTGCTGTTGCTGCAAGATCTCTGCACGTACAACTGCTTGTCGTTTGGGTCGTCCAGAGCTCATAACAGCAGGATAATCTTCCTCCTTCTTACTGTTGTCTACTGCCGAGTCCAACTCGAGTCCAGAGCTCTCTGATTTCTTCTTCCTGCCTCTGCTCTTGGCTTTCTTCTTCGTCTTCTCACTCTCCTCCAATTGCGAGGCCATAATTGCACTAGCAAGCGCATCTTCCTCTGTCTCTGTCTCCTGTATCTCAACTGCTGGGGGCGTCTCCTTGACACAGAAGAGCGCAATCGACGGCTGTGACTTATCCGAGTCTCTGGCGGCTTTACGCGACGCCCTGGCCTTCTTCCTAGAGCCACGTCTGGCCCAATGAGCCCTTTCATCGAACTCTGCGTCATCTGCCTCGCTGTCGATCTCCTCCACGAGCGAGCGCTTCTCAGGGCTAATACGTGTGATCTCCTTGGCGCGTAACTGGGCGAGGCTAATGTCTAGCGGTGAGTCGGTGGAGCTGGGTTTAATCTTGTCCTGTGGCTGCGAATCCGATGCGTCAGTAGCGTCCGAGGCCTCGGACTTGGGACCGCTGAGCCACGAAGAGAGGCCTTGGGACGCCATGGCGCGCGTGGAAGCTCTTTGACTGCTTCCCGCCAAATTGTCCGTTGGTTTTGAAACAGATTGTTACTTTCAGGTTACTTAATGTGCATCAACTCTTATTCTTACTTTGTGAAGTAGCTTTAAGATGAAGATGGCTACACAAACTTCAACAATCCTGCACTGTATTGTATTGTGCTTATCGTAATACTTCCTGGACTCCAGGCTGCAGCCGTGAGCTTTAACTCGATGTTAACGGAATAGAATTATATTCTGAGCGTTTAACCAAAGAGCTTCTCGCGTAGTGCTAGCAGCTCATCCTTGTGCTGACGGATGAGCGTGCGTAGCACCTCACCGCCTAACTGGAAGTTGCGGATATAATTTACCTTCTCCTTCACTGTGCGCGTCCACCGTGCTGCCTTTGCTGTATCAGCGTCGCTCGGAGGCGTCCACTCAAAAATGTTGACTCGTGGGTCGAACTTGGTTGCTGGCGTTGCGTCCTCCACCCCCACTTCCGGTGCTGTAGACTCCTTCGGGACACCATTATCACCAGTGAGAGGTTTCTCTGTCGTGGACGGTTGCTGGAAGTCTTCGGCACGTGGTTTCTCCGTCGAGGAAGGTTGTTGTGTTGGTTCAATTGGTTCAGTGACATCATTAGGAGCAATTGATACTGCCTCAGTCACTGGATCTACCGAGTTTGCTGCCAGTGAATCATGAGCAGCCTCATCGGGAGGAACTGCGGCTGTACCTGCATCAGAATCTGCGACTGTAGCCACTGGTGCTGCTGGTTTTGGGAACGCTCTGTTCCCCCACCACTTGTCATGGAGGTATTTCTCCGCTAACTCGACCTTTGCATCATCCAGCACGGCATCGTAGACCAAGACTTCGGCAATTCTTCCTCGAAAGGCGTTCGTATCGTACGCGCCCTTGCTGTTACCTAGGCTCACCACGTCGTTAACTGTGACCCGGATGCGTCTTTCGTCAGTGTCACCTTTTATTGGAGCTTCACCACCCCACAAACCGCCATTCACCTTAATCTCGACGTAGCCCAGATGCAAACGGTATGTCACCAGTGAAAACTGCCCCGTGGGCAACTTCTGAGTACTCTCCACAATGCCGTTGTTGGCAAAAATTGACGGCTTGCCGCCGTGAAGACCAAACTGCACATACGGTGAGTTCCCGAAAAATTTCTGAGTCTACGATACATCAAACGTCAGTATTTTGTCAACCAAAGACCACGCCGGAGTTCTCACCTCAATTTGAGCTGGAGATAGCACGAAAAGCAGAGTCATCGACCCGTGGATCCTCAGGGCATCGGTTACCATAGGACACGAGAAGTACACCGTTGGAAGCTGATTATGCGTATCTGGTACGATCGGAATCCACACAGGCCTTAGCTGTTGTGACGCCGGGCGGAAGGCTGTCGAGTCCGCAGCGTTGGGGTTCGAGCTCGAAATTTGGTTCGTCCAACTAAGCAAAACCAACACGATGAATTAAGTTTGGAGTACCTTTGCAGTAGTGGTAGAGACTTTACAAAGTACCTGTTCACCGCACATGCAGCGATATTTTCTCCCGAGGAAGCCAAGCATGCCGCCAAGTTTTCAACTTCTACACCCGAGTCACTTGTGAGCCACACTGACAAGTTATCTAGAAAAGCTGGAGGTGCACAATACATAACGACCTTGAGATCTCTGTGGTAATTTGAGACATCAAGCAGGCTGAAAGCGTACTTACCATCGGACTGAACTGCAGATGACTCGACTTTCACAGATTCAGGCACTTTAATCGAAGTTGAACTGGATTGCTGCGGTGATGGTGGTAGTGTTTCCGATGGGGGAGTCTGGAATTCCTTCATTCGTGAAATAATGTCTGCGATCTCGGTTGGTGATCGTTGACCGGAGTATGGCTCGTTGGATGCTGGCTCCGACGAAATTTCACCTTGCGGGGCTGTTGATACAACGGATGCAGGTAGATAAGCCCCAGTCATCGACGGCGAGGGTGGCGTAGATGTCTCCTCCAATGGAGCAGGGATTTCTGTGTCAACATTTACGTCGGATGCACCAGTCATCGGTGGCAAGGGTGGTTCAGATTTTACCTCCAGTGGAGCAGGGGTTTCTGCAACATAAACGTCGGGCACCGCCGAGATAGGGGTTTCTGTCTTGCTTTCGGAGACATCCGTCAAATCGCGTTCTTCATCGGGGTGATCATTGCCTGTCAGTTTTGTGTAGCCTCCAGGACGATATGTGTCTTGTACTTGCGGCTCTTTCGTAGCTGTTGATTCAGAGACCGCCAATGTGAGGGCCTGCTCTGTGTTCTTGTTCGGACGCTGCTGATCTTGCTCTAGTGCATCGTTCACGACACCTTCCCCATGTAGTGGCGGGAAACGCGATGAACCCACGAAGATGAACGTAGTGACAATAGCCAAGTTCATAACTAGGATCAACCTAGTAAAGTTACGATGTTCGTGAGCTCACACAGCTGCAAACTATTAGCCAAGAACATGACACGCACCAAATTTTGCCACGGGGTGTTGAGAAGGACACCCCTCGTGATTCTTGTCGCGGTTGATAAGCGTTGCTATGATGGAGG
Organism: Phytophthora tubulina; assembly: GCA_014706135.1. NCBI lineage: Eukaryota > Oomycota > Peronosporomycetes > Peronosporales > Peronosporaceae > Phytophthora > Phytophthora tubulina. The sequence goes on along the minus strand of JACBOY010000017.1, from coordinate 64,739 downwards.
GTTCCTGCACTAGTACTGCCTTCATCGTCGCTCATAGGGGCAACACTACCTTTCTTGCTTCGGCCTTGCTTCGATGAGCGCATGCTTCTCAAGGAAAAACAGTGAAGTTCGAGACTCGACGCCCACAGAGTACCAACTGCCCTGCTTCCGATCGCGACTATACATGTACAGGCGCGTGACGTTTCAGATTACAATAGCTTTGCGAGCATGCTGATGATGCTCATAGACTACGAGTCGTAGCACACGATGCTCAGCACATGTGGCGTGTTTTTACCTGGGTAGTCCAGACTTGGTGTTGGCTGTACTGCACCTAGGAAGCATATCCAGCAACACTCCCGTCAAGTTCACCTCTGCGCTATATGAGCTTCATCTCTCAAAGCCGGCCTGCACTCCAGTTCCAGTGCGTCAACCGCCACTCCGCATAGCAAATAACCTCCTCAATAAATCGTTCTGGAGTGGAGCAAAAAGTTCGTGTCTTGTGACTCTGAAGTGAGGCCGTGGCCCCTTTTGCTCCTGCTTCTGCTCTACATCTAGTACGGGTCCGTCTCGTTGAGCCACTTGTCCAGTCCCTTCAGGGGCTTGGACTGCTTGACCGCCTTCTTGTGGTCTGCGATCTTGCTGGGCATGGCCGCCAGCGCCGCCTGCACCTTTTTGACGCTGTCCACAGCAAGCAACACAGAACCCACGTCAGTCCAATTGCACTAATGATCCAACAGCATTTCCACAGTCCAGTTACCCACCGCTCGAACTCGTTGCGCTGGTTCTTGTGTCCCTTAAGCGGCCGCATCACGTGGTGCTTCTGCGCTCGGTCCCAAGTCTCAAGCCAGCCGCCTTTGCCCTCTTCCCACGTACCCACAAGGCCGTTACGAGCCGCGTGCTTCTTCACCATGGCGATCTTGCGACCAGAGATCAGTGGCTGCTTCCACTTGCCCTCCACAAGTCGGGGCTTCATGGCGGCCTCAGCCTCGGTCGCACTCAGTCGGAGGAAGCGCTGGATGCCGCTCATATTCACTCGATCGATCGGCAATTGCTCTGGAAACCAGCGGTTTGCCTGCGTCTGGTTTTCAGCCAGTGAAAAAATGGCTACATTTGATTTTCTACCAGTTAAAATAGACCGTACTTTAGCGGATATCTACCAGGTGCGGAATCACAAGCACAACGATGGAGATGGCGGCCGCAGCCCCGCAGATGGCTATGAACCGGGCCTACACGGCGCCGCAACTGTTCCAGATGCCGCAACCACAGCAGCAGACACAGGAGCCCAAGCAGATCAGCACGGAGCAGATTCAGGTGCGTCGTCTCGATCGCGTGGTCTTGACGCGTGTCTTCTAACGGGATATTTTGTATCGGCTAATCATCGCAGGCTATGCTGGATGAGAACTCGAGCCTCATCGTGGAGATCATTGAGCTCAATACGCAGATCAAACATGGGAAGGGCACAGCGCAACTGGGGGAATTCACGGAAAAGTTGGACAAGAAACGCAAGAACCTTAACAAGAACCTCATGACGCTGGCCAAGTGGGCTGACGAGTCCTCCGATACGTCCCCGAGACAGCCGCAGGCCTATGGACAGCAGCAATTGACTCAGCAGCAGCAGCAGCAGTACGCGCGAGCAGGTATGATGCAGATGCCGATGGCCAACCAAGCGCAGTACCAGGCTCAGGCCCAGGCTCAAGCTCAAGCTCAAGCTCAGGCTCAGGCTCAAGCACAGGCGAGAGCCCAAGCTCAGGCACAGGCCCGAGCACGACTTCAAGCTCAGGCTCAGGCTCAAGCTCAGGCGTACGCTCAGGCTCAGTATCAGGCGCGTATGAACCCGATGATGGCACAGCAGTATGGACAGATGAATCCGATGGCTCAGCAGCAACAGCAGCAGCGGTTTGCGAACGGCGGTATGCCCTACGGCGTCCCAGGTAGCGGATCGATGGCTCACCCCGTCCGTATGAGCAATGCCATGCCAATTCCCACAAGTTACGCAGACAACCGAGGTGCCATGGCACCCAATATGGGCTTCCAGATGGGTCCCCAGGGCTACGGCATGATGCCCCCGACGCAGATGCAGCGCATGAATCCGGCGACGCAAGGCATGCCTCAGCAGACTATGGCCCAGCAAGGTATGCAACAGCAAAGCATGCCTCATCAGAGCATGGCGATGGCGCAGCAGAGTATGGGGATGCCTCAGCAAAGTATGGCGATGGCGCAACAGAGTATGGCAATGCCCCAGCAAAGTATGACCATGCCGCAGCAGAGTATGACCATGCCGCAACAAAGTATGTCGATGGGTCAGCAGGGCATGCCTCAGCAGAACATGCAGATGCCCCAACAAGGAATGGCCCCAATGCAGATGAACGGACCACCTAACACGGATCCCATAGCCGATGCCTCGAGCAATTAGCTGGAGTTGAGCCACACTAGTGGGTAAACTCGAAGACTTCATTTTTCACTATCTCTTGTTGTCTTCGTGTTAATTTTGTCTGCGCAGCCATCAACTCGTGAACCAAAATATTTTACAGCAAGACGAACTCTCCGATAGTTCTAGGTTGGTAAATGATGGTATGGCTGTACTGGCTGCAGGTTTGACTCAAGATTGGCGGCGAACCGGAAGACCGACAACCGCGATAGCGTAGGTATCAATTGCAGATCTTAAAATCAAGGCTCGAAAAAGGGCTGTGATAAAGCAATTCAACGAGACAATCCAAAGAGAGAACCACAATGCGTGAGATGTCCAGGAAGACCAACACTCGCAGCGGAGGATGACGAAATGTTCACGAAGAACCCGCACGCGCAGTAGCGAATGACGAAAGGAAAATCCCTGGACACTGGATAACATCTCTCGAAGTGAGAATTCCAGTAAGCCGTGACTGAAAACAGATACGCTTCCTCTGAAGTCTCTCTTTGGCAACACTTATTCTTGTCTACATGTAGTATTGTAGACGAAGACAAGGTGTCGATAACCTCGTCGCTGCTACGGCGATATGGCCTCGCGAATGAGCTGGCCTCCAGAAGACTTCACTGAAAACCTCCACGTTGAACTCGAGACGACAGTGGTGCTTCACCTTCGTCGACTGAGTCGGAGTATGATAGAGGGTGGCAAGCATGTTACTTGTACGCGACGTCGTTGAGATGACACCCATGCAGGGCGTGTTCACAATACGGAGTATCTTTAAAACTTTCGAGAGTTTGCTGCAAAACGCGTCTTCGGCGTTTACGTGTCGAGCCAAATCGTGCTAATGAGCCGGTATTCAGAAGACTTCACCAACGAAATACGTTGAGTTCGATACAGCAGCACTGAAAATAGTACATCCATAGGGCACGGCCTTGCATAAGTTCCACCTGACTACTAGGTAATTTTTCCTCCGTTGGAGAGCTTACCCTGTAGACACTTGATCTCATCGTCGTAATTCACCACTGAAACTCGTAGACACTGGCAGCTCGGTTGAAGCATGGTGTTAAAAATACGAGGGGATGGGCACTCAAAAATAGCCAATGGGATAATGCTGTTTGGTCCGTGGTTAGGGTTCAGTTCGGCATTCGCACTTAGACGAAACCATTTTCCACCGATAGTGGACAAGGCATAATTCTAGAGCCTCTCACGTTGAGCCGTCGGAACGAGGTCCATGACGCCGTTCCTCCGCTCAATGTTGCGCTCCAGGGCCGCTCACACGCCGCGCATGCTGTCCACCGTGGCGGAGCACGCGGCTCCGACCACTCGTAGACGCCTGCGCGAGCTGCCACCGCCGCTGAACCTGGTGCGTCAGGGCCGTTTTAGCTTGAAACGTGAGGTGCGCGGACGCCGGCGACTAAATGCGTTTTGTGTGTGTTTCGATGCTGCAGACGGACGCTGCTGCCGCGCGTATAAAGGAGCTGTTGTCTAACAAGCCAGACGCCATCGGGATCCGACTAGGAGTTCGAACGCGTACGTGGATGCAGAGCTGCATTAAGCACATTATGGTGGTGCAGGTCCTTTCTAAAGAAACTGACGGTCTCTTGCTTGGTCGTGCAACTGTAGGCGGATGCAATGGCTTGTCGTACACGATGAACTACGCAGACAAGAAGGAGAAGATGGAGGAGGAAGTGAGCAAGAATGGTGAGAGCTGCTGGTTGAATTAAAACCTGTGGTGGATGGGGACCAGGTACTGACCATGCTGTTCGTTGCTTGCGGTGGATGCTGCTAGGTGTCCGCGTATTCGTGGAGCCTAAGGCACTATTTCACGTGGTCGGCACGACCATGGACTTCCAGGTTGGGCTGTTCTTACGTGGTGTTGCCTGAGGAACACGCCTAATTCCTGTTTGTGTGTGTGTGTGTGTTTTTTTATTTCAGGTAACTCCAGTCTCGTCCGAGTTCGTTTTCGAGAACCCGAATGCCAAGGGCAGCTGTGGCTGTGGCGAAAGCTTCAACGTCTAGTTCTCAGGCGCACTCAGCTTGCTTGCGTGCCAAACGGAGATACTTTTGCATACGTTTACCCTCGCCCGGGCATAAACCATATTTCCGGTGCTGTAGAAAGCTCCAAACAATAATAATATCATCATTTCAAGCAATATATTGATTGGGTGCTCAGGTGTACCATGAGATAGCTGCCTGCATGCTCAAGATATTTCTACAGTCGACTTCTTCAGGTCGTGGAGTGGCGGAGGTCGGGTGGCGTAAATTGCAAACTGATCTGGTAAGAGACGATCGATGTGGCTAGATGTTTTGTAGTCCAGCTTCTCGTGTCCCAGTGAATAGTGCGTTGAACGCAGATCTACACAGTACATGTAGAATGTCAGTAAACCGCCAAGCAACAACCACAAGCCCACAAGCAGCGCAGCCACTACCATTCTTCACCGACGCAGCCATGATCGAAGGCTTGTGGGTCTTGAACTTGTTTTCGAAGGCGCTCTTGGCCTCCGAGACGTACTCCACTTCCTCGTCGTAAGACATGCCTCGAGTCGGCCGTGGACCTGTTCGAGCTCGAATTTCATTTCGTAGTCTGATGGTTTCCGCCACAGCTTCCTTGTCCCATTGCGTAGCGAGTTGCGTCGACGATACATAAGGCACAACATCGTTACCGTAGCACGAGGATGTGCGTGTGAGCATATCCTTGGCTTCCGCAGCAAGTTCGCCCCGATACTTGAGCACTTCTCCCGTTGGGTCTGCAAGTTTGCTGGAGATTGTGAAGTCTCGCTTGCTGTCGGGCTCGCCGAACTGCACATGACATTCCTTATTGAGGTTCTCTTCCGCCTTCTTCGATGTGCCAGCGGGTTTTTCGCCGACATGCTGATTCATGGCGGCGCTGCTGCTCTGGTACTCGATCGCATCAGATCCAAGCACTACGGACACGACATTGTGACGACCTCGAGCCATTTGTTCCTGCTGCGACGCGCTCTGCTGTGGTTGAAATATCTGCTCACACACAAAAGATAAATGACATTCTTCATACCACTGGTACTGGCATTGCTCCTGCAAGCACAATAAATAGCAGGCAGCTTCGAGGTCTGTTCGGGCAACAACGGTATTATTAGGTGAGAATTGCTAAGGATAGCCATCCGCATGGGTGCCGTGCAAAACGAGAGACCACAGATCCAGTGTCTCCTTAATTGATTTTGGCCTTGCTGAAGTCCATCTCGGGGTGCTGCGCCATGAACTTTTGTAGGACCTCCTGCTTCTGCATGTCGTCGCTCGTGGGGAGCCCCATGGCTTTCTGACGCTGGTCAAACATCATCTTTTCCACAGTCTGGCGGGTGTCGGAGTCCAGGTCATCGAGCTTCGAGTTCTCAGGTTGCACCTTTTGCGTGTCGATCTCCGCGTCGCCCTGGATGATGGTCTTCCACCACTCCATCTGGTTGTCCTTCTGCAGGTAGATGCAAATGCGGTCGCCATCTTCCAGCGTCCAGAAGCTGTCATCCACCTTCACCTTATTGTACAGGGGTCCATCCACGAACGTCTCGCCACCGCGTAGACCCACCTTCAGCTTCCCAGCACGGATTTCCACGTCAACCTGCCGGGACTTGGTGCCTTCGGGGACTGCGAAGTTGACCTGTGCTTCCTGCAGCGTTTGCGTCCACACATACTTGTCAGTCTGTCCTCCATTGCCCACAGGCGCTACAGACATTTAAAAGGCAAACAGCACCACGACATCAGCCAAACTGAAAGAAAGTAGAGCTAACTGAAGAGAACCACCTAAACATATCAACGTACGCGGTCCATTGTCCTCATCCTCGTCGCCATCCTTCACCGCTGTGCTCGTCTTCTGAGGTGACGGCTCGGGCGTGACATCCTTGGTCTCATCGTCATCCGTGATCTCCTCGAAGCGCGGCACGTTCTTAGCCTCCTCCTTCTTCTGCTTCTTCTCCAGCTCTGCTGCCTTACGTGCTGCCTCCTTCTTCTGGCGCTTTTCGGCCTCCTTCTGCTTCTTGTGGAACTGGTCCTTCTCAGCCAGCGCCGCCTGCTTGCGCACACTCTTGAGGATCGTGTCCTCGATCACCTGCGGCTCAGCGCCCGTAAAGAAATCAGTCTTACGTCGCAAGAAAGAGAACACTGTGTCCAGCAGTGGCTCGATGCCGCGCTGCGACTGCGCGATATTCATCAGCATGCTGTCGAAGCGGTCCGTCTCGCTCATGATGCTTGTCACTCTTGGCGTCGCTTTGGTTGTGACCGCCCGCCAAGTATCTTAGGAAACCGATGTAGGAGTGGTGTGACTCAATGTACGCACAAAGTACGATTTCGGCTGACGTTGCGTTTTTCGGTTCGGTGTATGGATGAGCTCGAATGAGATCCTAGATAGGATACTACAGTGCTCTCTCTAGAGGGAGCAGGAAGCAAGCAGGGATAGATTTTACATGGGCTACAGAAGTGTGTATTGAATTGGCCTCCAGACATTAAGCTACGGCGTCGGGTGGGCGCGATGCAGCCCGCTCGACCAACAGGTCAATACCTCCATCCAGCACTGGCCAGGCACACGTCTACGTTGAGTATCAGCTTTTCCCTGCTTAGCCCAGGGTGAGGCCGATGCCGAACTTGTGGGCGTCGCCGTCGAAGTTCTTGACATCCACGTGGGCGCTCGTGGTAAGCGCCAGGAAGGGACGGATCTTCTGCACCAGAGCCAGGGACACATGGCCGTCCGACTCAACCTTGCCGGCGTACGTGGTGAGCTTGTCGGCGTTGTAGCGGCCACCCACGCTGAGCGTGTTCTGGCCCGACTTAAGGTCGTAGTTGAAGAGCGCCGAGTAGACGGTGTCGTGGGACAGGTGGTGGTGGAACGAGCCCGAGAGCGCGTTGAACTTCTTCTTGGTCTGCAGCGTGGCCGTGAAGTCGTTGCCACGGTAGCTCAGAGCCACGTTGTGGTCCACAACTGCCGACTTGTTGTAGTTAAAGGCGGCCTGGGCGCCCACCAGCACGTTGTCGAAGCTGTACACGGCGGCCTTGCTGACGGTGCTGGCGCCGAAGTCGATGGCGCCGTTCACCGCGTAGCTGGACTGCTGGTACTCCCAGCCGAAGACGCCGACGCGCTTGGCGTGGGCGTTCTTGGCGAGGGAGCCGTCCTCGACCTTGGCCGTGAGCTTGAGACCCTTGGTGAAGACGTTAGGCAGCTCGGCCTCGGTGATCAGTCGGCCGTGCGTAGTCACCTGCAGCTTCTTGAAGACAACACCGCTGCTCTGGTGCGTGAAGGAGCCCGAGAGCTTGGCAAGGATGGCCTTGTTGCTGGCCATGTCGCCCTCAGTCGTGAACGATACACCGTTCGACGCCTTGGTCTTGATCTTGAGCTTGCGGGAGAAGTCATAGTCGTCACGGAGGACGTTCTCCGCCGTCTTGGCCAGGTCCTTGTACTGCACAACCATCTTGCCTCAAGAAGAAGCTGGGGGTTCCCACTAACTGATCTTTTCGCAAATGACACCGCACACCAGCCGCAAGAAGAGGGGGTTGAATCTCAAGCCACGTCGGCTCTGGTTCTACTAAGTACGATGCATCGTACATAAGCGGGATCCCTCCGATACTCAAGACAAGTTCAATCGATCGGCTGCAAGGTGATGCAATGAGCAGCCCTTGCCCTGCTGTTGCCCAGAGAAAGAGATTCCTGCCGCTCCACCGTCGCTTGTGCAGCGTGCTACATGTGCAGTACCGGGGAACAGCGATCACGGAGTGCTCGTCGCACCGGCAGAACCCGGTGGTTCTGGCTGCCTGCCCTAGGATTAACTGCCGGGTTCGTCACTGCAGTCGCCGAGTCGCTTCCTGCTTGTCAACGATCCTCGCTGCATCATTCGCCAACCCGAAACTCGCCACGCCCCGCATTGAAGACGGCCCACAGCTGTTTTTGCGCTGCTCGACGACGTCATTGCGCGGCAGTCCAGTGGACTGAGTCCACGCCGGCAGCGCCGCCATGCACAGCCAGGCCACACCGCCGCCGGCCAAAATCCGTGCAGTCACGATACAATGCGCATTGCGAGCGTCCAACATCGAAGGACTGGGGACAAGCCTTCGAGAAGCAGGAGTTCCAAGCGCTAGAATTAAAAGTGACGGTCACCTAGGCTTTTAGCTAGCGCATGCCGCTGTCTGCCGCCGTCGGTTCGCCACTCAATGCGCACAAGGGAATACTGAACGCTCACCAAAGCAGTCGTGGAATCGGTCTGCTGCTGCTTGCCACAAGCTAACTGAAGCGTACTTGAAGTTCTTAGTAGTGAATGGTATGACTCCGAGCAGAGGCGATTCCCATGAATCTGAGTCACGATAGCCATGAGGATCAGCCCTCCACGGGCTGCACTGCAATAATTGGCGTCGATACCAACGTTGCAGCACAAAAGTGGTTATCCTTGCCTATTAACATGTGAAGCCGCTTCGGCAGCTCCCTAACCACGACCGATCTGCGAGCTGGTCTCCCAGTTGCTGGAGTTGTTGACTTCGAGCAGTTGTTGCCTTTGTGTACGCTTGGTGTGGTGCCTGGACCGTCGAAATCCGTTTAGGTACGATCGTAAAGATATGCTTCTCCCTGCGCAACTCGATTGTATCGGTTTTCGCAGGAGGGGGGAGATTTTGTGTGGAGCCAGCCGCTGGTAATTGTTCAGCCAAGTCAAGCGTGGGTTTGTGCGGCTCGCGTTTCATTTCGGAAGTGGAGCAGCAGCAAGCAGCAGTGTAGATCCCAGACAAGATGGTTGTGCTGTACAAGGACCTGGCCAAGACGGCGGAGAACGTCCTGCGTGACGACTATGACTTCTCGCGCAAGCTCAAGATTAAGAGCAAGGCGTCGAACGGTGTGTCGTTCACGACGGAAGGCGCTCTGAGCGGCAACAAGTCGATCCTGGCTAAGGTCTCGGGCGGCTTCACGCACGGCGCCAGTGGTGTTGTCTTCAAGAAGCTGCAGATCACCACCCAGGGCCGTGTGGTCACGGAGGCTGAGCTGCCCAACGTGCTGACTGAGGGACTCAAGCTCACCTTCAAGCTCGAGGACGGCTCCGTCGCCAAGAACACGAGCGCCAGGCAGGTGGGTGTGCTCGGTGCCGAGTACAAGCAGAAGAACTTGGCCGTGAACTCGGAGGCCGACTTCGTGTCCAACACGGTCTCGGCCGCGGCCGTGCTCTCGCAGGGCGGCTTCGCCGTCGGTGGCCAGACCGCATTCAACGTGGACAAGTCGGTCATTGTGCAGCACAACGTGGGCGCTAGCTACACGGGCGCGGACTTCGTCACGTCGCTCGTGACCAAGAAGAACTTTGCTGCCATCCAGGCCTCGTTCCACCACCACCTGTCGCACAACACCGTGTACGCCGCTGTGCTGGACTACGACCTCAAGTCGGCCTCCAACACGCTGGTCGTGGGTGGCCGATACAAGGCCGACGCCGACACCACGTACTGCGGTAAGATCGACTCGGAGAGCTTCCTGTCGCTGGCCTTCATCCAGAAGGTGCGCCCGTACGTCACGCTGACCACCAGCGTGCACGTGGACGCCAAGAACTTCGAGGGCGACTCGCACAAGTTCGGCCTGGGTTTGACACTGGGTTAAGCCTTTTGTTTGCCCCGCCGGCCGATCTGGCCATTGTCTAGCAGAGAGAATTGGGAGGAGAGGCGCGAGAAGAGAGACATAAGCAAAAGAGAGCACGTTTCTTGTGGAGTACTCATGAAAGGTGTTTTTTTAGAGGACGTCATGAACATTTAGCTATGGTGATGGTCTCTCATTGTACTACTAGTAGTATGCAGGTGGACAGCCGAAGCCATCTCGGTGGGCCTCTCGCTTAATACCAGAGCGTGCGCAAGGACACGCAACAAGTCACTTCACCACCGGGAAGAGCGAGGAAGGACGAAGCCAAGTCCCCATCGTGACCGAGCTGGTGGTGCAGCGCTGGGCGCCTTCACCCTTCATCACGGCGACTGTCAATCGCCCACACGCCCGGTGGCTGCTGAATTTCTAGCGTGCTGGCCATTCCAGGTGGCAGAAGTTTGAAATGACACATGCAGTCCAGCGCACTTGACGTTGCTCCGATCTTATCGTGCATGTGGAACCAGCAGTTGAACAAGACGAGGGCTTCAACCTAATTTGTATATTGTCTGCCGAGGTTAGTGAGCTAACGTGTCTACGCCTTCGCTCGAGCTTCGACGTTCGAGCGCCGTTGTTTGCCGACACGCTCGAGGTAGTCCACGAATGTGAGCTCGTCGCTGTCGCTGAAGAGCTGCTTCATGCGCATTTCAAGCTGCGATTGGCCGTAGCGCGCAAAGAGGATGGCCATGGTATCGTCCGCAGTGATGACTCCGCAGTTCTTCTTGTCGTATGTCATGAACTGGATGACGTTGAAGAGGTTGGCAGGCTCCAGCTCCGTCCTGTCCAGCAGGTTGCGATTGAACATGGCGCGTAGCTCCTCCCAGTCCACCACGCCGTCCAAGTTCTCGTCGGCCTCCCAGATCATGTCACTGATCTCCTTCTTCGAGCACACCTTGCCCAGCGCCTTGATGGCTTCGTACAGGTCCTCGTTCTTGATCACACGACTGTGACTTGTGCTGTTCTGCACCGCAGTTTGGTCGGCGACGGCCTTCTCCAGAGTTTGGTCCACTTTGCGCAGCTCGTCCTCAATCTCTTCGCGTGTCATTTTGGTTCCTTTTTCATTGAGCAGAGCAGACACCTCGGGGTTGTTCCGGCCAGCATCTAAGCGCTGACGTCGCTCCTTGCAGTCGTTTACCGTGTGTGTCAATCTCTTCTTCTGCCGATAGGAACTAAGGTGGTCGAACACCCGTCGCAGCTCGCGCTCTTCTTGGGCGATCATGCCCTTGGCGTCGTCATTTGCAGACATCATGATTTCAGTCGCTTTGGTGGAGTCACGCTCGTGTTCAATTATGCTGCAAGTTGCAGGCGTTCTAGAATACGAAGGAGAAATAAACGGATGCCAGCCAGCTCCGTCGCTAAATTTGCCGTCTAGACTCAGCTTGACGTCTGAGTGACAGCAATTTATGGCACCAAAGCACAAAGTGGTGTGTGTATGCATTCCTCTCTCTATTAAGCGTCATCGACATCTTCCATCAGCCGCGACACCATGGCATCAACTTCGCTGGGAGACATCGTCTCGGAGTTCATGATGGCGTTGGAAATGATCGTGATGTTCTTGGTAGTCTTAGCGTTCACCCACACGACGCCATTGACTCCAACAGCCACCTCGAAGGCCAGCTTCTTGCCCAAAGACGCTAGCACTTGACAATCCTCGTGCAGCAGCGACTTCGCTAGGCCGATGGACGTCTTAAAGACGTAGCCATCGTTCAGTTCACCGTAGATGGCTAAGCCAGTCATCCAATCCTTCTTGGTGACACTTGGAGGAGCTAAAATAATATCGATACGGTACCAGTTAGCTCACTGCAATTAAACAACAAAACGTGTCTAAGACCGCACCTTCACAAGTGATTTCAGGCTCCACGTCCAAGTTAGTCTTGTTCACACGGGCATACACAAGCGATCCGAGACGAAGACTGGGGCGGTTTCGCTTCGTTGCGCCATCGAACGCCAGCGAGCCTAAGGTAGCGCTGGCACTGTGTGATACGGCAACAAATACGAGTTGGAGCGTTAGTATCGTACTGTACATCAAGCCTCAGCTGACCGAAACGAACGTACGCAGCTCCGATGTTCACACGGTAGAACTCGGCGTTGCGGTCAGTGACGATGCCAATGACGCCATCATCCATCGACGCAACATACTGTTCACCAAGCAGTAACATTAGTCAGCACCTCCATAGAGTAATAGTGCACTGGAAAAACAGCAACTCCTAACGTACGCGCTTGTGGTTGAACTCGACCCAGTAGCGGTTGGCTGGGCGGTAGCGGAGGACACCAGCGTTCGTGCACACGATCCGCTCGTCCAGTAGCTGCTTCAGTCCAGCGCCTATTCAAATATACAAGACACCCGCAATAGCATGTCAGCAACTGATGGTGGCCTTCTCCTTTCCACTTCTATTAGCTGACAACAACCAACACACCGAGTTTGACGCGACGTGTGGTCTTGGTGAGCGTGGCTGTGACGTCGTCTCCCGGCAGCACGACGACCGGAGAGAACAGGAAGTCCACAGAGCGCTGAGCGTCCTCTAGGAAGCTGCTGGCGTCCGCGTCGGCGACGTCCTCCTCGGCCTTGCGCTTGTTTTGCTTGGGCATCTTGGATGATGTCTTGTCTTGGTTGCAGTGATAGTGAAGATGGTACATTCATTTAAGTACGATATGAGAGTGTACTGGTTGGCAGGGCACCGGCATCACATTCGTCTGCATGATGACGCAGTAGCGAAGCTGGACGCGTCCAAGTGACCACTTTATTCAAGGTAAACAGAGAGTGATGAGGCGAAGAGGGTTATGCGACTGTGAAACAACGAGCACCAACCACTGCTGCATTGTATCTTGCCCACAAGCATAGCCGAACTATTGCAGCTCCTCCTGATCTCAGTCGCGAACAAACTCCATTCATCTCCGCGCTCAAATGAAGCCCCTTTAGCTTAGAAAAGAAAGATGCCTATCTGTTGCACCACTTCCGAGTGGTATTCTAGTGCCGACGAGCGTTGCTTCCTGGTACTTTCAAGCAGCTACACGATTTCGCCTTGCTCCACCCAACGCCGCTCTTCTTCACGATCGCGCCTCTTCCTCACCACCAGATCTACCAATGGGCAAGGCTCACGTGCAGTGCATCTATTACAGGCGTCCACGTCCCCGGCCGCGGCCTCGCCCACGCCCACGTCCGCTTCCAGCTGGAGCTCCCGCCTTCACCTTCTCACGCGGAGTGTCGTCGATCAGCAGCGTGTCCAGATTCAGCGAGTCCGGCAATATATAGTAGCGGATGTTGTTGCCACGGATGCTCAGCGAGTCCAGATTCACGGGATTCTTGCCCTTCACGGTCATCTTGACCGCCTTCAGGTGTGTGTTCATGCTGATGTCCACGCCTGTCGTGCAGCAAAAGAGTAGTAGGCACAGCCACCGCCACAACAAAAGAGTCAGTCACATACACACGTAAATTATACTATAAACCCAAGCATGAGCGCATCCGCACCAGTGATTGTCCCGTGCACGATTGTTCCGTTCTTGAGCTCGATCGTGACCGTCTCATTCGACAGCTTCATTAAAAACCTACAGGGAGGAGGCGAAGGCAGAGATGCCGTTAGATAGTAGTCACGTATACAGCAATGCAGTGCACGGGAGCCCGGCACTATCCGCGTTCCTGTCCCATGGCGACGGCGCGCACGCACCTGACGAGCTTCATGGTGACCTCCTGCCGCCGTTCGCCCAGATCTGCCAAAAACGCTGTAGTTGAGTGCAAAACACCAATATTCAAAATAAACGGTAAGAGCTTATTAGCCTGTTAAATTGCATAAGGTAAAAAAACAGTTTAGTAGCACATACCGGAGCGGCAAACTTTACAATTTTATCCCCAGAGGCACGATGATACTGTTTCCAAAAGCTGGTTATTTCCTTAAATGGGATCATCACAGCAAAGGAGGGGAAGTAGCTTGATTGGCTCGATGGGGTTACACTCTTGGAAGTTGACTTCCTCGAGTGATGCCCCAAACGAGTTAGACTCGTTGGAGTTCCCTAATTCTAAGCCCTACCACGGGATAAAACCTTATAAGGATGAAAACCCGTCCTAGAAGGACTTCCTACTTGGGTACTAATCAAGACTGCTGACGTGGAAGAAGAGAATTTTTTTTATCGCTGGCAGCTCAGGCTGCTTCTTCCCGCGCCTTGACGCCGCGTCGCCTTGGAGCTTGTGCTCGAGCTTGAGCATGGTCAACGCGGTCGATGAAGCCGTCTCCTGGCGCCCGGGGCGCTGCGTCGTGATGGAGATCTGAGCTCTGAGCTTGAGCTCACCGGACGCGAGTGGAGAGGCGTCCTGGGCGCTGTGTCTTCTTGGATCTCCGGGCTCTGAGAGGGAAAATTGGCGAATGAGCCAGTTTGCTGATCTTCCTCCCAATACGGAACCCCGGTTCCGAGCATGAACGTGTCATAGCGCATTCTGCTTCCCAGAGGCTGCCTGACATTGTCCATCGGTGAGAGACCACAACGACATATTTTCAGTAAAGATTACTTCGAAGCCTGTATCTCGCGAACGAAGCATCTCCTGAGGGTGTGCTATAGCTCATTCCGCTTCCCAGAGGCTGCCTGACATTGTCCATCGGTGAGAGACCCCAACGACATATTTTCAGTAAATACTATCGCGAAGCCTGTATCTCGCGAATGTAGCATCTCCTGAGGGTGTGATATAGCTCATTCCGCTTCCCAGAGGCTGCCTGACATTGTCCATCGGTGAGAGACCCCAACGACAAGTTTTCAGTAAATACTATCGCGAAGCCTGTATCTCGCGAATGTAGCATCTCCTGAGGGTGAGCTATAGGACATTCCGCTTCCCAGAGGCTGCCTGACATTGTCCATCGGTGAGAGACCCCAACGACATATTTTCAGTAAATACTATCGCGAAGCCTGTATCTCGCGAATGTAGCATCTCCTGAGGGTGAGCTATAGGACATTCCGCTTCCCAGAGGCTGCCTGACATTGTCCATCGGTGAGAGACCCCAACGACATATTTTCAGTAAATACTATCGCGAAGCCTGTATCTCGCGAATGTAGCATCTCCTGAGGGTGTGATATAGCTCATTCCGCTTCCCAGAGGCTGCCTGACATTGTCCATCGGTGAGAGACCACAACGACATATTTTCAGTAAATACTATCGCGAAGCCTGTATCTCGCGAACGAAGCATCTCCTGAGGGTGAGTTATAGGGTATTCCGCTTCCCAGAGGCTGCCTGACATTGTCCATCGGTGAGAGACCCCAACGACATATTTTCAGTAAATACTATCGCGAAGCCTGTATCTCGCGAACGAAGCATCTCCTGAGGGTGTGATATAGCTCATTCCGCTTCCCAGAGGCTGCCTGACATTGTCCATCGGTGAGAGACCCCAACGACATATTTTCAGTAAATACTATCGCGAAGCCTGTATCTCGCGAATGTAGCATCTCCTGAGGGTGTGATATAGCTCATTCCGCTTCCCAGAGGCTGCCTGACATTGTCCATCGGTGAGAGACCACAACGACATATTTTCAGTAAATACTATCGCGAAGCCTGTATCTCGCGAACGAAGCATCTCCTGAGGGTGTGATATAGCTCATTCCGCTTCCCAGAGGCTGCCTGACATTGTCCATCGGTGAGAGACCCCAACGACATATTTTCAGTAAATACTATCGCGAAGCCTGTATCTCGCGAATGTAGCATCTCCTGAGGGTGTGATATAGCTCATTCCGCTTCCCAGAGGCTGCCTGACATTGTCCATCGGTGAGAGACCCCAACGACATATTTTCAGTAAATACTATCGCGAAGCCTGTATCTCGCGAATGTAGCATCTCCTGAGGGTGAGCTATAGGACATTCCGCTTCCCAGAGGCTGCCTGACATTGTCCATCGGTGAGAGACCACAACGACATATTTTCAGTAAATACTATCGCGAAGCCTGTATCTCGCGAATGTAGCATCTCCTGAGGGTGTGATATAGCTCATTCCGCTTCCCAGAGGCTGCCTGACATTGTCCATCGGTGAGAGACCCCAACGACATATTTTCAGTAAATACTATCGCGAAGCCTGTATCTCGCGAATGTAGCATCTCCTGAGGGTGTGATATAGCTCATTCCGCTTCCCAGAGGCTGCCTGACATTGTCCATCGGTGAGAGACCACAACGACATATTTTCAGTAAATACTATCGCGAAGCCTGTATCTCGCGAATGTAGCATCTCCTGAGGGTGTGATATAGCTCATTCCGCTTCCCAGAGGCTGCCTGACATTGTCCATCGGTGAGAGACCCCAACGACATATTTTCAGTAAATACTATCGCGAAGCCTGTATCTCGCGAATGTAGCATCTCCTGAGGGTGTGATATAGCTCATTCCGCTTCCCAGAGGCTGCCTGACATTGTCCATCGGTGAGAGACCCCAACGACATATTTTCAGTAAATACTATCGCGAAGCCTGTATCTCGCGAATGTAGCATCTCCTGAGGGTGAGCTATAGGACATTCCGCTTCCCAGAGGCTGCCTGACATTGTCCATCGGTGAGAGACCACAACGACATATTTTCAGTAAATACTATCGCGAAGCCTGTATCTCGCGAATGTAGCATCTCCTGAGGGTGTGATATAGCTCATTCCGCTTCCCAGAGGCTGCCTGACATTGTCCATCGGTGAGAGACCCCAACGACATATTTTCAGTAAATACTATCGCGAAGCCTGTATCTCGCGAATGTAGCATCTCCTGAGGGTGTGATATAGCTCATTCCGCTTCCCAGAGGCTGCCTGACATTGTCCATCGGTGAGAGACCCCAACGACATATTTTCAGTAAATACTATCGCGAAGCCTGTATCTCGCGAATGTAGCATCTCCTGAGGGTGAGCTATAGCTCATTCCGCTTCCCAGAGGCTGCCTGACATTGTCCATCGGTGAGAGACCACAACGACATATTTTCAGTAAATACTATCGCGAAGCCTGTATCTCGCGAATGTAGCATCTCCTGAGGGTGTGATATAGCTCATTCCGCTTCCCAGAGGCTGCCTGACATTGTCCATCGGTGAGAGACCCCAACGACAAGTTTTCAGTAAATACTATCGCGAAGCCTGTATCTCGCGAATGTAGCATCTCCTGAGGGTGTGCTATAGCTCATTCCGCTTCCCAGAGGCTGCCTGACATTGTCCATCGGTGAGAGACCACAACGACATATTTTCAGTAAATACTATCGCGAAGCCTGTATCTCGCGAATGTAGCATCTCCTGAGGGTGTGATATAGCTCATTCCGCTTCCCAGAGGCTGCCTGACATTGTCCATCGGTGAGAGACCCAACGACATATTTTCAGTAAATACTATCGCGAAGCCTGTATCTCGCGAATGTAGCATCTCCTGAGGGTGTGATATAGCTCATTCCGCTTCCCAGAGGCTGCCTGACATTGTCCATCGGTGAGAGACCACAACGACATATTTTCAGTAAATACTATCGCGAAGCCTGTATCTCGCGAATGTAGCATCTCCTGAGGGTGTGATATAGCTCATTCCGCTTCCCAGAGGCTGCCTGACATTGTCCATCGGTGAGAGACCACAACGACATATTTTCAGTAAATACTATCGCGAAGCCTGTATCTCGCGAATGTAGCATCTCCTGAGGGTGTGATATAGCTCATTCCGCTTCCCAGAGGCTGCCTGACATTGTCCATCGGTGAGAGACCACAACGACATATTTTCAGTAAATACTATCGCGAAGCCTGTATCTCGCGAATGTAGCATCTCCTGAGGGTGTGATATAGCTCATTCCGCTTCCCAGAGGCTGCCTGACATTGTCCATCGGTGAGAGACCACAACGACATATTTTCAGTAAATACTATCGCGAAGCCTGTATCTCGCGAATGTAGCATCTCCTGAGGGTGTGCTATAGCTCATTCCGCTTCCCAGAGGCTGCCTGACATTGTCCATCGGTGAGAGACCACAACGACATATTTTCAGTAAATACTATCGCGAAGCCTGTATCTCGCGAATGTAGCATCTCCTGAGGGTGTGATATAGCTCATTCCGCTTCCCAGAGGCTGCCTGACATTGTCCATCGGTGAGAGACCCAACGACATATTTTCAGTAAATACTATCGCGAAGCCTGTATCTCGCGAATGTAGCATCTCCTGAGGGTGTGATATAGCTCATTCCGCTTCCCAGAGGCTGCCTGACATTGTCCATCGGTGAGAGACCACAACGACATATTTTCAGTAAATACTATCGCGAAGCCTGTATCTCGCGAATGTAGCATCTCCTGAGGGTGTGATATAGCTCATTCCGCTTCCCAGAGGCTGCCTGACATTGTCCATCGGTGAGAGACCACAACGACATATTTTCAGTAAATACTATCGCGAAGCCTGTATCTCGCGAATGTAGCATCTCCTGAGGGTGTGATATAGCTCATTCCGCTTCCCAGAGGCTGCCTGACATTGTCCATCGGTGAGAGACCACAACGACATATTTTCAGTAAATACTATCGCGAAGCCTGTATCTCGCGAATGTAGCATCTCCTGAGGGTGTGATATAGCTCATTCCGCTTCCCAGAGGCTGCCTGACATTGTCCATCGGTGAGAGACCACAACGACATATTTTCAGTAAATACTATCGCGAAGCCTGTATCTCGCGAATGTAGCATCTCCTGAGGGTGTGATATAGCTCATTCCGCTTCCCAGAGGCTGCCTGACATTGTCCATCGGTGAGAGACCACAACGACATATTTTCAGTAAATACTATCGCGAAGCCTGTATCTCGCGAATGTAGCATCTCCTGAGGGTGTGATATAGCTCATTCCGCTTCCCAGAGGCTGCCTGACATTGTCCATCGGTGAGAGACCCCAACGACATATTTTCAGTAAATACTATCGCGAAGCCTGTATCTCGCGAATGTAGCATCTCCTGAGGGTGTGATATAGCTCATTCCGCTTCCCAGAGGCTGCCTGACATTGTCCATCGGTGAGAGACCACAACGACATATTTTCAGTAAATACTATCGCGAAGCCTGTATCTCGCGAATGTAGCATCTCCTGAGGGTGTGATATAGCTCATTCCGCTTCCCAGAGGCTGCCTGACATTGTCCATCGGTGAGAGACCACAACGACATATTTTCAGTAAATACTATCGCGAAGCCTGTATCTCGCGAATGTAGCATCTCCTGAGGGTGTGATATAGCTCATTCCGCTTCCCAGAGGCTGCCTGACATTGTCCATCGGTGAGAGACCACAACGACATATTTTCAGTAAATACTATCGCGAAGCCTGTATCTCGCGAATGTAGCATCTCCTGAGGGTGTGATATAGCTCATTCCGCTTCCCAGAGGCTGCCTGACATTGTCCATCGGTGAGAGACCACAACGACATATTTTCAGTAAATACTATCGCGAAGCCTGTATCTCGCGAATGTAGCATCTCCTGAGGGTGTGATATAGCTCATTCCGCTTCCCAGAGGCTGCCTGACATTGTCCATCGGTGAGAGACCACAACGACATATTTTCAGTAAATACTATCGCGAAGCCTGTATCTCGCGAATGTAGCATCTCCTGAGGGTGTGATATAGCTCATTCCGCTTCCCAGAGGCTGCCTGACATTGTCCATCGGTGAGAGACCACAACGACATATTTTCAGTAAATACTATCGCGAAGCCTGTATCTCGCGAATGTAGCATCTCCTGAGGGTGATATAGCTCATTCCGCTTCCCAGAGGCTGCCTGACATTGTCCATCGGTGAGAGACCACAACGACATATTTTCAGTAAATACTATCGCGAAGCCTGTATCTCGCGAATGTAGCATCTCCTGAGGGTGTGATATAGCTCATTCCGCTTCCCAGAGGCTGCCTGACATTGTCCATCGGTGAGAGACCACAACGACATATTTTCAGTAAATACTATCGCGAAGCCTGTATCTCGCGAATGTAGCATCTCCTGAGGGTGTGATATAGCTCATTCCGCTTCCCAGAGGCTGCCTGACATTGTCCATCGGTGAGAGACCCCAACGACATATTTTCAGTAAATACTATCGCGAAGCCTGTATCTCGCGAATGTAGCATCTCCTGAGGGTGTGATATAGCTCATTCCGCTTCCCAGAGGCTGCCTGACATTGTCCATCGGTGAGAGACCACAACGACATATTTTCAGTAAATACTATCGCGAAGCCTGTATCTCGCGAATGTAGCATCTCCTGAGGGTGTGATATAGCTCATTCCGCTTCCCAGAGGCTGCCTGACATTGTCCATCGGTGAGAGACCACAACGACATATTTTCAGTAAATACTATCGCGAAGCCTGTATCTCGCGAATGTAGCATCTCCTGAGGGTGAGATATAGCTCATTCCGCTTCCCAGAGGCTGCCTGACATTGTCCATCGGTGAGAGACCACAACGACATATTTTCAGTAAATACTATCGCGAAGCCTGTATCTCGCGAATGTAGCATCTCCTGAGGGTGTGATATAGCTCATTCCGCTTCCCAGAGGCTGCCTGACATTGTCCATCGGTGAGAGACCACAACGACATATTTTCAGTAAATACTATCGCGAAGCCTGTATCTCGCGAATGTAGCATCTCCTGAGGGTGTGATATAGCTCATTCCGCTTCCCAGAGGCTGCCTGACATTGTCCATCGGTGAGAGACCCAACGACATATTTTCAGTAAATACTATCGCGAAGCCTGTATCTCGCGAATGTAGCATCTCCTGAGGGTGTGATATAGCTCATTCCGCTTCCCAGAGGCTGCCTGACATTGTCCATCGGTGAGAGACCACAACGACATATTTTCAGTAAATACTATCGCGAAGCCTGTATCTCGCGAATGTAGCATCTCCTGAGGGTGTGATATAGCTCATTCCGCTTCCCAGAGGCTGCCTGACATTGTCCATCGGTGAGAGACCACAACGACATATTTTCAGTAAATACTATCGCGAAGCCTGTATCTCGCGAATGTAGCATCTCCTGAGGGTGTGATATAGCTCATTCCGCTTCCCAGAGGCTGCCTGACATTGTCCATCGGTGAGAGACCACAACGACATATTTTCAGTAAATACTATCGCGAAGCCTGTATCTCGCGAATGTAGCATCTCCTGAGGGTGTGATATAGCTCATTCCGCTTCCCAGAGGCTGCCTGACATTGTCCATCGGTGAGAGACCACAACGACATATTTTCAGTAAATACTATCGCGAAGCCTGTATCTCGCGAATGTAGCATCTCCTGAGGGTGTGATATAGCTCATTCCGCTTCCCAGAGGCTGCCTGACATTGTCCATCGGTGAGAGACCACAACGACATATTTTCAGTAAATACTATCGCGAAGCCTGTATCTCGCGAATGTAGCATCTCCTGAGGGTGTGATATAGCTCATTCCGCTTCCCAGAGGCTGCCTGACATTGTCCATCGGTGAGAGACCCAACGACATATTTTCAGTAAATACTATCGCGAAGCCTGTATCTCGCGAATGTAGCATCTCCTGAGGGTGTGATATAGCTCATTCCGCTTCCCAGAGGCTGCCTGACATTGTCCATCGGTGAGAGACCACAACGACATATTTTCAGTAAATACTATCGCGAAGCCTGTATCTCGCGAATGTAGCATCTCCTGAGGGTGTGATATAGCTCATTCCGCTTCCCAGAGGCTGCCTGACATTGTCCATCGGTGAGAGACCACAACGACATATTTTCAGTAAATACTATCGCGAAGCCTGTATCTCGCGAATGTAGCATCTCCTGAGGGTGTGATATAGCTCATTCCGCTTCCCAGAGGCTGCCTGACATTGTCCATCGGTGAGAGACCACAACGACATATTTTCAGTAAATACTATCGCGAAGCCTGTATCTCGCGAATGTAGCATCTCCTGAGGGTGTGATATAGCTCATTCCGCTTCCCAGAGGCTGCCTGACATTGTCCATCGGTGAGAGACCACAACGACATATTTTCAGTAAATACTATCGCGAAGCCTGTATCTCGCGAATGTAGCATCTCCTGAGGGTGTGATATAGCTCATTCCGCTTCCCAGAGGCTGCCTGACATTGTCCATCGGTGAGAGACCACAACGACATATTTTCAGTAAATACTATCGCGAAGCCTGTATCTCGCGAATGTAGCATCTCCTGAGGGTGTGATATAGCTCATTCCGCTTCCCAGAGGCTGCCTGACATTGTCCATCGGTGAGAGACCACAACGACATATTTTCAGTAAATACTATCGCGAAGCCTGTATCTCGCGAATGTAGCATCTCCTGAGGGTGTGATATAGCTCATTCCGCTTCCCAGAGGCTGCCTGACATTGTCCATCGGTGAGAGACCCCAACGACATATTTTCAGTAAATACTATCGCGAAGCCTGTATCTCGCGAATGTAGCATCTCCTGAGGGTGTGATATAGCTCATTCCGCTTCCCAGAGGCTGCCTGACATTGTCCATCGGTGAGAGACCACAACGACATATTTTCAGTAAATACTATCGCGAAGCCTGTATCTCGCGAATGTAGCATCTCCTGAGGGTGTGATATAGCTCATTCCGCTTCCCAGAGGCTGCCTGACATTGTCCATCGGTGAGAGACCACAACGACATATTTTCAGTAAATACTATCGCGAAGCCTGTATCTCGCGAATGTAGCATCTCCTGAGGGTGTGATATAGCTCATTCCGCTTCCCAGAGGCTGCCTGACATTGTCCATCGGTGAGAGACCACAACGACATATTTTCAGTAAATACTATCGCGAAGCCTGTATCTCGCGAATGTAGCATCTCCTGAGGGTGTGATATAGCTCATTCCGCTTCCCAGAGGCTGCCTGACATTGTCCATCGGTGAGAGACCACAACGACATATTTTCAGTAAATACTATCGCGAAGCCTGTATCTCGCGAATGTAGCATCTCCTGAGGGTGTGATATAGCTCATTCCGCTTCCCAGAGGCTGCCTGACATTGTCCATCGGTGAGAGACCACAACGACATATTTTCAGTAAATACTATCGCGAAGCCTGTATCTCGCGAATGTAGCATCTCCTGAGGGTGTGATATAGCTCATTCCGCTTCCCAGAGGCTGCCTGACATTGTCCATCGGTGAGAGACCACAACGACATATTTTCAGTAAATACTATCGCGAAGCCTGTATCTCGCGAATGTAGCATCTCCTGAGGGTGTGATATAGGACATTCCGCTTCCCAGAGGCTGCCTGACATTGTCCATCGGTGAGAGACCACAACGACATATTTTCAGCTATCGCGAATGTAGCATCTCCTGAGGGTGTGATATAGCTCATTCCGCTTCCCAGAGGCTGCCTGACATTGTCCATCGGTGAGAGACCACAACGACATATTTTCAGTAAAGATTACTTCGAAGCTTGTATCTTGCGAACGAAGCATCTCCTGAGGGTGTGATATAGCTCATTCCGCTTCCCAGAGGCTGCCTGACATTGTCCATCGGTGAGAGACCACAACGACATATTTTCAGTAAATACTATCGCGAAGCCTGTATCTCGCGAATGTAGCATCTCCTGAGGGTGAGCTATAGCTCATTCCGCTTCCCAGAGGCTGCCTGACATTGTCCATCGGTGAGAGACCACAACGACATATTTTCAGTAAATACTATCGCGAAGCCTGTATCTCGCGAATGTAGCATCTCCTGAGGGTGTGATATAGCTCATTCCGCTTCCCAGAGGCTGCCTGACATTGTCCATCGGTGAGAGACCACAACGACATATTTTCAGTAAATACTATCGCGAAGCCTGTATCTCGCGAATGTAGCATCTCCTGAGGGTGTGATATAGCTCATTCCGCTTCCCAGAGGCTGCCTGACATTGTCCATCGGTGAGAGACCACAACGACATATTTTCAGTAAATACTATCGCGAAGCCTGTATCTCGCGAATGTAGCATCTCCTGAGGTGTGATATAGCTCATTCCGCTTCCCAGAGGCTGCCTGACATTGTCCATCGGTGAGAGACCACAACGACATATTTTCAGTAAATACTATCGCGAAGCCTGTATCTCGCGAATGTAGCATCTCCTGAGGGTGTGCTATAGCTCATTCCGCTTCCCAGAGGCTGCCTGACATTGTCCATCGGTGAGAGACCCCAACGACATATTTTCAGTAAATACTATCGCGAAGCCTGTATCTCGCGAATGTAGCATCTCCTGAGGGTGTGATATAGCTCATTCCGCTTCCCAGAGGCTGCCTGACATTGTCCATCGGTGAGAGACCACAACGACATATTTTCAGTAAATACTATCGCGAAGCCTGTATCTCGCGAATGTAGCATCTCCTGAGGGTGTGATATAGCTCATTCCGCTTCCCAGAGGCTGCCTGACATTGTCCATCGGTGAGAGACCACAACGACATATTTTCAGTAAATACTATCGCGAAGCCTGTATCTCGCGAATGTAGCATCTCCTGAGGGTGAGATATAGCTCATTCCGCTTCCCAGAGGCTGCCTGACATTGTCCATCGGTGAGAGACCACAACGACATATTTTCAGTAAATACTATCGCGAAGCCTGTATCTCGCGAATGTAGCATCTCCTGAGGGTGTGATATAGCTCATTCCGCTTCCCAGAGGCTGCCTGACATTGTCCATCGGTGAGAGACCACAACGACATATTTTCAGTAAAGATTACTTCGAAGCCTGTATCTCGCGAATGTAGCATCTCCTGAGGGTGTGATATAGCTCATTCCGCTTCCCAGAGGCTGCCTGACATTGTCCATCGGTGAGAGACCACAACGACATATTTTCAGTAAATACTATCGCGAAGCCTGTATCTCGCGAATGTAGCATCTCCTGAGGGTGTGATATAGCTCATTCCGCTTCCCAGAGGCTGCCTGACATTGTCCATCGGTGAGAGACCCAACGACATATTTTCAGTAAATACTATCGCGAAGCCTGTATCTCGCGAATGTAGCATCTCCTGAGGGTGTGATATAGCTCATTCCGCTTCCCAGAGGCTGCCTGACATTGTCCATCGGTGAGAGACCACAACGACATATTTTCAGTAAATACTATCGCGAAGCCTGTATCTCGCGAATGTAGCATCTCCTGAGGGTGATATAGCTCATTCCGCTTCCCAGAGGCTGCCTGACATTGTCCATCGGTGAGAGACCACAACGACATATTTTCAGTAAATACTATCGCGAAGCCTGTATCTCGCGAATGTAGCATCTCCTGAGGGTGTGATATAGCTCATTCCGCTTCCCAGAGGCTGCCTGACATTGTCCATCGGTGAGAGACCACAACGACATATTTTCAGTAAATACTATCGCGAAGCCTGTATCTCGCGAATGTAGCATCTCCTGAGGGTGTGATATAGCTCATTCCGCTTCCCAGAGGCTGCCTGACATTGTCCATCGGTGAGAGACCACAACGACATATTTTCAGTAAATACTATCGCGAAGCCTGTATCTCGCGAATGTAGCATCTCCTGAGGGTGTGATATAGCTCATTCCGCTTCCCAGAGGCTGCCTGACATTGTCCATCGGTGAGAGACCCCAACGACATATTTTCAGTAAATACTATCGCGAAGCCTGTATCTCGCGAATGTAGCATCTCCTGAGGTGTGATATAGCTCATTCCGCTTCCCAGAGGCTGCCTGACATTGTCCATCGGTGAGAGACCACAACGACATATTTTCAGTAAATACTATCGCGAAGCCTGTATCTCGCGAATGTAGCATCTCCTGAGGGTGTGCTATAGCTCATTCCGCTTCCCAGAGGCTGCCTGACATTGTCCATCGGTGAGAGACCCCAACGACATATTTTCAGTAAATACTATCGCGAAGCCTGTATCTCGCGAATGTAGCATCTCCTGAGGGTGTGATATAGCTCATTCCGCTTCCCAGAGGCTGCCTGACATTGTCCATCGGTGAGAGACCCCAACGACAATTTTCAGTAAATACTATCGCGAAGCCTGTATCTCGCGAATGTAGCATCTCCTGAGGGTGTGCTATAGCTCATTCCGCTTCCCAGAGGCTGCCTGACATTGTCCATCGGTGAGAGACCACAACGACATATTTTCAGTAAATACTATCGCGAAGCCTGTATCTCGCGAATGTAGCATCTCCTGAGGGTGTGCTATAGCTCATTCCGCTTCCCAGAGGCTGCCTGACATTGTCCATCGGTGAGAGACCCAACGACATATTTTCAGTAAATACTATCGCGAAGCCTGTATCTCGCGAATGTAGCATCTCCTGAGGGTGTGATATAGCTCATTCCGCTTCCCAGAGGCTGCCTGACATTGTCCATCGGTGAGAGACCACAACGACAAGTTTTCAGTAAATACTATCGCGAAGCCTGTATCTCGCGAATGTAGCATCTCCTGAGGGTGTGCTATAGCTCATTCCGCTTCCCAGAGGCTGCCTGACATTGTCCATCGGTGAGAGACCACAACGACATATTTTCAGTAAATACTATCGCGAAGCCTGTATCTCGCGAATGTAGCATCTCCTGAGGGTGTGATATAGCTCATTCCGCTTCCCAGAGGCTGCCTGACATTGTCCATCGGTGAGAGACCCCAACGACAATTTTCAGTAAATACTATCGCGAAGCCTGTATCTCGCGAATGTAGCATCTCCTGAGGGTGTGCTATAGCTCATTCCGCTTCCCAGAGGCTGCCTGACATTGTCCATCGGTGAGAGACCACAACGACATATTTTCAGTAAATACTATCGCGAAGCCTGTATCTCGCGAATGTAGCATCTCCTGAGGGTGTGATATAGCTCATTCCGCTTCCCAGAGGCTGCCTGACATTGTCCATCGGTGAGAGACCCCAACGACATATTTTCAGTAAATACTATCGCGAAGCCTGTATCTCGCGAATGTAGCATCTCCTGAGGGTGTGATATAGCTCATTCCGCTTCCCAGAGGCTGCCTGACATTGTCCATCGGTGAGAGACCCCAACGACATATTTTCAGTAAATACTATCGCGAAGCCTGTATCTCGCGAATGTAGCATCTCCTGAGGGTGTGCTATAGCTCATTCCGCTTCCCAGAGGCTGCCTGACATTGTCCATCGGTGAGAGACCCCAACGACATATTTTCAGTAAATACTATCGCGAAGCCTGTATCTCGCGAATGTAGCATCTCCTGAGGGTGTGCTATAGCTCATTCCGCTTCCCAGAGGCTGCCTGACATTGTCCATCGGTGAGAGACCCCAACGACATATTTTCAGTAAATACTATCGCGAAGCCTGTATCTCGCGAATGTAGCATCTCCTGAGGGTGTGCTATAGCTCATTCCGCTTCCCAGAGGCTGCCTGACATTGTCCATCGGTGAGAGACCCCAACGACATATTTTCAGTAAATACTATCGCGAAGCCTGTATCTCGCGAATGTAGCATCTCCTGAGGGTGTGCTATAGCTCATTCCGCTTCCCAGAGGCTGCCTGACATTGTCCATCGGTGAGAGACCCCAACGACATATTTTCAGTAAATACTATCGCGAAGCCTGTATCTCGCGAACGAAGCATCTCCTGAGGGTGTGCTATAGCTCATTCCGCTTCCCAGAGGCTGCCTGACATTGTCCATCGGTGAGAGACCCCAACGACATATTTTCAGTAAATACTATCGCGAAGCCTGTATCTCGCGAATGTAGCATCTCCTGAGGGTGTGCTATAGCTCATTCCGCTTCCCAGAGGCTGCCTGACATTGTCCATCGGTGAGAGACCCCAACGACATATTTTCAGTAAATACTATCGCGAAGCCTGTATCTCGCGAATGTAGCATCTCCTGAGGGTGTGCTATAGCTCATTCCGCTTCCCAGAGGCTGCCTGACATTGTCCATCGGTGAGAGACCCCAACGACATATTTTCAGTAAATACTATCGCGAAGCCTGTATCTCGCGAATGTAGCATCTCCTGAGGGTGTGCTATAGCTCATTCCGCTTCCCAGAGGCTGCCTGACATTGTCCATCGGTGAGAGACCACAACGACATATTTTCAGTAAATACTATCGCGAAGCCTGTATCTCGCGAATGTAGCATCTCCTGAGGGTGTGCTATAGCTCATTCCGCTTCCCAGAGGCTGCCTGACATTGTCCATCGGTGAGAGACCACAACGACATATTTTCAGTAAATACTATCGCGAAGCCTGTATCTCGCGAATGTAGCATCTCCTGAGGGTGTGATATAGCTCATTCCGCTTCCCAGAGGCTGCCTGACATTGTCCATCGGTGAGAGACCCCAACGACATATTTTCAGTAAATACTATCGCGAAGCCTGTATCTCGCGAATGTAGCATCTCCTGAGGGTGTGCTATAGCTCATTCCGCTTCCCAGAGGCTGCCTGACATTGTCCATCGGTGAGAGACCCCAACGACATATTTTCAGTAAATACTATCGCGAAGCCTGTATCTCGCGAATGTAGCATCTCCTGAGGGTGTGCTATAGCTCATTCCGCTTCCCAGAGGCTGCCTGACATTGTCCATCGGTGAGAGACCCCAACGACATATTTTCAGTAAATACTATCGCGAAGCCTGTATCTCGCGAATGTAGCATCTCCTGAGGGTGTGCTATAGCTCATTCCGCTTCCCAGAGGCTGCCTGACATTGTCCATCGGTGAGAGACCCCAACGACATATTTTCAGTAAATACTATCGCGAAGCCTGTATCTCGCGAATGTAGCATCTCCTGAGGGTGTGCTATAGCTCATTCCGCTTCCCAGAGGCTGCCTGACATTGTCCATCGGTGAGAGACCACAACGACATATTTTCAGTAAATACTATCGCGAAGCCTGTATCTCGCGAATGTAGCATCTCCTGAGGGTGTGATATAGCTCATTCCGCTTCCCAGAGGCTGCCTGACATTGTCCATCGGTGAGAGACCACAACGACATATTTTCAGTAAATACTATCGCGAAGCCTGTATCTCGCGAATGTAGCATCTCCTGAGGGTGTGATATAGCTCATTCCGCTTCCCAGAGGCTGCCTGACATTGTCCATCGGTGAGAGACCACAACGACATATTTTCAGTAAATACTATCGCGAAGCCTGTATCTCGCGAATGTAGCATCTCCTGAGGGTGTGATATAGCTCATTCCGCTTCCCAGAGGCTGCCTGACATTGTCCATCGGTGAGAGACCCCAACGACATATTTTCAGTAAATACTATCGCGAAGCCTGTATCTCGCGAATGTAGCATCTCCTGAGGGTGTGATATAGCTCATTCCGCTTCCCAGAGGCTGCCTGACATTGTCCATCGGTGAGAGACCCCAACGACATATTTTCAGTAAATACTATCGCGAAGCCTGTATCTCGCGAATGTAGCATCTCCTGAGGGTGAGCTATAGCTCATTCCGCTTCCCAGAGGCTGCCTGACATTGTCCATCGGTGAGAGACCACAACGACATATTTTCAGTAAATACTATCGCGAAGCCTGTATCTCGCGAATGTAGCATCTCCTGAGGGTGTGATATAGCTCATTCCGCTTCCCAGAGGCTGCCTGACATTGTCCATCGGTGAGAGACCCCAACGACATATTTTCAGTAAATACTATCGCGAAGCCTGTATCTCGCGAATGTAGCATCTCCTGAGGGTGTGATATAGCTCATTCCGCTTCCCAGAGGCTGCCTGACATTGTCCATCGGTGAGAGACCACAACGACATATTTTCAGTAAATACTATCGCGAAGCCTGTATCTCGCGAATGTAGCATCTCCTGAGGGTGTGCTATAGCTCATTCCGCTTCCCAGAGGCTGCCTGACATTGTCCATCGGTGAGAGACCACAACGACATATTTTCAGTAAATACTATCGCGAAGCCTGTATCTCGCGAATGTAGCATCTCCTGAGGGTGTGATATAGCTCATTCCGCTTCCCAGAGGCTGCCTGACATTGTCCATCGGTGAGAGACCACAACGACATATTTTCAGTAAATACTATCGCGAAGCCTGTATCTCGCGAATGTAGCATCTCCTGAGGGTGTGATATAGCTCATTCCGCTTCCCAGAGGCTGCCTGACATTGTCCATCGGTGAGAGACCACAACGACATATTTTCAGTAAATACTATCGCGAAGCCTGTATCTCGCGAATGTAGCATCTCCTGAGGGTGTGCTATAGCTCATTCCGCTTCCCAGAGGCTGCCTGACATTGTCCATCGGTGAGAGACCACAACGACATATTTTCAGTAAATACTATCGCGAAGCCTGTATCTCGCGAATGTAGCATCTCCTGAGGGTGTGATATAGCTCATTCCGCTTCCCAGAGGCTGCCTGACATTGTCCATCGGTGAGAGACCACAACGACATATTTTCAGTAAATACTATCGCGAAGCCTGTATCTCGCGAATGTAGCATCTCCTGAGGGTGTGATATAGCTCATTCCGCTTCCCAGAGGCTGCCTGACATTGTCCATCGGTGAGAGACCACAACGACATATTTTCAGTAAATACTATCGCGAAGCCTGTATCTCGCGAATGTAGCATCTCCTGAGGGTGTGATATAGCTCATTCCGCTTCCCAGAGGCTGCCTGACATTGTCCATCGGTGAGAGACCACAACGACATATTTTCAGTAAATACTATCGCGAAGCCTGTATCTCGCGAATGTAGCATCTCCTGAGGGTGATATAGCTCATTCCGCTTCCCAGAGGCTGCCTGACATTGTCCATCGGTGAGAGACCACAACGACATATTTTCAGTAAATACTATCGCGAAGCCTGTATCTCGCGAATGTAGCATCTCCTGAGGGTGTGCTATAGCTCATTCCGCTTCCCAGAGGCTGCCTGACATTGTCCATCGGTGAGAGACCACAACGACATATTTTCAGTAAATACTATCGCGAAGCCTGTATCTCGCGAATGTAGCATCTCCTGAGGGTGTGATATAGCTCATTCCGCTTCCCAGAGGCTGCCTGACATTGTCCATCGGTGAGAGACCACAACGACATATTTTCAGTAAATACTATCGCGAAGCCTGTATCTCGCGAATGTAGCATCTCCTGAGGGTGTGATATAGCTCATTCCGCTTCCCAGAGGCTGCCTGACATTGTCCATCGGTGAGAGACCACAACGACATATTTTCAGTAAATACTATCGCGAAGCCTGTATCTCGCGAATGTAGCATCTCCTGAGGGTGTGATATAGCTCATTCCGCTTCCCAGAGGCTGCCTGACATTGTCCATCGGTGAGAGACCACAACGACATATTTTCAGTAAATACTATCGCGAAGCCTGTATCTCGCGAATGTAGCATCTCCTGAGGGTGTGCTATAGCTCATTCCGCTTCCCAGAGGCTGCCTGACATTGTCCATCGGTGAGAGACCACAACGACATATTTTCAGTAAATACTATCGCGAAGCCTGTATCTCGCGAATGTAGCATCTCCTGAGGGTGTGATATAGCTCATTCCGCTTCCCAGAGGCTGCCTGACATTGTCCATCGGTGAGAGACCACAACGACATATTTTCAGTAAATACTATCGCGAAGCCTGTATCTCGCGAATGTAGCATCTCCTGAGGGTGTGATATAGCTCATTCCGCTTCCCAGAGGCTGCCTGACATTGTCCATCGGTGAGAGACCACAACGACATATTTTCAGTAAATACTATCGCGAAGCCTGTATCTCGCGAATGTAGCATCTCCTGAGGGTGTGATATAGCTCATTCCGCTTCCCAGAGGCTGCCTGACATTGTCCATCGGTGAGAGACCACAACGACATATTTTCAGTAAATACTATCGCGAAGCCTGTATCTCGCGAATGTAGCATCTCCTGAGGGTGTGATATAGCTCATTCCGCTTCCCAGAGGCTGCCTGACATTGTCCATCGGTGAGAGACCACAACGACATATTTTCAGTAAATACTATCGCGAAGCCTGTATCTCGCGAATGTAGCATCTCCTGAGGGTGTGATATAGCTCATTCCGCTTCCCAGAGGCTGCCTGACATTGTCCATCGGTGAGAGACCACAACGACATATTTTCAGTAAATACTATCGCGAAGCCTGTATCTCGCGAACGAAGCATCTCCTGAGGGTGTGATATAGCTCATTCCGCTTCCCAGAGGCTGCCTGACATTGTCCATCGGTGAGAGACCACAACGACATATTTTCAGTAAATACTATCGCGAAGCCTGTATCTCGCGAATGTAGCATCTCCTGAGGGTGTGATATAGCTCATTCCGCTTCCCAGAGGCTGCCTGACATTGTCCATCGGTGAGAGACCACAACGACATATTTTCAGTAAATACTATCGCGAAGCCTGTATCTCGCGAATGTAGCATCTCCTGAGGGTGTGATATAGCTCATTCCGCTTCCCAGAGGCTGCCTGACATTGTCCATCGGTGAGAGACCACAACGACATATTTTCAGTAAATACTATCGCGAAGCCTGTATCTCGCGAATGTAGCATCTCCTGAGGGTGTGATATAGCTCATTCCGCTTCCCAGAGGCTGCCTGACATTGTCCATCGGTGAGAGACCACAACGACATATTTTCAGTAAATACTATCGCGAAGCCTGTATCTCGCGAATGTAGCATCTCCTGAGGGTGTGATATAGCTCATTCCGCTTCCCAGAGGCTGCCTGACATTGTCCATCGGTGAGAGACCACAACGACATATTTTCAGTAAATACTATCGCGAAGCCTGTATCTCGCGAATGTAGCATCTCCTGAGGGTGTGATATAGCTCATTCCGCTTCCCAGAGGCTGCCTGACATTGTCCATCGGTGAGAGACCACAACGACATATTTTCAGTAAATACTATCGCGAAGCCTGTATCTCGCGAATGTAGCATCTCCTGAGGGTGTGATATAGCTCATTCCGCTTCCCAGAGGCTGCCTGACATTGTCCATCGGTGAGAGACCACAACGACATATTTTCAGTAAATACTATCGCGAAGCCTGTATCTCGCGAATGTAGCATCTCCTGAGGGTGTGATATAGCTCATTCCGCTTCCCAGAGGCTGCCTGACATTGTCCATCGGTGAGAGACCACAACGACATATTTTCAGTAAATACTATCGCGAAGCCTGTATCTCGCGAATGTAGCATCTCCTGAGGGTGTGATATAGCTCATTCCGCTTCCCAGAGGCTGCCTGACATTGTCCATCGGTGAGAGACCACAACGACATATTTTCAGTAAATACTATCGCGAAGCCTGTATCTCGCGAATGTAGCATCTCCTGAGGGTGTGATATAGCTCATTCCGCTTCCCAGAGGCTGCCTGACATTGTCCATCGGTGAGAGACCACAACGACATATTTTCAGTAAATACTATCGCGAAGCCTGTATCTCGCGAATGTAGCATCTCCTGAGGGTGTGATATAGCTCATTCCGCTTCCCAGAGGCTGCCTGACATTGTCCATCGGTGAGAGACCACAACGACATATTTTCAGTAAATACTATCGCGAAGCCTGTATCTCGCGAATGTAGCATCTCCTGAGGGTGTGATATAGCTCATTCCGCTTCCC
Source organism: Phytophthora tubulina (assembly GCA_014706135.1). Lineage (NCBI taxonomy): Eukaryota > Oomycota > Peronosporomycetes > Peronosporales > Peronosporaceae > Phytophthora > Phytophthora tubulina. The sequence continues at coordinate 31,394 of JACBOY010000017.1, read as the reverse complement.
AGAGGCTGCCTGACATTGTCCATCGGTGAGAGACCACAACGACATATTTTCAGTAAATACTATCGCGAAGCCTGTATCTCGCGAATGTAGCATCTCCTGAGGGTGTGATATAGCTCATTCCGCTTCCCAGAGGCTGCCTGACATTGTCCATCGGTGAGAGACCACAACGACATATTTTCAGTAAATACTATCGCGAAGCCTGTATCTCGCGAATGTAGCATCTCCTGAGGGTGTGATATAGCTCATTCCGCTTCCCAGAGGCTGCCTGACATTGTCCATCGGTGAGAGACCACAACGACATATTTTCAGTAAATACTATCGCGAAGCCTGTATCTCGCGAATGTAGCATCTCCTGAGGGTGTGATATAGCTCATTCCGCTTCCCAGAGGCTGCCTGACATTGTCCATCGGTGAGAGACCACAACGACATATTTTCAGTAAATACTATCGCGAAGCCTGTATCTCGCGAATGTAGCATCTCCTGAGGGTGTGATATAGCTCATTCCGCTTCCCAGAGGCTGCCTGACATTGTCCATCGGTGAGAGACCACAACGACATATTTTCAGTAAATACTATCGCGAAGCCTGTATCTCGCGAATGTAGCATCTCCTGAGGGTGTGATATAGCTCATTCCGCTTCCCAGAGGCTGCCTGACATTGTCCATCGGTGAGAGACCACAACGACATATTTTCAGTAAATACTATCGCGAAGCCTGTATCTCGCGAATGTAGCATCTCCTGAGGGTGTGATATAGCTCATTCCGCTTCCCAGAGGCTGCCTGACATTGTCCATCGGTGAGAGACCACAACGACATATTTTCAGTAAATACTATCGCGAAGCCTGTATCTCGCGAATGTAGCATCTCCTGAGGGTGTGATATAGCTCATTCCGCTTCCCAGAGGCTGCCTGACATTGTCCATCGGTGAGAGACCACAACGACATATTTTCAGTAAATACTATCGCGAAGCCTGTATCTCGCGAATGTAGCATCTCCTGAGGGTGTGATATAGCTCATTCCGCTTCCCAGAGGCTGCCTGACATTGTCCATCGGTGAGAGACCACAACGACATATTTTCAGTAAATACTATCGCGAAGCCTGTATCTCGCGAATGTAGCATCTCCTGAGGGTGTGATATAGCTCATTCCGCTTCCCAGAGGCTGCCTGACATTGTCCATCGGTGAGAGACCACAACGACATATTTTCAGTAAATACTATCGCGAAGCCTGTATCTCGCGAATGTAGCATCTCCTGAGGGTGTGATATAGCTCATTCCGCTTCCCAGAGGCTGCCTGACATTGTCCATCGGTGAGAGACCACAACGACATATTTTCAGTAAATACTATCGCGAAGCCTGTATCTCGCGAATGTAGCATCTCCTGAGGGTGTGATATAGCTCATTCCGCTTCCCAGAGGCTGCCTGACATTGTCCATCGGTGAGAGACCACAACGACATATTTTCAGTAAATACTATCGCGAAGCCTGTATCTCGCGAATGTAGCATCTCCTGAGGGTGTGATATAGCTCATTCCGCTTCCCAGAGGCTGCCTGACATTGTCCATCGGTGAGAGACCACAACGACATATTTTCAGTAAATACTATCGCGAAGCCTGTATCTCGCGAATGTAGCATCTCCTGAGGGTGTGATATAGCTCATTCCGCTTCCCAGAGGCTGCCTGACATTGTCCATCGGTGAGAGACCACAACGACATATTTTCAGTAAATACTATCGCGAAGCCTGTATCTCGCGAATGTAGCATCTCCTGAGGGTGTGATATAGCTCATTCCGCTTCCCAGAGGCTGCCTGACATTGTCCATCGGTGAGAGACCACAACGACATATTTTCAGTAAATACTATCGCGAAGCCTGTATCTCGCGAATGTAGCATCTCCTGAGGGTGTGATATAGCTCATTCCGCTTCCCAGAGGCTGCCTGACATTGTCCATCGGTGAGAGACCACAACGACATATTTTCAGTAAATACTATCGCGAAGCCTGTATCTCGCGAATGTAGCATCTCCTGAGGGTGTGATATAGCTCATTCCGCTTCCCAGAGGCTGCCTGACATTGTCCATCGGTGAGAGACCACAACGACATATTTTCAGTAAATACTATCGCGAAGCCTGTATCTCGCGAATGTAGCATCTCCTGAGGGTGTGATATAGCTCATTCCGCTTCCCAGAGGCTGCCTGACATTGTCCATCGGTGAGAGACCACAACGACATATTTTCAGTAAATACTATCGCGAAGCCTGTATCTCGCGAATGTAGCATCTCCTGAGGGTGTGATATAGCTCATTCCGCTTCCCAGAGGCTGCCTGACATTGTCCATCGGTGAGAGACCACAACGACATATTTTCAGTAAATACTATCGCGAAGCCTGTATCTCGCGAATGTAGCATCTCCTGAGGGTGTGATATAGCTCATTCCGCTTCCCAGAGGCTGCCTGACATTGTCCATCGGTGAGAGACCACAACGACATATTTTCAGTAAATACTATCGCGAAGCCTGTATCTCGCGAATGTAGCATCTCCTGAGGGTGTGATATAGCTCATTCCGCTTCCCAGAGGCTGCCTGACATTGTCCATCGGTGAGAGACCACAACGACATATTTTCAGTAAATACTATCGCGAAGCCTGTATCTCGCGAATGTAGCATCTCCTGAGGGTGTGATATAGCTCATTCCGCTTCCCAGAGGCTGCCTGACATTGTCCATCGGTGAGAGACCACAACGACATATTTTCAGTAAATACTATCGCGAAGCCTGTATCTCGCGAATGTAGCATCTCCTGAGGGTGTGATATAGCTCATTCCGCTTCCCAGAGGCTGCCTGACATTGTCCATCGGTGAGAGACCACAACGACATATTTTCAGTAAATACTATCGCGAAGCCTGTATCTCGCGAATGTAGCATCTCCTGAGGGTGTGATATAGCTCATTCCGCTTCCCAGAGGCTGCCTGACATTGTCCATCGGTGAGAGACCACAACGACATATTTTCAGTAAATACTATCGCGAAGCCTGTATCTCGCGAATGTAGCATCTCCTGAGGGTGTGATATAGCTCATTCCGCTTCCCAGAGGCTGCCTGACATTGTCCATCGGTGAGAGACCACAACGACATATTTTCAGTAAATACTATCGCGAAGCCTGTATCTCGCGAATGTAGCATCTCCTGAGGGTGTGATATAGCTCATTCCGCTTCCCAGAGGCTGCCTGACATTGTCCATCGGTGAGAGACCACAACGACATATTTTCAGTAAATACTATCGCGAAGCCTGTATCTCGCGAATGTAGCATCTCCTGAGGGTGTGATATAGCTCATTCCGCTTCCCAGAGGCTGCCTGACATTGTCCATCGGTGAGAGACCACAACGACATATTTTCAGTAAATACTATCGCGAAGCCTGTATCTCGCGAATGTAGCATCTCCTGAGGGTGTGATATAGCTCATTCCGCTTCCCAGAGGCTGCCTGACATTGTCCATCGGTGAGAGACCACAACGACATATTTTCAGTAAATACTATCGCGAAGCCTGTATCTCGCGAATGTAGCATCTCCTGAGGGTGTGATATAGCTCATTCCGCTTCCCAGAGGCTGCCTGACATTGTCCATCGGTGAGAGACCACAACGACATATTTTCAGTAAATACTATCGCGAAGCCTGTATCTCGCGAATGTAGCATCTCCTGAGGGTGTGATATAGCTCATTCCGCTTCCCAGAGGCTGCCTGACATTGTCCATCGGTGAGAGACCACAACGACATATTTTCAGTAAATACTATCGCGAAGCCTGTATCTCGCGAATGTAGCATCTCCTGAGGGTGTGATATAGCTCATTCCGCTTCCCAGAGGCTGCCTGACATTGTCCATCGGTGAGAGACCACAACGACATATTTTCAGTAAATACTATCGCGAAGCCTGTATCTCGCGAATGTAGCATCTCCTGAGGGTGTGATATAGCTCATTCCGCTTCCCAGAGGCTGCCTGACATTGTCCATCGGTGAGAGACCACAACGACATATTTTCAGTAAATACTATCGCGAAGCCTGTATCTCGCGAATGTAGCATCTCCTGAGGGTGTGATATAGCTCATTCCGCTTCCCAGAGGCTGCCTGACATTGTCCATCGGTGAGAGACCACAACGACATATTTTCAGTAAATACTATCGCGAAGCCTGTATCTCGCGAATGTAGCATCTCCTGAGGGTGTGATATAGCTCATTCCGCTTCCCAGAGGCTGCCTGACATTGTCCATCGGTGAGAGACCACAACGACATATTTTCAGTAAATACTATCGCGAAGCCTGTATCTCGCGAATGTAGCATCTCCTGAGGGTGTGATATAGCTCATTCCGCTTCCCAGAGGCTGCCTGACATTGTCCATCGGTGAGAGACCACAACGACATATTTTCAGTAAATACTATCGCGAAGCCTGTATCTCGCGAATGTAGCATCTCCTGAGGGTGTGATATAGCTCATTCCGCTTCCCAGAGGCTGCCTGACATTGTCCATCGGTGAGAGACCACAACGACATATTTTCAGTAAATACTATCGCGAAGCCTGTATCTCGCGAATGTAGCATCTCCTGAGGGTGTGATATAGCTCATTCCGCTTCCCAGAGGCTGCCTGACATTGTCCATCGGTGAGAGACCACAACGACATATTTTCAGTAAATACTATCGCGAAGCCTGTATCTCGCGAATGTAGCATCTCCTGAGGGTGTGATATAGCTCATTCCGCTTCCCAGAGGCTGCCTGACATTGTCCATCGGTGAGAGACCACAACGACATATTTTCAGTAAATACTATCGCGAAGCCTGTATCTCGCGAATGTAGCATCTCCTGAGGGTGTGATATAGCTCATTCCGCTTCCCAGAGGCTGCCTGACATTGTCCATCGGTGAGAGACCACAACGACATATTTTCAGTAAATACTATCGCGAAGCCTGTATCTCGCGAATGTAGCATCTCCTGAGGGTGTGATATAGCTCATTCCGCTTCCCAGAGGCTGCCTGACATTGTCCATCGGTGAGAGACCACAACGACATATTTTCAGTAAATACTATCGCGAAGCCTGTATCTCGCGAATGTAGCATCTCCTGAGGGTGTGATATAGCTCATTCCGCTTCCCAGAGGCTGCCTGACATTGTCCATCGGTGAGAGACCACAACGACATATTTTCAGTAAATACTATCGCGAAGCCTGTATCTCGCGAATGTAGCATCTCCTGAGGGTGTGATATAGCTCATTCCGCTTCCCAGAGGCTGCCTGACATTGTCCATCGGTGAGAGACCACAACGACATATTTTCAGTAAATACTATCGCGAAGCCTGTATCTCGCGAATGTAGCATCTCCTGAGGGTGTGATATAGCTCATTCCGCTTCCCAGAGGCTGCCTGACATTGTCCATCGGTGAGAGACCACAACGACATATTTTCAGTAAATACTATCGCGAAGCCTGTATCTCGCGAATGTAGCATCTCCTGAGGGTGTGATATAGCTCATTCCGCTTCCCAGAGGCTGCCTGACATTGTCCATCGGTGAGAGACCACAACGACATATTTTCAGTAAATACTATCGCGAAGCCTGTATCTCGCGAATGTAGCATCTCCTGAGGGTGTGATATAGCTCATTCCGCTTCCCAGAGGCTGCCTGACATTGTCCATCGGTGAGAGACCACAACGACATATTTTCAGTAAATACTATCGCGAAGCCTGTATCTCGCGAATGTAGCATCTCCTGAGGGTGTGATATAGCTCATTCCGCTTCCCAGAGGCTGCCTGACATTGTCCATCGGTGAGAGACCACAACGACATATTTTCAGTAAATACTATCGCGAAGCCTGTATCTCGCGAATGTAGCATCTCCTGAGGGTGTGATATAGCTCATTCCGCTTCCCAGAGGCTGCCTGACATTGTCCATCGGTGAGAGACCACAACGACATATTTTCAGTAAATACTATCGCGAAGCCTGTATCTCGCGAATGTAGCATCTCCTGAGGGTGTGATATAGCTCATTCCGCTTCCCAGAGGCTGCCTGACATTGTCCATCGGTGAGAGACCACAACGACATATTTTCAGTAAATACTATCGCGAAGCCTGTATCTCGCGAATGTAGCATCTCCTGAGGGTGTGATATAGCTCATTCCGCTTCCCAGAGGCTGCCTGACATTGTCCATCGGTGAGAGACCACAACGACATATTTTCAGTAAATACTATCGCGAAGCCTGTATCTCGCGAATGTAGCATCTCCTGAGGGTGTGATATAGCTCATTCCGCTTCCCAGAGGCTGCCTGACATTGTCCATCGGTGAGAGACCACAACGACATATTTTCAGTAAATACTATCGCGAAGCCTGTATCTCGCGAATGTAGCATCTCCTGAGGGTGTGATATAGCTCATTCCGCTTCCCAGAGGCTGCCTGACATTGTCCATCGGTGAGAGACCACAACGACATATTTTCAGTAAATACTATCGCGAAGCCTGTATCTCGCGAATGTAGCATCTCCTGAGGGTGTGATATAGCTCATTCCGCTTCCCAGAGGCTGCCTGACATTGTCCATCGGTGAGAGACCACAACGACATATTTTCAGTAAATACTATCGCGAAGCCTGTATCTCGCGAATGTAGCATCTCCTGAGGGTGTGATATAGCTCATTCCGCTTCCCAGAGGCTGCCTGACATTGTCCATCGGTGAGAGACCACAACGACATATTTTCAGTAAATACTATCGCGAAGCCTGTATCTCGCGAATGTAGCATCTCCTGAGGGTGTGATATAGCTCATTCCGCTTCCCAGAGGCTGCCTGACATTGTCCATCGGTGAGAGACCACAACGACATATTTTCAGTAAATACTATCGCGAAGCCTGTATCTCGCGAATGTAGCATCTCCTGAGGGTGTGATATAGCTCATTCCGCTTCCCAGAGGCTGCCTGACATTGTCCATCGGTGAGAGACCACAACGACATATTTTCAGTAAATACTATCGCGAAGCCTGTATCTCGCGAATGTAGCATCTCCTGAGGGTGTGATATAGCTCATTCCGCTTCCCAGAGGCTGCCTGACATTGTCCATCGGTGAGAGACCACAACGACATATTTTCAGTAAATACTATCGCGAAGCCTGTATCTCGCGAATGTAGCATCTCCTGAGGGTGTGATATAGCTCATTCCGCTTCCCAGAGGCTGCCTGACATTGTCCATCGGTGAGAGACCACAACGACATATTTTCAGTAAATACTATCGCGAAGCCTGTATCTCGCGAATGTAGCATCTCCTGAGGGTGTGATATAGCTCATTCCGCTTCCCAGAGGCTGCCTGACATTGTCCATCGGTGAGAGACCACAACGACATATTTTCAGTAAATACTATCGCGAAGCCTGTATCTCGCGAATGTAGCATCTCCTGAGGGTGTGATATAGCTCATTCCGCTTCCCAGAGGCTGCCTGACATTGTCCATCGGTGAGAGACCACAACGACATATTTTCAGTAAATACTATCGCGAAGCCTGTATCTCGCGAATGTAGCATCTCCTGAGGGTGTGATATAGCTCATTCCGCTTCCCAGAGGCTGCCTGACATTGTCCATCGGTGAGAGACCACAACGACATATTTTCAGTAAATACTATCGCGAAGCCTGTATCTCGCGAATGTAGCATCTCCTGAGGGTGTGATATAGCTCATTCCGCTTCCCAGAGGCTGCCTGACATTGTCCATCGGTGAGAGACCACAACGACATATTTTCAGTAAATACTATCGCGAAGCCTGTATCTCGCGAATGTAGCATCTCCTGAGGGTGTGATATAGCTCATTCCGCTTCCCAGAGGCTGCCTGACATTGTCCATCGGTGAGAGACCACAACGACATATTTTCAGTAAATACTATCGCGAAGCCTGTATCTCGCGAATGTAGCATCTCCTGAGGGTGTGATATAGCTCATTCCGCTTCCCAGAGGCTGCCTGACATTGTCCATCGGTGAGAGACCACAACGACATATTTTCAGTAAATACTATCGCGAAGCCTGTATCTCGCGAATGTAGCATCTCCTGAGGGTGTGATATAGCTCATTCCGCTTCCCAGAGGCTGCCTGACATTGTCCATCGGTGAGAGACCACAACGACATATTTTCAGTAAATACTATCGCGAAGCCTGTATCTCGCGAATGTAGCATCTCCTGAGGGTGTGATATAGCTCATTCCGCTTCCCAGAGGCTGCCTGACATTGTCCATCGGTGAGAGACCACAACGACATATTTTCAGTAAATACTATCGCGAAGCCTGTATCTCGCGAATGTAGCATCTCCTGAGGGTGTGATATAGCTCATTCCGCTTCCCAGAGGCTGCCTGACATTGTCCATCGGTGAGAGACCACAACGACATATTTTCAGTAAATACTATCGCGAAGCCTGTATCTCGCGAATGTAGCATCTCCTGAGGGTGTGATATAGCTCATTCCGCTTCCCAGAGGCTGCCTGACATTGTCCATCGGTGAGAGACCACAACGACATATTTTCAGTAAATACTATCGCGAAGCCTGTATCTCGCGAATGTAGCATCTCCTGAGGGTGTGATATAGCTCATTCCGCTTCCCAGAGGCTGCCTGACATTGTCCATCGGTGAGAGACCACAACGACATATTTTCAGTAAATACTATCGCGAAGCCTGTATCTCGCGAATGTAGCATCTCCTGAGGGTGTGATATAGCTCATTCCGCTTCCCAGAGGCTGCCTGACATTGTCCATCGGTGAGAGACCACAACGACATATTTTCAGTAAATACTATCGCGAAGCCTGTATCTCGCGAATGTAGCATCTCCTGAGGGTGTGATATAGCTCATTCCGCTTCCCAGAGGCTGCCTGACATTGTCCATCGGTGAGAGACCACAACGACATATTTTCAGTAAATACTATCGCGAAGCCTGTATCTCGCGAATGTAGCATCTCCTGAGGGTGTGATATAGCTCATTCCGCTTCCCAGAGGCTGCCTGACATTGTCCATCGGTGAGAGACCACAACGACATATTTTCAGTAAATACTATCGCGAAGCCTGTATCTCGCGAATGTAGCATCTCCTGAGGGTGTGATATAGCTCATTCCGCTTCCCAGAGGCTGCCTGACATTGTCCATCGGTGAGAGACCACAACGACATATTTTCAGTAAATACTATCGCGAAGCCTGTATCTCGCGAATGTAGCATCTCCTGAGGGTGTGATATAGCTCATTCCGCTTCCCAGAGGCTGCCTGACATTGTCCATCGGTGAGAGACCACAACGACATATTTTCAGTAAATACTATCGCGAAGCCTGTATCTCGCGAATGTAGCATCTCCTGAGGGTGTGATATAGCTCATTCCGCTTCCCAGAGGCTGCCTGACATTGTCCATCGGTGAGAGACCACAACGACATATTTTCAGTAAATACTATCGCGAAGCCTGTATCTCGCGAATGTAGCATCTCCTGAGGGTGTGATATAGCTCATTCCGCTTCCCAGAGGCTGCCTGACATTGTCCATCGGTGAGAGACCACAACGACATATTTTCAGTAAATACTATCGCGAAGCCTGTATCTCGCGAATGTAGCATCTCCTGAGGGTGTGATATAGCTCATTCCGCTTCCCAGAGGCTGCCTGACATTGTCCATCGGTGAGAGACCACAACGACATATTTTCAGTAAATACTATCGCGAAGCCTGTATCTCGCGAATGTAGCATCTCCTGAGGGTGTGATATAGCTCATTCCGCTTCCCAGAGGCTGCCTGACATTGTCCATCGGTGAGAGACCACAACGACATATTTTCAGTAAATACTATCGCGAAGCCTGTATCTCGCGAATGTAGCATCTCCTGAGGGTGTGATATAGCTCATTCCGCTTCCCAGAGGCTGCCTGACATTGTCCATCGGTGAGAGACCACAACGACATATTTTCAGTAAATACTATCGCGAAGCCTGTATCTCGCGAATGTAGCATCTCCTGAGGGTGTGATATAGCTCATTCCGCTTCCCAGAGGCTGCCTGACATTGTCCATCGGTGAGAGACCACAACGACATATTTTCAGTAAATACTATCGCGAAGCCTGTATCTCGCGAATGTAGCATCTCCTGAGGGTGTGATATAGCTCATTCCGCTTCCCAGAGGCTGCCTGACATTGTCCATCGGTGAGAGACCACAACGACATATTTTCAGTAAATACTATCGCGAAGCCTGTATCTCGCGAATGTAGCATCTCCTGAGGGTGTGATATAGCTCATTCCGCTTCCCAGAGGCTGCCTGACATTGTCCATCGGTGAGAGACCACAACGACATATTTTCAGTAAATACTATCGCGAAGCCTGTATCTCGCGAATGTAGCATCTCCTGAGGGTGTGATATAGCTCATTCCGCTTCCCAGAGGCTGCCTGACATTGTCCATCGGTGAGAGACCACAACGACATATTTTCAGTAAATACTATCGCGAAGCCTGTATCTCGCGAATGTAGCATCTCCTGAGGGTGTGATATAGCTCATTCCGCTTCCCAGAGGCTGCCTGACATTGTCCATCGGTGAGAGACCACAACGACATATTTTCAGTAAATACTATCGCGAAGCCTGTATCTCGCGAATGTAGCATCTCCTGAGGGTGTGATATAGCTCATTCCGCTTCCCAGAGGCTGCCTGACATTGTCCATCGGTGAGAGACCACAACGACATATTTTCAGTAAATACTATCGCGAAGCCTGTATCTCGCGAATGTAGCATCTCCTGAGGGTGTGATATAGCTCATTCCGCTTCCCAGAGGCTGCCTGACATTGTCCATCGGTGAGAGACCACAACGACATATTTTCAGTAAATACTATCGCGAAGCCTGTATCTCGCGAATGTAGCATCTCCTGAGGGTGTGATATAGCTCATTCCGCTTCCCAGAGGCTGCCTGACATTGTCCATCGGTGAGAGACCACAACGACATATTTTCAGTAAATACTATCGCGAAGCCTGTATCTCGCGAATGTAGCATCTCCTGAGGGTGTGATATAGCTCATTCCGCTTCCCAGAGGCTGCCTGACATTGTCCATCGGTGAGAGACCACAACGACATATTTTCAGTAAATACTATCGCGAAGCCTGTATCTCGCGAATGTAGCATCTCCTGAGGGTGTGATATAGCTCATTCCGCTTCCCAGAGGCTGCCTGACATTGTCCATCGGTGAGAGACCACAACGACATATTTTCAGTAAATACTATCGCGAAGCCTGTATCTCGCGAATGTAGCATCTCCTGAGGGTGTGATATAGCTCATTCCGCTTCCCAGAGGCTGCCTGACATTGTCCATCGGTGAGAGACCACAACGACATATTTTCAGTAAATACTATCGCGAAGCCTGTATCTCGCGAATGTAGCATCTCCTGAGGGTGTGATATAGCTCATTCCGCTTCCCAGAGGCTGCCTGACATTGTCCATCGGTGAGAGACCACAACGACATATTTTCAGTAAATACTATCGCGAAGCCTGTATCTCGCGAATGTAGCATCTCCTGAGGGTGTGATATAGCTCATTCCGCTTCCCAGAGGCTGCCTGACATTGTCCATCGGTGAGAGACCACAACGACATATTTTCAGTAAATACTATCGCGAAGCCTGTATCTCGCGAATGTAGCATCTCCTGAGGGTGTGATATAGCTCATTCCGCTTCCCAGAGGCTGCCTGACATTGTCCATCGGTGAGAGACCACAACGACATATTTTCAGTAAATACTATCGCGAAGCCTGTATCTCGCGAATGTAGCATCTCCTGAGGGTGTGATATAGCTCATTCCGCTTCCCAGAGGCTGCCTGACATTGTCCATCGGTGAGAGACCACAACGACATATTTTCAGTAAATACTATCGCGAAGCCTGTATCTCGCGAATGTAGCATCTCCTGAGGGTGTGATATAGCTCATTCCGCTTCCCAGAGGCTGCCTGACATTGTCCATCGGTGAGAGACCACAACGACATATTTTCAGTAAATACTATCGCGAAGCCTGTATCTCGCGAATGTAGCATCTCCTGAGGGTGTGATATAGCTCATTCCGCTTCCCAGAGGCTGCCTGACATTGTCCATCGGTGAGAGACCACAACGACATATTTTCAGTAAATACTATCGCGAAGCCTGTATCTCGCGAATGTAGCATCTCCTGAGGGTGTGATATAGCTCATTCCGCTTCCCAGAGGCTGCCTGACATTGTCCATCGGTGAGAGACCACAACGACATATTTTCAGTAAATACTATCGCGAAGCCTGTATCTCGCGAATGTAGCATCTCCTGAGGGTGTGATATAGCTCATTCCGCTTCCCAGAGGCTGCCTGACATTGTCCATCGGTGAGAGACCACAACGACATATTTTCAGTAAATACTATCGCGAAGCCTGTATCTCGCGAATGTAGCATCTCCTGAGGGTGTGATATAGCTCATTCCGCTTCCCAGAGGCTGCCTGACATTGTCCATCGGTGAGAGACCACAACGACATATTTTCAGTAAATACTATCGCGAAGCCTGTATCTCGCGAATGTAGCATCTCCTGAGGGTGTGATATAGCTCATTCCGCTTCCCAGAGGCTGCCTGACATTGTCCATCGGTGAGAGACCACAACGACATATTTTCAGTAAATACTATCGCGAAGCCTGTATCTCGCGAATGTAGCATCTCCTGAGGGTGTGATATAGCTCATTCCGCTTCCCAGAGGCTGCCTGACATTGTCCATCGGTGAGAGACCACAACGACATATTTTCAGTAAATACTATCGCGAAGCCTGTATCTCGCGAATGTAGCATCTCCTGAGGGTGTGATATAGCTCATTCCGCTTCCCAGAGGCTGCCTGACATTGTCCATCGGTGAGAGACCACAACGACATATTTTCAGTAAATACTATCGCGAAGCCTGTATCTCGCGAATGTAGCATCTCCTGAGGGTGTGATATAGCTCATTCCGCTTCCCAGAGGCTGCCTGACATTGTCCATCGGTGAGAGACCACAACGACATATTTTCAGTAAATACTATCGCGAAGCCTGTATCTCGCGAATGTAGCATCTCCTGAGGGTGTGATATAGCTCATTCCGCTTCCCAGAGGCTGCCTGACATTGTCCATCGGTGAGAGACCACAACGACATATTTTCAGTAAATACTATCGCGAAGCCTGTATCTCGCGAATGTAGCATCTCCTGAGGGTGTGATATAGCTCATTCCGCTTCCCAGAGGCTGCCTGACATTGTCCATCGGTGAGAGACCACAACGACATATTTTCAGTAAATACTATCGCGAAGCCTGTATCTCGCGAATGTAGCATCTCCTGAGGGTGTGATATAGCTCATTCCGCTTCCCAGAGGCTGCCTGACATTGTCCATCGGTGAGAGACCACAACGACATATTTTCAGTAAATACTATCGCGAAGCCTGTATCTCGCGAATGTAGCATCTCCTGAGGGTGTGATATAGCTCATTCCGCTTCCCAGAGGCTGCCTGACATTGTCCATCGGTGAGAGACCACAACGACATATTTTCAGTAAATACTATCGCGAAGCCTGTATCTCGCGAATGTAGCATCTCCTGAGGGTGTGATATAGCTCATTCCGCTTCCCAGAGGCTGCCTGACATTGTCCATCGGTGAGAGACCACAACGACATATTTTCAGTAAATACTATCGCGAAGCCTGTATCTCGCGAATGTAGCATCTCCTGAGGGTGTGATATAGCTCATTCCGCTTCCCAGAGGCTGCCTGACATTGTCCATCGGTGAGAGACCACAACGACATATTTTCAGTAAATACTATCGCGAAGCCTGTATCTCGCGAATGTAGCATCTCCTGAGGGTGTGATATAGCTCATTCCGCTTCCCAGAGGCTGCCTGACATTGTCCATCGGTGAGAGACCACAACGACATATTTTCAGTAAATACTATCGCGAAGCCTGTATCTCGCGAATGTAGCATCTCCTGAGGGTGTGATATAGCTCATTCCGCTTCCCAGAGGCTGCCTGACATTGTCCATCGGTGAGAGACCACAACGACATATTTTCAGTAAATACTATCGCGAAGCCTGTATCTCGCGAATGTAGCATCTCCTGAGGGTGTGATATAGCTCATTCCGCTTCCCAGAGGCTGCCTGACATTGTCCATCGGTGAGAGACCACAACGACATATTTTCAGTAAATACTATCGCGAAGCCTGTATCTCGCGAATGTAGCATCTCCTGAGGGTGTGATATAGCTCATTCCGCTTCCCAGAGGCTGCCTGACATTGTCCATCGGTGAGAGACCACAACGACATATTTTCAGTAAATACTATCGCGAAGCCTGTATCTCGCGAATGTAGCATCTCCTGAGGGTGTGATATAGCTCATTCCGCTTCCCAGAGGCTGCCTGACATTGTCCATCGGTGAGAGACCACAACGACATATTTTCAGTAAATACTATCGCGAAGCCTGTATCTCGCGAATGTAGCATCTCCTGAGGGTGTGATATAGCTCATTCCGCTTCCCAGAGGCTGCCTGACATTGTCCATCGGTGAGAGACCACAACGACATATTTTCAGTAAATACTATCGCGAAGCCTGTATCTCGCGAATGTAGCATCTCCTGAGGGTGTGATATAGCTCATTCCGCTTCCCAGAGGCTGCCTGACATTGTCCATCGGTGAGAGACCACAACGACATATTTTCAGTAAATACTATCGCGAAGCCTGTATCTCGCGAATGTAGCATCTCCTGAGGGTGTGATATAGCTCATTCCGCTTCCCAGAGGCTGCCTGACATTGTCCATCGGTGAGAGACCACAACGACATATTTTCAGTAAATACTATCGCGAAGCCTGTATCTCGCGAATGTAGCATCTCCTGAGGGTGTGATATAGCTCATTCCGCTTCCCAGAGGCTGCCTGACATTGTCCATCGGTGAGAGACCACAACGACATATTTTCAGTAAATACTATCGCGAAGCCTGTATCTCGCGAATGTAGCATCTCCTGAGGGTGTGATATAGCTCATTCCGCTTCCCAGAGGCTGCCTGACATTGTCCATCGGTGAGAGACCACAACGACATATTTTCAGTAAATACTATCGCGAAGCCTGTATCTCGCGAATGTAGCATCTCCTGAGGGTGTGATATAGCTCATTCCGCTTCCCAGAGGCTGCCTGACATTGTCCATCGGTGAGAGACCACAACGACATATTTTCAGTAAATACTATCGCGAAGCCTGTATCTCGCGAATGTAGCATCTCCTGAGGGTGTGATATAGCTCATTCCGCTTCCCAGAGGCTGCCTGACATTGTCCATCGGTGAGAGACCACAACGACATATTTTCAGTAAATACTATCGCGAAGCCTGTATCTCGCGAATGTAGCATCTCCTGAGGGTGTGATATAGCTCATTCCGCTTCCCAGAGGCTGCCTGACATTGTCCATCGGTGAGAGACCACAACGACATATTTTCAGTAAATACTATCGCGAAGCCTGTATCTCGCGAATGTAGCATCTCCTGAGGGTGTGATATAGCTCATTCCGCTTCCCAGAGGCTGCCTGACATTGTCCATCGGTGAGAGACCACAACGACATATTTTCAGTAAATACTATCGCGAAGCCTGTATCTCGCGAATGTAGCATCTCCTGAGGGTGTGATATAGCTCATTCCGCTTCCCAGAGGCTGCCTGACATTGTCCATCGGTGAGAGACCACAACGACATATTTTCAGTAAATACTATCGCGAAGCCTGTATCTCGCGAATGTAGCATCTCCTGAGGGTGTGATATAGCTCATTCCGCTTCCCAGAGGCTGCCTGACATTGTCCATCGGTGAGAGACCACAACGACATATTTTCAGTAAATACTATCGCGAAGCCTGTATCTCGCGAATGTAGCATCTCCTGAGGGTGTGATATAGCTCATTCCGCTTCCCAGAGGCTGCCTGACATTGTCCATCGGTGAGAGACCACAACGACATATTTTCAGTAAATACTATCGCGAAGCCTGTATCTCGCGAATGTAGCATCTCCTGAGGGTGTGATATAGCTCATTCCGCTTCCCAGAGGCTGCCTGACATTGTCCATCGGTGAGAGACCACAACGACATATTTTCAGTAAATACTATCGCGAAGCCTGTATCTCGCGAATGTAGCATCTCCTGAGGGTGTGATATAGCTCATTCCGCTTCCCAGAGGCTGCCTGACATTGTCCATCGGTGAGAGACCACAACGACATATTTTCAGTAAATACTATCGCGAAGCCTGTATCTCGCGAATGTAGCATCTCCTGAGGGTGTGATATAGCTCATTCCGCTTCCCAGAGGCTGCCTGACATTGTCCATCGGTGAGAGACCACAACGACATATTTTCAGTAAATACTATCGCGAAGCCTGTATCTCGCGAATGTAGCATCTCCTGAGGGTGTGATATAGCTCATTCCGCTTCCCAGAGGCTGCCTGACATTGTCCATCGGTGAGAGACCACAACGACATATTTTCAGTAAATACTATCGCGAAGCCTGTATCTCGCGAATGTAGCATCTCCTGAGGGTGTGATATAGCTCATTCCGCTTCCCAGAGGCTGCCTGACATTGTCCATCGGTGAGAGACCACAACGACATATTTTCAGTAAATACTATCGCGAAGCCTGTATCTCGCGAATGTAGCATCTCCTGAGGGTGTGATATAGCTCATTCCGCTTCCCAGAGGCTGCCTGACATTGTCCATCGGTGAGAGACCACAACGACATATTTTCAGTAAATACTATCGCGAAGCCTGTATCTCGCGAATGTAGCATCTCCTGAGGGTGTGATATAGCTCATTCCGCTTCCCAGAGGCTGCCTGACATTGTCCATCGGTGAGAGACCACAACGACATATTTTCAGTAAATACTATCGCGAAGCCTGTATCTCGCGAATGTAGCATCTCCTGAGGGTGTGATATAGCTCATTCCGCTTCCCAGAGGCTGCCTGACATTGTCCATCGGTGAGAGACCACAACGACATATTTTCAGTAAATACTATCGCGAAGCCTGTATCTCGCGAATGTAGCATCTCCTGAGGGTGTGATATAGCTCATTCCGCTTCCCAGAGGCTGCCTGACATTGTCCATCGGTGAGAGACCACAACGACATATTTTCAGTAAATACTATCGCGAAGCCTGTATCTCGCGAATGTAGCATCTCCTGAGGGTGTGATATAGCTCATTCCGCTTCCCAGAGGCTGCCTGACATTGTCCATCGGTGAGAGACCACAACGACATATTTTCAGTAAATACTATCGCGAAGCCTGTATCTCGCGAATGTAGCATCTCCTGAGGGTGTGATATAGCTCATTCCGCTTCCCAGAGGCTGCCTGACATTGTCCATCGGTGAGAGACCACAACGACATATTTTCAGTAAATACTATCGCGAAGCCTGTATCTCGCGAATGTAGCATCTCCTGAGGGTGTGATATAGCTCATTCCGCTTCCCAGAGGCTGCCTGACATTGTCCATCGGTGAGAGACCACAACGACATATTTTCAGTAAATACTATCGCGAAGCCTGTATCTCGCGAATGTAGCATCTCCTGAGGGTGTGATATAGCTCATTCCGCTTCCCAGAGGCTGCCTGACATTGTCCATCGGTGAGAGACCACAACGACATATTTTCAGTAAATACTATCGCGAAGCCTGTATCTCGCGAATGTAGCATCTCCTGAGGGTGTGATATAGCTCATTCCGCTTCCCAGAGGCTGCCTGACATTGTCCATCGGTGAGAGACCACAACGACATATTTTCAGTAAATACTATCGCGAAGCCTGTATCTCGCGAATGTAGCATCTCCTGAGGGTGTGATATAGCTCATTCCGCTTCCCAGAGGCTGCCTGACATTGTCCATCGGTGAGAGACCACAACGACATATTTTCAGTAAATACTATCGCGAAGCCTGTATCTCGCGAATGTAGCATCTCCTGAGGGTGTGATATAGCTCATTCCGCTTCCCAGAGGCTGCCTGACATTGTCCATCGGTGAGAGACCACAACGACATATTTTCAGTAAATACTATCGCGAAGCCTGTATCTCGCGAATGTAGCATCTCCTGAGGGTGTGATATAGCTCATTCCGCTTCCCAGAGGCTGCCTGACATTGTCCATCGGTGAGAGACCACAACGACATATTTTCAGTAAATACTATCGCGAAGCCTGTATCTCGCGAATGTAGCATCTCCTGAGGGTGTGATATAGCTCATTCCGCTTCCCAGAGGCTGCCTGACATTGTCCATCGGTGAGAGACCACAACGACATATTTTCAGTAAATACTATCGCGAAGCCTGTATCTCGCGAATGTAGCATCTCCTGAGGGTGTGATATAGCTCATTCCGCTTCCCAGAGGCTGCCTGACATTGTCCATCGGTGAGAGACCACAACGACATATTTTCAGTAAATACTATCGCGAAGCCTGTATCTCGCGAATGTAGCATCTCCTGAGGGTGTGATATAGCTCATTCCGCTTCCCAGAGGCTGCCTGACATTGTCCATCGGTGAGAGACCACAACGACATATTTTCAGTAAATACTATCGCGAAGCCTGTATCTCGCGAATGTAGCATCTCCTGAGGGTGTGATATAGCTCATTCCGCTTCCCAGAGGCTGCCTGACATTGTCCATCGGTGAGAGACCACAACGACATATTTTCAGTAAATACTATCGCGAAGCCTGTATCTCGCGAATGTAGCATCTCCTGAGGGTGTGATATAGCTCATTCCGCTTCCCAGAGGCTGCCTGACATTGTCCATCGGTGAGAGACCACAACGACATATTTTCAGTAAATACTATCGCGAAGCCTGTATCTCGCGAATGTAGCATCTCCTGAGGGTGTGATATAGCTCATTCCGCTTCCCAGAGGCTGCCTGACATTGTCCATCGGTGAGAGACCACAACGACATATTTTCAGTAAATACTATCGCGAAGCCTGTATCTCGCGAATGTAGCATCTCCTGAGGGTGTGATATAGCTCATTCCGCTTCCCAGAGGCTGCCTGACATTGTCCATCGGTGAGAGACCACAACGACATATTTTCAGTAAATACTATCGCGAAGCCTGTATCTCGCGAATGTAGCATCTCCTGAGGGTGTGATATAGCTCATTCCGCTTCCCAGAGGCTGCCTGACATTGTCCATCGGTGAGAGACCACAACGACATATTTTCAGTAAATACTATCGCGAAGCCTGTATCTCGCGAATGTAGCATCTCCTGAGGGTGTGATATAGCTCATTCCGCTTCCCAGAGGCTGCCTGACATTGTCCATCGGTGAGAGACCACAACGACATATTTTCAGTAAATACTATCGCGAAGCCTGTATCTCGCGAATGTAGCATCTCCTGAGGGTGTGATATAGCTCATTCCGCTTCCCAGAGGCTGCCTGACATTGTCCATCGGTGAGAGACCACAACGACATATTTTCAGTAAATACTATCGCGAAGCCTGTATCTCGCGAATGTAGCATCTCCTGAGGGTGTGATATAGCTCATTCCGCTTCCCAGAGGCTGCCTGACATTGTCCATCGGTGAGAGACCACAACGACATATTTTCAGTAAATACTATCGCGAAGCCTGTATCTCGCGAATGTAGCATCTCCTGAGGGTGTGATATAGCTCATTCCGCTTCCCAGAGGCTGCCTGACATTGTCCATCGGTGAGAGACCACAACGACATATTTTCAGTAAATACTATCGCGAAGCCTGTATCTCGCGAATGTAGCATCTCCTGAGGGTGTGATATAGCTCATTCCGCTTCCCAGAGGCTGCCTGACATTGTCCATCGGTGAGAGACCACAACGACATATTTTCAGTAAATACTATCGCGAAGCCTGTATCTCGCGAATGTAGCATCTCCTGAGGGTGTGATATAGCTCATTCCGCTTCCCAGAGGCTGCCTGACATTGTCCATCGGTGAGAGACCACAACGACATATTTTCAGTAAATACTATCGCGAAGCCTGTATCTCGCGAATGTAGCATCTCCTGAGGGTGTGATATAGCTCATTCCGCTTCCCAGAGGCTGCCTGACATTGTCCATCGGTGAGAGACCACAACGACATATTTTCAGTAAATACTATCGCGAAGCCTGTATCTCGCGAATGTAGCATCTCCTGAGGGTGTGATATAGCTCATTCCGCTTCCCAGAGGCTGCCTGACATTGTCCATCGGTGAGAGACCACAACGACATATTTTCAGTAAATACTATCGCGAAGCCTGTATCTCGCGAATGTAGCATCTCCTGAGGGTGTGATATAGCTCATTCCGCTTCCCAGAGGCTGCCTGACATTGTCCATCGGTGAGAGACCACAACGACATATTTTCAGTAAATACTATCGCGAAGCCTGTATCTCGCGAATGTAGCATCTCCTGAGGGTGTGATATAGCTCATTCCGCTTCCCAGAGGCTGCCTGACATTGTCCATCGGTGAGAGACCACAACGACATATTTTCAGTAAATACTATCGCGAAGCCTGTATCTCGCGAATGTAGCATCTCCTGAGGGTGTGATATAGCTCATTCCGCTTCCCAGAGGCTGCCTGACATTGTCCATCGGTGAGAGACCACAACGACATATTTTCAGTAAATACTATCGCGAAGCCTGTATCTCGCGAATGTAGCATCTCCTGAGGGTGTGATATAGCTCATTCCGCTTCCCAGAGGCTGCCTGACATTGTCCATCGGTGAGAGACCACAACGACATATTTTCAGTAAATACTATCGCGAAGCCTGTATCTCGCGAATGTAGCATCTCCTGAGGGTGTGATATAGCTCATTCCGCTTCCCAGAGGCTGCCTGACATTGTCCATCGGTGAGAGACCACAACGACATATTTTCAGTAAATACTATCGCGAAGCCTGTATCTCGCGAATGTAGCATCTCCTGAGGGTGTGATATAGCTCATTCCGCTTCCCAGAGGCTGCCTGACATTGTCCATCGGTGAGAGACCACAACGACATATTTTCAGTAAATACTATCGCGAAGCCTGTATCTCGCGAATGTAGCATCTCCTGAGGGTGTGATATAGCTCATTCCGCTTCCCAGAGGCTGCCTGACATTGTCCATCGGTGAGAGACCACAACGACATATTTTCAGTAAATACTATCGCGAAGCCTGTATCTCGCGAATGTAGCATCTCCTGAGGGTGTGATATAGCTCATTCCGCTTCCCAGAGGCTGCCTGACATTGTCCATCGGTGAGAGACCACAACGACATATTTTCAGTAAATACTATCGCGAAGCCTGTATCTCGCGAATGTAGCATCTCCTGAGGGTGTGATATAGCTCATTCCGCTTCCCAGAGGCTGCCTGACATTGTCCATCGGTGAGAGACCACAACGACATATTTTCAGTAAATACTATCGCGAAGCCTGTATCTCGCGAATGTAGCATCTCCTGAGGGTGTGATATAGCTCATTCCGCTTCCCAGAGGCTGCCTGACATTGTCCATCGGTGAGAGACCACAACGACATATTTTCAGTAAATACTATCGCGAAGCCTGTATCTCGCGAATGTAGCATCTCCTGAGGGTGTGATATAGCTCATTCCGCTTCCCAGAGGCTGCCTGACATTGTCCATCGGTGAGAGACCACAACGACATATTTTCAGTAAATACTATCGCGAAGCCTGTATCTCGCGAATGTAGCATCTCCTGAGGGTGTGATATAGCTCATTCCGCTTCCCAGAGGCTGCCTGACATTGTCCATCGGTGAGAGACCACAACGACATATTTTCAGTAAATACTATCGCGAAGCCTGTATCTCGCGAATGTAGCATCTCCTGAGGGTGTGATATAGCTCATTCCGCTTCCCAGAGGCTGCCTGACATTGTCCATCGGTGAGAGACCACAACGACATATTTTCAGTAAATACTATCGCGAAGCCTGTATCTCGCGAATGTAGCATCTCCTGAGGGTGTGATATAGCTCATTCCGCTTCCCAGAGGCTGCCTGACATTGTCCATCGGTGAGAGACCACAACGACATATTTTCAGTAAATACTATCGCGAAGCCTGTATCTCGCGAATGTAGCATCTCCTGAGGGTGTGATATAGCTCATTCCGCTTCCCAGAGGCTGCCTGACATTGTCCATCGGTGAGAGACCACAACGACATATTTTCAGTAAATACTATCGCGAAGCCTGTATCTCGCGAATGTAGCATCTCCTGAGGGTGTGATATAGCTCATTCCGCTTCCCAGAGGCTGCCTGACATTGTCCATCGGTGAGAGACCACAACGACATATTTTCAGTAAATACTATCGCGAAGCCTGTATCTCGCGAATGTAGCATCTCCTGAGGGTGTGATATAGCTCATTCCGCTTCCCAGAGGCTGCCTGACATTGTCCATCGGTGAGAGACCACAACGACATATTTTCAGTAAATACTATCGCGAAGCCTGTATCTCGCGAATGTAGCATCTCCTGAGGGTGTGATATAGCTCATTCCGCTTCCCAGAGGCTGCCTGACATTGTCCATCGGTGAGAGACCACAACGACATATTTTCAGTAAATACTATCGCGAAGCCTGTATCTCGCGAATGTAGCATCTCCTGAGGGTGTGATATAGCTCATTCCGCTTCCCAGAGGCTGCCTGACATTGTCCATCGGTGAGAGACCACAACGACATATTTTCAGTAAATACTATCGCGAAGCCTGTATCTCGCGAATGTAGCATCTCCTGAGGGTGTGATATAGCTCATTCCGCTTCCCAGAGGCTGCCTGACATTGTCCATCGGTGAGAGACCACAACGACATATTTTCAGTAAATACTATCGCGAAGCCTGTATCTCGCGAATGTAGCATCTCCTGAGGGTGTGATATAGCTCATTCCGCTTCCCAGAGGCTGCCTGACATTGTCCATCGGTGAGAGACCACAACGACATATTTTCAGTAAATACTATCGCGAAGCCTGTATCTCGCGAATGTAGCATCTCCTGAGGGTGTGATATAGCTCATTCCGCTTCCCAGAGGCTGCCTGACATTGTCCATCGGTGAGAGACCACAACGACATATTTTCAGTAAATACTATCGCGAAGCCTGTATCTCGCGAATGTAGCATCTCCTGAGGGTGTGATATAGCTCATTCCGCTTCCCAGAGGCTGCCTGACATTGTCCATCGGTGAGAGACCACAACGACATATTTTCAGTAAATACTATCGCGAAGCCTGTATCTCGCGAATGTAGCATCTCCTGAGGGTGTGATATAGCTCATTCCGCTTCCCAGAGGCTGCCTGACATTGTCCATCGGTGAGAGACCACAACGACATATTTTCAGTAAATACTATCGCGAAGCCTGTATCTCGCGAATGTAGCATCTCCTGAGGGTGTGATATAGCTCATTCCGCTTCCCAGAGGCTGCCTGACATTGTCCATCGGTGAGAGACCACAACGACATATTTTCAGTAAATACTATCGCGAAGCCTGTATCTCGCGAATGTAGCATCTCCTGAGGGTGTGATATAGCTCATTCCGCTTCCCAGAGGCTGCCTGACATTGTCCATCGGTGAGAGACCACAACGACATATTTTCAGTAAATACTATCGCGAAGCCTGTATCTCGCGAATGTAGCATCTCCTGAGGGTGTGATATAGCTCATTCCGCTTCCCAGAGGCTGCCTGACATTGTCCATCGGTGAGAGACCACAACGACATATTTTCAGTAAATACTATCGCGAAGCCTGTATCTCGCGAATGTAGCATCTCCTGAGGGTGTGATATAGCTCATTCCGCTTCCCAGAGGCTGCCTGACATTGTCCATCGGTGAGAGACCACAACGACATATTTTCAGTAAATACTATCGCGAAGCCTGTATCTCGCGAATGTAGCATCTCCTGAGGGTGTGATATAGCTCATTCCGCTTCCCAGAGGCTGCCTGACATTGTCCATCGGTGAGAGACCACAACGACATATTTTCAGTAAATACTATCGCGAAGCCTGTATCTCGCGAATGTAGCATCTCCTGAGGGTGTGATATAGCTCATTCCGCTTCCCAGAGGCTGCCTGACATTGTCCATCGGTGAGAGACCACAACGACATATTTTCAGTAAATACTATCGCGAAGCCTGTATCTCGCGAATGTAGCATCTCCTGAGGGTGTGATATAGCTCATTCCGCTTCCCAGAGGCTGCCTGACATTGTCCATCGGTGAGAGACCACAACGACATATTTTCAGTAAATACTATCGCGAAGCCTGTATCTCGCGAATGTAGCATCTCCTGAGGGTGTGATATAGCTCATTCCGCTTCCCAGAGGCTGCCTGACATTGTCCATCGGTGAGAGACCACAACGACATATTTTCAGTAAATACTATCGCGAAGCCTGTATCTCGCGAATGTAGCATCTCCTGAGGGTGTGATATAGCTCATTCCGCTTCCCAGAGGCTGCCTGACATTGTCCATCGGTGAGAGACCACAACGACATATTTTCAGTAAATACTATCGCGAAGCCTGTATCTCGCGAATGTAGCATCTCCTGAGGGTGTGATATAGCTCATTCCGCTTCCCAGAGGCTGCCTGACATTGTCCATCGGTGAGAGACCACAACGACATATTTTCAGTAAATACTATCGCGAAGCCTGTATCTCGCGAATGTAGCATCTCCTGAGGGTGTGATATAGCTCATTCCGCTTCCCAGAGGCTGCCTGACATTGTCCATCGGTGAGAGACCACAACGACATATTTTCAGTAAATACTATCGCGAAGCCTGTATCTCGCGAATGTAGCATCTCCTGAGGGTGTGATATAGCTCATTCCGCTTCCCAGAGGCTGCCTGACATTGTCCATCGGTGAGAGACCACAACGACATATTTTCAGTAAATACTATCGCGAAGCCTGTATCTCGCGAATGTAGCATCTCCTGAGGGTGTGATATAGCTCATTCCGCTTCCCAGAGGCTGCCTGACATTGTCCATCGGTGAGAGACCACAACGACATATTTTCAGTAAATACTATCGCGAAGCCTGTATCTCGCGAATGTAGCATCTCCTGAGGGTGTGATATAGCTCATTCCGCTTCCCAGAGGCTGCCTGACATTGTCCATCGGTGAGAGACCACAACGACATATTTTCAGTAAATACTATCGCGAAGCCTGTATCTCGCGAATGTAGCATCTCCTGAGGGTGTGATATAGCTCATTCCGCTTCCCAGAGGCTGCCTGACATTGTCCATCGGTGAGAGACCACAACGACATATTTTCAGTAAATACTATCGCGAAGCCTGTATCTCGCGAATGTAGCATCTCCTGAGGGTGTGATATAGCTCATTCCGCTTCCCAGAGGCTGCCTGACATTGTCCATCGGTGAGAGACCACAACGACATATTTTCAGTAAATACTATCGCGAAGCCTGTATCTCGCGAATGTAGCATCTCCTGAGGGTGTGATATAGCTCATTCCGCTTCCCAGAGGCTGCCTGACATTGTCCATCGGTGAGAGACCACAACGACATATTTTCAGTAAATACTATCGCGAAGCCTGTATCTCGCGAATGTAGCATCTCCTGAGGGTGTGATATAGCTCATTCCGCTTCCCAGAGGCTGCCTGACATTGTCCATCGGTGAGAGACCACAACGACATATTTTCAGTAAATACTATCGCGAAGCCTGTATCTCGCGAATGTAGCATCTCCTGAGGGTGTGATATAGCTCATTCCGCTTCCCAGAGGCTGCCTGACATTGTCCATCGGTGAGAGACCACAACGACATATTTTCAGTAAATACTATCGCGAAGCCTGTATCTCGCGAATGTAGCATCTCCTGAGGGTGTGATATAGCTCATTCCGCTTCCCAGAGGCTGCCTGACATTGTCCATCGGTGAGAGACCACAACGACATATTTTCAGTAAATACTATCGCGAAGCCTGTATCTCGCGAATGTAGCATCTCCTGAGGGTGTGATATAGCTCATTCCGCTTCCCAGAGGCTGCCTGACATTGTCCATCGGTGAGAGACCACAACGACATATTTTCAGTAAATACTATCGCGAAGCCTGTATCTCGCGAATGTAGCATCTCCTGAGGGTGTGATATAGCTCATTCCGCTTCCCAGAGGCTGCCTGACATTGTCCATCGGTGAGAGACCACAACGACATATTTTCAGTAAATACTATCGCGAAGCCTGTATCTCGCGAATGTAGCATCTCCTGAGGGTGTGATATAGCTCATTCCGCTTCCCAGAGGCTGCCTGACATTGTCCATCGGTGAGAGACCACAACGACATATTTTCAGTAAATACTATCGCGAAGCCTGTATCTCGCGAATGTAGCATCTCCTGAGGGTGTGATATAGCTCATTCCGCTTCCCAGAGGCTGCCTGACATTGTCCATCGGTGAGAGACCACAACGACATATTTTCAGTAAATACTATCGCGAAGCCTGTATCTCGCGAATGTAGCATCTCCTGAGGGTGTGATATAGCTCATTCCGCTTCCCAGAGGCTGCCTGACATTGTCCATCGGTGAGAGACCACAACGACATATTTTCAGTAAATACTATCGCGAAGCCTGTATCTCGCGAATGTAGCATCTCCTGAGGGTGTGATATAGCTCATTCCGCTTCCCAGAGGCTGCCTGACATTGTCCATCGGTGAGAGACCACAACGACATATTTTCAGTAAATACTATCGCGAAGCCTGTATCTCGCGAATGTAGCATCTCCTGAGGGTGTGATATAGCTCATTCCGCTTCCCAGAGGCTGCCTGACATTGTCCATCGGTGAGAGACCACAACGACATATTTTCAGTAAATACTATCGCGAAGCCTGTATCTCGCGAATGTAGCATCTCCTGAGGGTGTGATATAGCTCATTCCGCTTCCCAGAGGCTGCCTGACATTGTCCATCGGTGAGAGACCACAACGACATATTTTCAGTAAATACTATCGCGAAGCCTGTATCTCGCGAATGTAGCATCTCCTGAGGGTGTGATATAGCTCATTCCGCTTCCCAGAGGCTGCCTGACATTGTCCATCGGTGAGAGACCACAACGACATATTTTCAGTAAATACTATCGCGAAGCCTGTATCTCGCGAATGTAGCATCTCCTGAGGGTGTGATATAGCTCATTCCGCTTCCCAGAGGCTGCCTGACATTGTCCATCGGTGAGAGACCACAACGACATATTTTCAGTAAATACTATCGCGAAGCCTGTATCTCGCGAATGTAGCATCTCCTGAGGGTGTGATATAGCTCATTCCGCTTCCCAGAGGCTGCCTGACATTGTCCATCGGTGAGAGACCACAACGACATATTTTCAGTAAATACTATCGCGAAGCCTGTATCTCGCGAATGTAGCATCTCCTGAGGGTGTGATATAGCTCATTCCGCTTCCCAGAGGCTGCCTGACATTGTCCATCGGTGAGAGACCACAACGACATATTTTCAGTAAATACTATCGCGAAGCCTGTATCTCGCGAATGTAGCATCTCCTGAGGGTGTGATATAGCTCATTCCGCTTCCCAGAGGCTGCCTGACATTGTCCATCGGTGAGAGACCACAACGACATATTTTCAGTAAATACTATCGCGAAGCCTGTATCTCGCGAATGTAGCATCTCCTGAGGGTGTGATATAGCTCATTCCGCTTCCCAGAGGCTGCCTGACATTGTCCATCGGTGAGAGACCACAACGACATATTTTCAGTAAATACTATCGCGAAGCCTGTATCTCGCGAATGTAGCATCTCCTGAGGGTGTGATATAGCTCATTCCGCTTCCCAGAGGCTGCCTGACATTGTCCATCGGTGAGAGACCACAACGACATATTTTCAGTAAATACTATCGCGAAGCCTGTATCTCGCGAATGTAGCATCTCCTGAGGGTGTGATATAGCTCATTCCGCTTCCCAGAGGCTGCCTGACATTGTCCATCGGTGAGAGACCACAACGACATATTTTCAGTAAATACTATCGCGAAGCCTGTATCTCGCGAATGTAGCATCTCCTGAGGGTGTGATATAGCTCATTCCGCTTCCCAGAGGCTGCCTGACATTGTCCATCGGTGAGAGACCACAACGACATATTTTCAGTAAATACTATCGCGAAGCCTGTATCTCGCGAATGTAGCATCTCCTGAGGGTGTGATATAGCTCATTCCGCTTCCCAGAGGCTGCCTGACATTGTCCATCGGTGAGAGACCACAACGACATATTTTCAGTAAATACTATCGCGAAGCCTGTATCTCGCGAATGTAGCATCTCCTGAGGGTGTGATATAGCTCATTCCGCTTCCCAGAGGCTGCCTGACATTGTCCATCGGTGAGAGACCACAACGACATATTTTCAGTAAATACTATCGCGAAGCCTGTATCTCGCGAATGTAGCATCTCCTGAGGGTGTGATATAGCTCATTCCGCTTCCCAGAGGCTGCCTGACATTGTCCATCGGTGAGAGACCACAACGACATATTTTCAGTAAATACTATCGCGAAGCCTGTATCTCGCGAATGTAGCATCTCCTGAGGGTGTGATATAGCTCATTCCGCTTCCCAGAGGCTGCCTGACATTGTCCATCGGTGAGAGACCACAACGACATATTTTCAGTAAATACTATCGCGAAGCCTGTATCTCGCGAATGTAGCATCTCCTGAGGGTGTGATATAGCTCATTCCGCTTCCCAGAGGCTGCCTGACATTGTCCATCGGTGAGAGACCACAACGACATATTTTCAGTAAATACTATCGCGAAGCCTGTATCTCGCGAATGTAGCATCTCCTGAGGGTGTGATATAGCTCATTCCGCTTCCCAGAGGCTGCCTGACATTGTCCATCGGTGAGAGACCACAACGACATATTTTCAGTAAATACTATCGCGAAGCCTGTATCTCGCGAATGTAGCATCTCCTGAGGGTGTGATATAGCTCATTCCGCTTCCCAGAGGCTGCCTGACATTGTCCATCGGTGAGAGACCACAACGACATATTTTCAGTAAATACTATCGCGAAGCCTGTATCTCGCGAATGTAGCATCTCCTGAGGGTGTGATATAGCTCATTCCGCTTCCCAGAGGCTGCCTGACATTGTCCATCGGTGAGAGACCACAACGACATATTTTCAGTAAATACTATCGCGAAGCCTGTATCTCGCGAATGTAGCATCTCCTGAGGGTGTGATATAGCTCATTCCGCTTCCCAGAGGCTGCCTGACATTGTCCATCGGTGAGAGACCACAACGACATATTTTCAGTAAATACTATCGCGAAGCCTGTATCTCGCGAATGTAGCATCTCCTGAGGGTGTGATATAGCTCATTCCGCTTCCCAGAGGCTGCCTGACATTGTCCATCGGTGAGAGACCACAACGACATATTTTCAGTAAATACTATCGCGAAGCCTGTATCTCGCGAATGTAGCATCTCCTGAGGGTGTGATATAGCTCATTCCGCTTCCCAGAGGCTGCCTGACATTGTCCATCGGTGAGAGACCACAACGACATATTTTCAGTAAATACTATCGCGAAGCCTGTATCTCGCGAATGTAGCATCTCCTGAGGGTGTGCTATAGCTCATTCCGCTTCCCAGAGGCTGCCTGACATTGTCCATCGGTGAGAGACCACAACGACATATTTTCAGTAAATACTATCGCGAAGCCTGTATCTCGCGAATGTAGCATCTCCTGAGGGTGTGATATAGCTCATTCCGCTTCCCAGAGGCTGCCTGACATTGTCCATCGGTGAGAGACCACAACGACATATTTTCAGTAAATACTATCGCGAAGCCTGTATCTCGCGAATGTAGCATCTCCTGAGGGTGTGATATAGCTCATTCCGCTTCCCAGAGGCTGCCTGACATTGTCCATCGGTGAGAGACCACAACGACATATTTTCAGTAAATACTATCGCGAAGCCTGTATCTCGCGAATGTAGCATCTCCTGAGGGTGTGATATAGCTCATTCCGCTTCCCAGAGGCTGCCTGACATTGTCCATCGGTGAGAGACCACAACGACATATTTTCAGTAAATACTATCGCGAAGCCTGTATCTCGCGAATGTAGCATCTCCTGAGGGTGTGATATAGCTCATTCCGCTTCCCAGAGGCTGCCTGACATTGTCCATCGGTGAGAGACCACAACGACATATTTTCAGTAAAGATTACTTCGAAGCCTGTATCTCGCGAATGTAGCATCTCCTGAGGGTGTGATATAGCTCATTCCGCTTCCCAGAGGCTGCCTGACATTGTCCATCGGTGAGAGACCACAACGACAAGTTTTCAGTAAATACTATCGCGAAGCCTGTATCTCGCGAATGTAGCATCTCCTGAGGGTGTGATATAGCTCATTCCGCTTCCCAGAGGCTGCCTGACATTGTCCATCGGTGAGAGACCACAACGACATATTTTCAGTAAATACTATCGCGAAGCCTGTATCTCGCGAATGTAGCATCTCCTGAGGGTGTGATATAGCTCATTCCGCTTCCCAGAGGCTGCCTGACATTGTCCATCGGTGAGAGACCACAACGACATATTTTCAGTAAATACTATCGCGAAGCCTGTATCTCGCGAATGTAGCATCTCCTGAGGGTGTGATATAGCTCATTCCGCTTCCCAGAGGCTGCCTGACATTGTCCATCGGTGAGAGACCACAACGACATATTTTCAGTAAATACTATCGCGAAGCCTGTATCTCGCGAATGTAGCATCTCCTGAGGGTGTGATATAGCTCATTCCGCTTCCCAGAGGCTGCCTGACATTGTCCATCGGTGAGAGACCACAACGACATATTTTCAGTAAATACTATCGCGAAGCCTGTATCTCGCGAATGTAGCATCTCCTGAGGGTGTGATATAGCTCATTCCGCTTCCCAGAGGCTGCCTGACATTGTCCATCGGTGAGAGACCACAACGACATATTTTCAGTAAAGATTACTTCGAAGCTTGTATCTTGCGAATGTAGCATCTCCTGAGGGTGTGATATAGCTCATTCCGCTTCCCAGAGGCTGCCTGACATTGTCCATCGGTGAGAGACCACAACGACATATTTTCAGTAAATACTATCGCGAAGCCTGTATCTCGCGAATGTAGCATCTCCTGAGGGTGTGATATAGCTCATTCCGCTTCCCAGAGGCTGCCTGACATTGTCCATCGGTGAGAGACCACAACGACATATTTTCAGTAAATACTATCGCGAAGCCTGTATCTCGCGAATGTAGCATCTCCTGAGGGTGTGATATAGCTCATTCCGCTTCCAGAGGCTGCCTGACATTGTCCATCGGTGAGAGACCACAACGACATATTTTCAGTAAATACTACTTCGAAGCCTGTATCTCTGCGAATGCAGCATCTCCTGAGGGTGTGATATAGCTCATTCCGCTTCCCAGAGGCTGCCTGACATTGTCCATCGGTGAGAGACCCAACGACATATTTTCAGTAAATACTATCGCGAAGCCTGTATCTCGCGAATGTAGCATCTCCTGAGGGTGTGATATAGCTCATTCCGCTTCCCAGAGGCTGCCTGACATTGTCCATCGGTGAGAGACC